>ML781416.1:150986-256436 GCA_009831015.1 Picea engelmannii
TTTACCCCACTTAAATGTTCAAGTACAAGATGATTCAAAATGAAAATGTCTCCTTGGTATATATAGGAGACTAGGAGGTATAATTACAACTAATGGCCTAAAGCCGACATAAATAAAATAACATTACTAATCTAATTTACAACCAATGGCCTAAAGACGACATAAATAAAATAACATTACTAATCTAATATGCCCCAATTAAGGGGTAATGAGCCAATATTAGGGCTTAACAGGTGTTACAGGTCAAACAAAAGAAGGCAAGAGAAGCATGAAGTGAAGTTTGAAGTCATTTTTCAAAGTGTTTCGTTTAGTGGCAGGAAGGGTTTTGCAAGGTGACAGAGGAAGTTTTTTTGTTGTGTTTCGCACAGCTTATTATTGAGTAAACTTGAGCGGATGCTCCTTATAAAAATATCTTCGGTGTGGCATGAGTTGCAGACTTGACACATTGTTGTCTTTGCAATAAAAATCAAGTATTAGGCCGGTTAGGCCACCCACTTTGCATATTCATTTTACTTGTTGTATGAATGTGTTTTATTACTTATTGGATGTTCTAAGTACAAACACAAACCTAAATTGTTAAGTAATAATGAATCTAAGAGTAAGGCGTAGTTTGGGCCAAGTAAATCGGTGTGGTCTTATCATTGAGTTGTAAAGCTACGATGCCGCATGTCGATGGAAACTGTGGATGTTTCTATCATTCGCTCAATCTCTCCACTGACATGATAGTATCCCTTCTAGATGAAGGTATTTTTTAGGGCTTTTGTTTTAGTCTTTACTATGATTTTGGAAATGTAGTGATGGAAGCTTAAGACTTGATATATATAAAATATATATTATTATTTAATAAATTTATTATTCACTGCCTTGTTCAATGTACAACAATGTGTATAAATACGCATACATGAGTAGAGTCGCGTCTTTTAGAAAAAAAAAGACGTGACTTTACAATAAAAGTATAATTATTTGCATTAATGATTTAATTAGTAATTAATGACATTGTAATATACATACAGTATATTACAATTCATCCCTCCTTCAAATGCTTCGTCCTCAAAGAATTGTTATCAAGGCATTATTATTTTGATGGTTAGATTTTTTGAATTTTGGGTCCTTCATTAGAATCTTATGAATATCCATCGCCCTTCTTTTCACACATACATAATTGTTTTCTCTTGCATGTGCAGAAACTATAATCAATGTCAGAACCTTGATTTTTCTTGTACTTGAGCTTTGATTATGTCATTGCATAGTTGGTAAAAGGAGCCAAAGCCACTCTATTACATCATTTCTTCCAATGAGTGTCCCACATAGTGAACGCCGAAGTCCTCTCTCGGGTCATAGACGATTCTTGGAAACCACACTATATTTGTAGAACACCCACCGTTGTCAAAAGAACAATGACTCACCATAGCTTGTTCCTCCAAGATAGGCAAGGCCAGGAGTTTCTTCCACTGAATGTTTCCTTCTCTTAAATCATACACGCTCACATCGTACATTTTATGGTCGTTCTCATCGATCAAAGTGAAGGAATATACATGCTCATTGTTGTCATCACACACGGATTTTACATCACTTCTTAACTCTTCAAGAATAGCAGGTACCGGGATATTGTTTTTATCCTTGTAAATCCACAGAGAGTGGCTATCAAGGTATCCCGAGTTTGGGTTGTGGGATAAAATGAGGGAGTTGGAAAGGAAACGTGGGTGATGGAGATGGGCATAATATGGGATAGGTGTTGTCGATCTCTTATTTTCCTCATTTCTCACTGCTTTTGAGTCATTACTAAATTCCTCAGCTTTCTGTTTGAGGCTCTTATTCTCATCTTCGATGAGATTTTCAACCTTTAAATTTGTCTTCTCGTCCTTTTTATTCAAAGTTGATGCTTTCACATCTTGGTCTTCTGGAACACCATCACTGGTTTTATCGCTTTCATCATCGTCGTATATTTATCCCTCTGGCAATTCAGATGATGGAGAACGCAAGATTTGGTTTTGGCGGAAATCCTCCTCCTTTAAGTATGCCAAGATTGTCTTCTCTAAATGTTCTTTTATTTCTTTCACGGAATTCTTCATTTCTTCGAGAGTGTTGCTCATATTTTCCTTACTAGTTATAATTTTCATGTTTTTAAGAATGATATTTTCCATCTTGAATGCATGTGCTTTTTGGATTTCATTAGGCTTTTTGGATATATATATATTATTTAATAAATTTATTATTCGTTGCCTTGTTCAATGTACAACAATGTGTATAAATACACGTACATGAGTACAATCACGTCTTTTAGACAAAAGGACGTGACTTTACAATAAAAGTATAATTATTTACATTAATGATTTAAATAGTAATTAATGACATTGTAATATACATATGGTATAATACAAGTAATGTATTGTACATTGGTTGGAATGCCTTTATCATTTTTTGACTTGTATCATAATTTTTGCATTGCTACCATTTTGTCCACCAAGGGTAGAAATTATCTATTATGTTTACAAGTCCATAATCTTAATGAATGTTACATTGTCAAATTATAGATGATGTTGATTGGAAAAGGTGTTTGATATTATTCGGTATATTACTCATTATTGACATTTAACTTTTCATCATATTTGCATATGCTAATTTTGCACCACATTTAACGAATCATCCAAGTAGAGGTGGATATGGCTTTGATCATGCATCAAAGCAACTTTGTAATCATAAGGTTAAATTAAATGAAACATTTGTATTAGTGTCTTATTCTCCACTATTTCATGATATGTTCTATATCTATATATGCAATGCCATATGTTGTAATCTGCATAGTCAAAACATTTCAACATAAATTACGTTAATTTGCAATTTTATATATTTTGTTGACACCCATGATATTGTGGAAATGACATCCTTACCTTTATTATGGAAACTTATGATATTGTTGCAATGATATTCAATGAAGATTCTTCAAGACTTGATATTTTTTATAATTCAGTGAGAGATTCCTTCAGAATTTACAAATTTTATTTTATTTTTATTTTTTTTAAATAAAAAAGGGGGGAGCCTGCTATAATATATTATCAAAAAATTGTATCAAAATGTACATAGTCAAGAGTCTGAATCATCCAAAATGCTGCCGGAAACCGGAAACCAGCATAGAAACAAGGCATAAACAGCTATAAGCTATTGGCACCTGTCCTGCCCGGAGGAAACCAGGACAGGTGCCCAAAGTCTAAGAAAACGTAGCATAAAACAGTAGCATAAACAGTAGCATAAAACTAAAAGCCATAAAACATGAGAAGCCTAGGAACTTGGTGACCTGTCATCTTCATTTGTCTTCTGCGTGGAGCCGGCCGGGATGGCAAAAGACTGTGCGCAAAGGGGACACATCCTCCGAGCTGGAGCGCCAGAGTAGGCATCGAGAAACACGTCCAAGCGCTGGCCCATGATGTATGCCCGATGCTCCATGTCAGCCATGTGGCCTCGGAGCTCAAACACCAAGGACAGGTGCTCCTCTCGGAGGAGCAGGCCATGCATGCCACCACCTTCCTCGTCGGGCGATCTTCGCCTCGCTTCATTCTGCCCACCACCTCGACCTTCCTTTGTCGTCGGGCCTCCAGCATCTAACTCATCCTCCATGTCCGGCCAGGGGACCTCTTCCACAATGCAGCCAGGAATGTCGGCTTCCACTCCCGAATTGAGTTTGCAGTCCTCACTGCTAAACCTCCCTATGTCGCTCTTCATCTCCATTGGCGGCAGGTCCTCCAGAGTCAGGTCCTCTTCGACAATGCAAGTCGGGTACAATTTCTCAGTGCCACCCTCCAGCGTGGCTGTGTCCATGCTGCTGCAACCCATTTCTTCCTCGGCGATGGTGGAGAGCAAGGCTCTCTCCTCGGCTCGAGCCTTCTTCCTCAACAGAGAAGTAGCCACGACAATAGCTCGTTCAAGCTCTTCTCTTCGTTGTCGCTGCTCCTTGCGGGCGTACCAAGCAGCCCCGCGGCGAGGCGTTCCTCATTTCCTCGGCATGTTGTTGAGCGCAGTCCAGGAAATACACATAGACTGGGGCGAGGGCAGAGGCGAATTGAAAGCAGAGGCACGCGCATCAACTATCCAGAGCCTCCAGACGCAGAGCAGAGCCGAGACCGGAGCAAGAAAAAACTCATAATCCAACTGCCAATTCCCATTACCACCTTTAACAACGCGCTTGCTTGACTCGTAAATACTCGCTCGAGGGAGGAGTCCTCCCATTGCAGAGCTGGTGTTAATGCGGTCCTCCATCCGTAATGCAGGTGATGTGGTTGCCACGCCCAGCATTTAAACCTTGGCTGAGTGCGGGGACAGTTGGCACTCCTTCGCCACTTGTCACCCCATACGGGTTGAATTTACAAATTTTATAATTCAACGAAAGATTCACGAAAAACTTATATATGCATATTACATTATTGATAAAATAACCCTCAAATTTCCCTATGTATCTTGAGGATTCACCCATTTATTATACCTATATACTTAAGGGTGGTTCTTAAGACTTACCCTGTCCAAAAGTAAAAACAATGGTTCCAATCACCATACTCAACAACACAAATAGCACAGTGAGAGTGAATTAACTAAGCATAGCTACCCACATCTAAGCTAGGGTTTCCATAACGGTCCCCGACATGATTTATACTCTATAATATACAAATTGCAAGGAAAAAAAACCTTGCTTGTCTTCCAAATTCTACAGGTCCCCTTACAGTCGACCAAAAGCAAAACAAAATATGTATAACTCGCTCCAATCCTTACATTTGTCCCTATGTTTTATCTTCTTCTACTACTACATTATCTGCCATTTTATCTTCTTATTATTCCTAGTTTTCAGACTTAGCAACTTCCTTGACTAGAGGTGCTTGGTTTGTATAACATAGATGGGTTTCTTCTAAGGTCCACATTGGTGTTGTTGTTTTGGTGCATTCCAAAAGTAGCATCGATGGTTCTAATCACCAAACACAATAACATGAATATCAAAATGAGAGTAAACCAACTAAGGATATTAACCCACGTATGAGGCATAGCTTCTATAATAATCCCCAACATGTTTCTTACTATGAATTATACAAACTACAAGATAAATAAAACCTTTCTTGGTTTGGCTTCCAAGTCCCACAACTCCCCTCCTAGTCAACCAAAAATAAAAATGTATAGCTTGCTTTAATCCTTACAACGAGTCAATTAGTTCAATAATTAAAATAACTAATACAAGCCATTATACCTCCACAAAATGACAATGAATTATATGGGGATCATTCCACATAAGAAAGCTAGAGACAATTAGGAATGGGACATGGAGGATGGGGGAAAGAAAGAAGGGGGAGAAGAAGGATGGTGTAGAAAACAAAAATGAAGGAGGGGATAATAATAAGAAGAACAATGATGAATCATGTTAGCACCATGATTTTCATTGCTAAGGTTAGAGGTTTTTCAACAATTTTTCAAAGTCATGCATGTTAGCACCCATATTGTTTTTATGCCTGGCATCATCTAACATCTCCAAGGGTCATTTTCAAACGGAAGGTTTTCATTTATTATTTCCATTTCCATTTGCAACTGCACGCCGCAAAATTTGCTATGCGTTGCGCAGAGTGCGTTACCGCACAAAGGATTATGTCGCGCAATGGATTTTCGTCGCTCAGAGGATTTCGTTGCGCAGTGGATGTTGTCACGCAATGGATTTCGCCGCGCAGTGGGCTATCCCGCAGTGGATGTTGTCACGCAGTGGTTTTCATCGTGTAGTGGATTTAGTCGTGCAGTGGATGTTGTTGCGCATAGGATGTTTTCGTGCAATGGATTCTGTCGTGCATAGGATGTTGTCGTGCAATGGATTTTCCTGCGCATAGGCTATAGGTCACACTACGAAAATGATTGGTTTAATGGTCAACTTCAAGATCAATTTTTGACCAACTAGAGAGGAATTTTGAAAATCCCCGAGAGGTTTTTGTCAAGGACAAACCAAATAATAAAAAACTCTCTCATATTTGCAAAATATGTCACGGATTGGGAAATTTGAAGAAATCTTTGAGCCCTATTTTTTCGCCTTCATAATTTCTTGTCCGAGACATGTTTTTGCGACACGTATTCCGGCCAGCTGGAGATGCATTTAACAAAACCAAGAGAGGTTTTTATTTATAATGAGCTTAACTACAAAAAACTCTCTCACTTTCTAAAAACCGTTTTTTATTAGTGAGATAAATGTCATATTTAACGCCTATTTTCCCAGTTTTGTTGCACAAACCGTTGTGGTTTTTGTTGTAGGTTATTGTTGCGTAGCAGACTTGTTGTGCAGGGGTGACAGAGTATCCAGAAGTGAAAATGATGGCTCATCACAACCATATGGTTGAATTTGGATCATGATCAATGACTTTAAAGAATATTTCGGTTACGATTATGGTTTGGCAAAGTCGGGTTTTCTATTTTTAGTGAATCTGTTGAAGTTATTGTTCTCTTTCAAAGAAAACGGATCTATGATTCCGGGAGAGAGTAGCTCGACCCTAATAGCCAAGGGTGACATTAGTTTCTATATATGCAGATCATTTTCATGTAAAAGGGGTTGGTTGGCAAATTGGGTAGACGATAGCTATTGTATGTAATCTGAGTTTTGACCGAAATTTAATGCAAGGGTCCTGTGATTTGATGAAAAGATTCTAGTTGTGATAGTTGGATGTATTGTGCTTATTTCTTTGCATATGTGATTTCCTGTTATCTTTATTTCATATCTCGTTTTGTCTATTTTGGAACAAATTATCGAACCTATGAATTCGTTGTACAACGCCCCTTGTTCGCGCCACTTAGACAAAACGTTTTCCTCTCAAGCTAACTCTGAATTTGTCCACAACGGTGCTCCTGAGTTACTCCCTGTAATTTCTCCCGCCACACATTACAGTTTTACACTGAAGGTTGTTGCTCGCCTAGCCTTATCCTATCGAATCCAGTCACTGAGTCATTTGTCTCGTCTCTTCCTCAGATCAACCCCATAGCCCAAGTCTTACTTTTCTGTGCCAATATAACCAGAACCCATTTCATCATAGGTGTTAAATCTAGCCATTATTCTCAAAGTCATATACTGCGTGGAGATAGTGCCATTTCCGAGAGAGCCCTCTCCAGATCCTAAAGGCTAGTTTCGGGTCTCAAAGTTGGTTGAAAAATTTACCTTCATCGTTTGTTTATCAGCCGAACAGATTTACGGACATTCTAGAGTCGTTGTCGGGGACAGAATTGAATGAAACTTTCCCTAGGAAGAATGACATTGTTTCAGTTCTAAGGTCTGAGAGTAGTAGACACTTAGGCACATATTGGTTGTATTTCTGCTCTAGCGACTCCACAGATCAGAAAATTAGTTTGAAGGTGATTCCACTGGAAGAAGAATCTAGAAATTTAAATTTTCACTAGCGACTCCACTTTCAATGCAGAATATAGCTTCCAAAACATCAGTGGAAACTCCATTGTTCGAAGATAAGTTCAATATCTACAAGGTATGCTCCCATGAATCACTCTCACATTCCCGATTTTCCAAATCGCATGCCCATTGTAGATTGGCAAACATATCTGCCAAAGTTCAAAGATCAAGAAGGAGATGATGTTGCCTTTCATTTGGTAAAATTCCACATGCACATACATAGGCTAAGGGTTAAATTGCATGAAGACTGCTTGATGAAGATGTTTATGGAAACCTTAGAA
Source organism: Picea engelmannii (assembly GCA_009831015.1). NCBI lineage: Eukaryota > Viridiplantae > Streptophyta > Pinopsida > Pinales > Pinaceae > Picea > Picea engelmannii. Next base: position 158,676 of record ML781416.1, read on the forward strand.
GAAGAAGCACGATCTTGGTATGAAGGATTTCCATCTGCTAGTCCATTTTCCCTTGAAGATTTCTATTCAGTATTTTGTGTGAATTATAAGAAAAGTTACCCATCTTTAGTTCTGATTGAAAACTTCTGTGGAAATTTTGACAATCTTATTCAACACATGGGGATTGATATTGATGACGAAGAATTAATGTATGATGAAATTGAAGAATCCCTTTACGGATTATCTTCTCATCGGGAAGAACTAGTAGAGATTAGTTGTCTTGGTACACAAGATCATTCCGAGCAAACATTAGCTTCTTCTTTGCTTGAAAATAAAACAAATATGCATCATAATGTTGACAGTCAAGTTATATCCCATGAAGTTAATGAAGATTCACAGCCTTGGCAGCCTTATTACAGTCAAAAGTATGAGGATAATCATTCAAATTGTTTCGCAGCTCATTCATTTTCTGAATATTTGTATCATGAAGAAATTGGTGAAAATCAGGCTTTTGAAATTGTATGTGGGGAAAATCTAGGCAGTAAAATCATTAATGAGGATAGCTACCCAAAGTTACAAGGAAATATCGAAGAAGAGAAGGATGTTTTAGATCTTTTGGATGTTGTAGAATCTATTCATGATTTCACATCTCTTGAGTTGACATATTCAGAAATTTTAAAAATCCAGGATGATATTCTTGTTCAAGAACACAAAGGAGCATTTTTGGATTTTTCTCAAACATATAAGATTGTTGTTTCATCTAAATATTTCCAAGATTACATAAAACCTGCCCCTGCTGCGGAGGATGTGAAAGGTGATCTTGTTGGTACATTTCCATTTTCTACATTTCCATTTGAGAAGGGTCAATCGGATGAAAGAGATCTTTGTCTTTTTGTTGATTTTCAAAAAAGGGTATTCTTACATGTTTTCGAAGACCCTTTTTCCAGTAGGATGAAATCATCAGAGAAGATGGAGTATGTGTTGTTCAAGAATGTAGGGATAAAATTGGGTTTGTAGTTTGAGTTATCATTTGCTGAGTTCTTTTTTCTATCTGGAGGAGCTGAAAGCAAGTTGCAGTCAAGAAGCCATTTGTTTGACTGGCTTGATTAGAAGTGTGAGATCACTTAATTCGACATTTATGCTAAAGAAAAGTAGGGTAGGTAGGAGTATGAATAAGCTTGGTTCTACGAGCATTTATTTTAGGTAATCTGCAGTTTTCATTTTTAGCTTAGTTTCAGATTTTAGATTGGAGCACATACAGTTTTGGGTTTTCAACGGATGAAGGTTACAAATTACAATTGGAAAGTTGAGTTTGGGAGAAGCCCAATGGATTGGCACCTGGTCTACTGTTCTTTGCTACCTCACAAAGAGAATAGCATCCTCGTTGGCGCCAGCTGTTAGCACCATGATTTTCATTGCTAAGGTTAAAGGTTTGTCAACAATTTTGCAAAGTCATGCATGTTAGCACCCATATTGTTTTTATGCTTGGCATCATCTAACATCTCCAAGCGTCAGTTTCAAAAGGAAGGTTTTCATTTATTATTTCCATTTCCATTTGCAACTGCGCATTGCAAAATTTTCTATGTGCTGCACAGAGTGCTTTACCGCGCAAAAGATTATGTCACGCAGTGGATTTTCGTCGTGCAGAGGATTTCGTCGCCCAATGGATGTTTTCGCGCACTGGATTTCATCGCGTAGTGGGTTGTCGCGTAGTGGTTTTCATCGCGAAGTGGTTTTCATCATGCAATGAATTTCATCACGCATAGGATGTTGTCACGCATAGGATGTTGTCGCGTAGTGGATTTTCCTGCGCACATGCTACAAGTCGCACTGCAAAAATGACTAGTTTAGTGGTCAACTTAAAGATCAATTTCTGACCAACTAGAGAGGAATTTTGAAAATCCCCGAGAGGTTTTTGTCGAGGACAAACCAAATAATAAAAACCTCTCATATTTGCAAAATGTGTTTCGGTTTGGGAGATTCGAAGGAATATTTGAGCCCTATTTTTCAGCGTTCATACTTTCTTGTCCGAGACATGTTTTTGCGACACGTAATCCGTCCAGCTAGAGATTCATTTAACGAAATTGAGAGAGGTTTTTCTTTACAACGAGCTTAAATACAAAAACCTCTCTTAGTTTCTAAAAATAGTTTTTTATCAATGAGATACAATGTCATATTTAACGCCTGTTTTCCTAGTTTTGTTGCACAATCTGTTGTGTTTTTTGTTGTAGGTTATTGTTGCGTAGCAGACTTGTTGTGCAGGGGTGACAGCGTGTCCATAAGTGAAAATGATGGCTCATCACAACCATATAGTCGAATTTGGATCATGATCACTGATTGTAAAGAATATTTTGGTTACGATTATGAGTTGGCAAAGTCGGGTTTTCTATTTTTAGTGAATCCGTTGAAGTTATTGTTCTCTTTCAAAGAAAACGGATCCATGATTCCAGGAGAGAGTAGCTCGACCTTAACAACCAAGGGTGACATTAGTTTATATATATGGGGATCATTTTCATGTAAAAGGGGTTGGTTGGCAAATTGGGTAGACGATAGCTATTGTATGTAATCTAAGTTTTGACTGAAATTTAATTCAAAGGTCATGTGATTTGATGAAAAGATTCTAGTTGTGATAGTTGGATGTATTGTGATTCTTTCTTTGCATAAGTGATTTCCTGTTATCTTTATTTCATATCTCTTTCTGTCTATTTCAAAATGAATTATCGAACTTGTGGATTCGTTGTACAGCGCCCCTTGTTCGCGCCACTTAGAAAAAACATTTTCCTCTCAAGCTAACTCTGAATTCATCCACAGCGGTGCTCCTGAGTTACTTCTTGTAATTTCTCCCGCCACACTATACGGTTTTACACTAAAGGTTGTTGCTCGCCTAGCCTTATCCTCTCGAATCCAGTCACTGATTCATTTGTCACGTCTCTTCCTCAGATCGACCCCATAGCCCAAGTCTTACTTTTATGCGCCAATATAACCAAAACCCATTTTATCATAGGTGTTAAATCTAGCCATTATTCTCAAAGTCATATCCTACGCGGAGACCGCGCCATTTCCAAGAGAGCCCTCTCCAAATTCGAAAGGCTAGTTTCGGGTCTCAAAGTTGGATGAAAAAGTTACCTTCTTCGTTTGTTATGGTGATGGTGAAGACAAGAATGGGTGAATGCAATAAAAATGATGTCTATACTCATAGACATGCCATGGAGTATTTCTTACTGGGGTCTTATGAAGCCCACTAAAATCAAATAAGATAATAGGGAAGAATTATTTAGCATGAATCTAGGATAGGTGGTATATGACAACACTATGTAATTAGTAGTAGCTAAAATGACATTTTTTCCTCTTTAGTGTAGTCTTAGCCTGAACTTTGAAGAGAAGAGATGGGATTCAAGGAGGATGTATAGTTTCCTAAATAAAGAAATATATGTTTGAAACCTCTTGTTTAATATCATTCCCTTCACAATTACCTTGTGATTATTCATTAGATTCTATTATTTATTTCATTGTGACCTTATGATTCCTCATGTCGGGTTACATATACTACACTTTTGCCAATGATCTCTTGGAACTCACTAGAAGAATGTCATTGGAAACATGTGCAAATGCAATAACAATTCCATAACATATATTTGTTTTATCAAATACGTTGTTACAACACTATCACTAAGATGACACAACATTATACATTTATGACTAAGACACTAACTAGACACAACACAACACATATGATGCATTATGACAAAAAAACTTAACAAGGGGAAAATGCCATACAACGATGCAAATCAATGACATTATAGCCATGTATTTTATTAGTGAACCATTCTAATATTGATGGTCAAACCAAAGATAAGTGTTGAAATTTACATCCCAATTTGAATTCTAAGAACCATGAGAGAAGAACATGTTAGTCATGGACTCAAATAATCGGGTAGAGAGTAACTCAGATGTAAACAAAAAAAAAAAATCTACACTACAATGAAAAAGGAGATGAACTCGAGTATCATCCATCTTGTTGAAGCCTCCAATAGCCCTCTAACATGGGGATATCCCTTTTAATTTTATCTTTGCAAAGCTTTGTCACTAAGTTTTGTCTCATTGATTTATTTTCTTTTATATGATTGTGATGATGCTTTGTTGTGTGAAGGGATTCTTGAATTGTGATTTGCCTAGAGGTTTTAACAACATGTTAGCAAATTATGTTTCACACTCTTTACTTGATTGTAATATTGGTTTGGAATGCATTTGTTTCTTTCATGTTTCTTTCAAGGGTAGGGAAACACCATACAATGGATCATATTATGGAAGGTATCCTCTCCTGTTCACTTACCTCTTCAAGGGGGAAACCTCATAATGAGCTTCAACTCCAAATACAATATTTCTCTTCATGTCCCATTACATTGCTTTAATCCCTTTATATAGTGCTACCATCACCTAAGAACATTCTAGAAGAGGAATCTTCTAGAATTAGAACCTTCTAAGAAGTCCTCTTACATTTATTATATCTAACTACCCATTTATTATATCTAACTACCATAGTGGGCCTTATTTAATAATATAGTGGACCTAGTCCATTTTACTTTGAATGGCCTCTACTATTATAACTATGGGCCCTCCGAGCCGCCCAACTACCTCTCTAGCTACCTAACATTACATCCCCCTTATGAAAGCATTGTCCTCAACGCTTGATGTACAACCATATACCAGGGCCCCATGGATAAGTGTGGACCATAGTGTTGAAGTAGACTAGAGAACCAGGGTCCCATGAAGAAATGAAAACCATCATGCTGAAGTAGTCTAACTTCCACTGTGAATCAGGGTCACATGTCAAAGTGTTCATGTGAACTCCACGCAGAAGATATCTGAACTCAAGAACCAGCTGAAAATGATACTCCAAAGATCTACATTGATAATGGGGATCCAAATATGTAGATCCCTCCATATCTCCAAAATCATTTGAATAACACACTAGTACTGAAGAATAATGAAAAATAGTGTGCATAGAAGGCGTTTGACTTCTCTCCATAATATTCTCTACATGAGGTGAAGGAGAGTCATCAAATCGAAGATGGAAGTGGTTGTCATCCCATAAATGACAACTATACATTTACCAATCATCACAATCATCCTCCAAAGCATACCAAGAATACACTTCTTGATGATATTCATTCATGATGTTCATCAAAGTACATTTCTCTGTCATGCTCATGAAGGACTTATGAATACTATGAAAATCATCCCTAATACCTTCTTGAGTGTCATGCATTTGGGATTTGAATGCTTCAATCATGTGTAGAATTTGCTTGAGTTGAGAGTGCATATTCATTGGAAACACCACATATAATGTACCAAAAGAAATATATCAAAATTATCTATCCAATGGCACTGATCTGGTAGCAATCTGAGTAAACTATGAAAAATGAGGAGCTCTGCAGTCATGATGTCGTCATGAAAAACCCACAAATGGTTTATTTTAATTCAGCGATATCTTCACTTCCGGAGCTCTGATTCGGGTGATTTTTTTTTTGAAATCGGATTTTTTTGAAAGAGGAACTCAGATATGTAATTTTTTTTAGAAAATTCAACCCCTATATGCTACAAAAATAAAATAAAATAAAAACTCGTGCCGTGGTCCGTGGAAAAAATCTTGAAATTTTTTATATTTTAAAACTTCAATATCTTGATTTCTCGGACTTTGTTTAGGACGATTATTTTTCAAATTGGGTGTTTTTTTTAGAGGAACTCAGATCTACAACCTGTTTCTACAAATTTTGCATAGAAATATATATAAATTTTCTAGAATGTCGCGGCCCTCTTTTTCCTTCTCCGAAAAAAAAAATTGCCCACAATGTCTGCCAAGGAAAGTGCTCTAATACCACTTTATTACTATACATGAACAATATGATACAAAAGAACAATCATAGATATACAATAAAAATATGAAAAATCTCATTTATTATTATCAAACCCTTAGGGTAGGGCAACACCATACAATGGATCATATTATGGAAGGGATCATCTCATGTTCACTTGCCTCTTAGAGGGGGCATCCTCCTATTGAGCTACAGCTCACAATGCAATAATTCTCTTCATGTCCCATTACATTGCTTGAATCCCTTTATATAGTGCTACCATCACCTAAGAACATTCTAGAGGAAGAATCTTCTAGAAGTAGAACCTTCTAATAAGTCCTCTTACATTTATTATATCTAACTACCAATTTATTATATCTAACTGCCATAGTGGGGCTTATTTAATAATATAGTGGACCTAGTCCAATTTACATTGAATGGCCTCTACTATTATAACTATGGGCCCTTCGCCCCCCTCTCCCCCAAGAAGAAAATACCCATTCCTAAAAATATTGCAATGATGTCATCCACTAGAATGGGCAAGGAAAGAGGACTTCCATCTCTTACATGTCCCACTTTTCAGTGTTTTATGGAAACATATCAACCAACTAATGTGGTGGCTTGATTCAAACACTTCTCTTTCAATAAGAGATGGAAGCAAATTGCAAGACAAACACACAATGGGAGAACAACTGCTACACATCAAATAATAATGGAAACCACACAATCCACTGTGTTGGATGTGAATGAGTTAGTTTGTAGCTACTACCAGTTATGTAGCAACCACCACTCAATCCACCGAGTCTGATGTTCTCAAGATGGATCGAGAAATAGAAAAATACGAAAGGGATATTGAAAATCTAAAGTATCAAGTAGAATACTACAAGGTAGCTAGAGGTGATATTGTTGAGTTTATAGAATATGCCTTGGGGATTCAAGAAAATGTGAGAATAATGAAAAATGATCTTTACTAAAAACTGCAAGATTTACAAACTATTATCGGGAAGTAACAACCCCCATCATATGTTGCAAGAGTAGAAGTAAAGGAAAGAAGGATGGAAAATATGGATCGAACATCTGAAAGAATGGCAATGAGATTTTATTGATGCTCCTCTGAAAATTCCAAGATTAAGTGAAAGAAATATCTTCAAGAGTAACATGGGAATTAACTATTGGAAAGACACAAGTCGATGCTTAAATGAATATGTCCAAGAACTAATGAGTGATTGTAACTAGAGGATGTGGAAACAATCATGCAAAATGTGTCAATTACCCCCTTTCAGAGCAAATAATTTATTTTTATCTCAAGTTGAAGTAATGGGGAATTAAGGGAAAGGAAAAGCTTAAAAAGAAGCTTTATAGAATAAATTCCTAGAATCAACAAAATAATGATCAAGGAATATGTAGAAATTCCCACTAGGAAACAAATCTAAGAAATGCTTTCTTATCTAAGTTGGAGGAGGGGCATGATAAAAAATAAAAAATAACATAGTGGTCTTTCAAGGCCTAGAAGAACAACATCATTTCCCCCCTTATTTTGAAATAACAAAAATGAATAAGGCTTGGAAGGTGTATATAAGAGATATGACAAATTTAGAAGAATAACCTCTTGATAATTAGGCTTAGAATGTGAAGAGCCAGAAAGGTTAAAAGTTTCAGCTTCCCTTGCTCTCAATTTTGTATAAATATAATGAATGTGATGAGAAAAGAGCTTTTTGCTTGACTATGTAAGTTATCTTCAAGTTAATTGAGAAGTCATTGTTGGCCAAAATTTTAAAGAATTGCGTTCCACTCTGCTTAGTATGGACTATTTATGTTGTCCATGGTGCTCTAGAAGTCTATAATGTTAAGTATCAAAGTCATGAATACAAGATACCACAATAGTACCAAAGATATATGAATACAAAATACCACAATAGTACCAAAGATATATGAATACAATCACCACACAAGATATATGGAACAATATAGAAAACCACCACTTTATTATATCAAAACCCTTGAGGTAGGGAAACACCATACAATGGATCATATTATGGAAGGCATCCTCTCATGTTCACTTACTTCTTCGAGGGGGAAACCTCATAATGAGCTTCAACTCCAAATATAATATTTCTCTTCATGTCCCATTACATTGCTTGAATCCCTTTATATAGTGCTACCATCACCTAAGAACATTCTAGAGGAGGAATCTTCTAGAATTAGAACCTTTTAAGAAGTCCTCTTACATTTATTATATCTAACTACCCATTTATTATATCTAACTACCATAGTGGGCCTTATTTAATAATATAGTGGACCTAGTCCACTTTACTTTGAATGGCCTCTACTATTATAACTATGGGCCCTTCGGGCCCCCCAACTACCTCTCTATCTACCTAACATTACATCCCCCTTATGAAAGCGTTGTCCTCAACGCTTGATGTACAACCATATACCAGGGTCCCATGGATAAGTGTGGACCATAGTGTTGAAGTAGACTAGAGAACTAGGGTCCCATGAAGAAATGAAAACCATCATGTTGAAGTAGTCCAACTTCCATTGTGAATCAGGGTCCCATGTCCAAGTGCTCATGTGAACTCCATGCGAAAGATATCTGAACTCAAGAACCAGCTGAAAATGATACTCCAAAGATCTACATTGATCATGGGGATCCAAATATGTAGATCCCGCCATATCTCCAAAATCATTTGAATAACACACTAGAATTGGAGAATACTGAAAAATAGTGTGCATAGAAGGCGTTGGACTTCTCTCCATAATGTTCTCTACATGAGATGAAGGAGATTCATCAAATCAAAGATGGAAGTGGTTGTCATCCCATAAATGACAACTATACATTTACCAATCATCACAATCATCCTCCAAAGCATACCAAGAATACACTTCTTGATGATATTCATTCATGATGTTCATCAAAGTACATTTCTCCTTCATGCTCGTGAAGGACTTATGAATACTATGAAAATCATCCCTAATACCTTATTGAGTGTCATGCATTTGGGATTTGAATGCTTCAATCGTGTGTAGAATTCCCTTGAGTTGAGAGTGCATATCCATTGGAAACACCACATATAATGTACCAAAAGAAATATATCAAAATTATCTATCCAATGGCATTGATCTGGTAGCAATCTGAGTACACTGTGAAAAATGAGGAGCTCTGCAGTCCCGCTGCCGTCGTGAAAAACCCACAAATGGTTGATTTTAATTCAGCTATATCTTCACTTTCGAAGCTCTGATTCGGGTGATTTTTTTTTGAAATCGGCTATTTTTGAAAGAGGAACTCAGATATGTAATTGTTTTTAGCAAATTCAGCCTCTATATTCTACCCAAAAAAAAAAAACTTGTGTCGCAGTTTGTGGAAAAAATCTTGAAAATTTCCATATTTTAAAACTTCAATATCTTGATTTATCGGACTCTGTTTAGGACGATTATTTTTCAAATTGGGTGTTTTTTTTAGAGGAACTCAGATCTACAACCTGTTTCTACAAATTTTGCATAGAAATATACAGAAATTGTCCGGAATGTCGCGGACCTCTTTTTCCTTCTCCGAAAAAAAAAAACTGTTAAAAAAAAAAAATTGCCCACAATGTTTGCCAAGGAATGTGCTCTAATACCACTTTATTACTATACACAAACAATATGATACAAAAGAACCATCATAGATATAAAATAACAATATGAAAAATCTCATTTATTATTATCAAACCCTTAGGGTAGGGCAACACCATACAATGGATCCTATTATGGAAGGGATCCTCTCATGTTCATTTGCCTCTTCGAGGGGGCATCCTCCTATTGAGCTACAACTCACAATACAATAATTCTCTTCATGTCCCATTACATTGCTTGAATCCCTTTATATAGTGCTACCATCACCTAAGAACATTCTAGAGGAAGAATCTTCTAGAAGTAGAACCTTCTAATAAGTCCTCTTACATTTATTATATCTAAATACTCATTTATTATATCTAACTGCCATATTGGGGTTTATTTAATAATATAGTGGACCTAGTCCACTTTACATTGAATGGCCTCTACTATTATAACTATGGGCCCTTCGTCCCCCTCTCCCCCCCACTACGTCTCTAGCTACCTAACATATAAGGATATATAGTTTTTGTTGTAGACTATTCTTGTGCATATTATATTTGCTCTTGCTTTATCTTATATTTTGCATGGACAAACTAATATGGAACTATAATTTTCAGTAACATTGTAGGCTATTCTAAAGTGCCACAAATTAATTTGAGATTTATGCAATGTGTAATTCAATGAACTATTTACTATTTACTATTTGTATTTTATCTTTGTTGTGTCATGTCTTTCAGTGTTGTAACTTTCCTAGCTAGGAAAATTAAATAAGTTTAGTTGTAGAACAATTACATCGTACATTTACATTCAAATTGCATTTATATTATATTCATTAAAAACACAAGTAATGGCAATCGGGCCATAAGCTAGAGGGTTTTCCACTTACAATGGTGAATGGTCTAGTTGGGAGCTTTTCTTGGGTAAACTTGTGTAGTTGATGAAGAGAATTCACCCGAGCCAACACATCCTAAGGAGGAGAAGGATATGACTAAAGTCTTTTATGTCAAGATCTAGGTTAAAAAGACAAAAATAGATGATATATTTGATTATGGTTCGTAATACAACCTCGTAGCTAAGGATTTGGTGATTAAGATTGGCTTATTTCGTGACCATCCTTGTCAATACCCATTGGCCCAAGAAATAAGGACATAGAACTTAAATTCACTAAGCAGTGTAAGATCAAAATTTCCATAAGTGTAGCCTACATTGATGAGGTGGATGTAGATGTGGTACCTCTTGATGTGTGTGGAGTAGTGTTTGGAAACCCTTGCATGTACATCAAGGATGTGATCTTAGTGATGAGAGAAAACCAATACCTCCCAATCAAGGATGGGAAGTCCTTCATCATCAATGTGCACAAAGGTAAATGAAATATCTCTTTGTCAAGCAATAACTAAGCAAAGAAATTGATTAAATCAAGTAGGAAGTTTGTATTGCTCTTCTTGAGACAGAACCAACATGGAGATGAATTGGTAAAATCAAAGGCATCCTTGGAGGGATGTAATAAAGAGTAGAAACATTGGTCGGAGGAGATTTTGCAAGCACACAAAGAAGTGCTCCAAGAACCTAAAGAGTTACCACCCAAAGGGGAAGTGGAGCATGAGATACAATTGTTGTCCAACTCGCAATTTCCAAACATAGGATTGTATAGGCATTTCCTATTGAAAATAGTTGTTGCATAAGTTATTAGAGCAAGGAATAATTTGACCAAACACCTCACCTTGTGGGTCACCTATGATCATAGTGCCCAAGAAGGATGGGACTAAGAGAATGTGTATTGACCAAAGATATTTGAATAAGATCACCATCGAGAATAAGTACCCTTTTCCCATGATACATGACTTGGTAGATAAATTGCACTATGATAAGCACTTCACCGAGATGGATCTCAAATTACGATACCACCAAGTATCAGTATAATAAGAAAACATCTGGAAGAATGCCTTCTAGATGAGGTAAGGTTTATATCAATGGTTGGTAATGCTTTCTCGTTTATGTAATGCACCAACAAATTCATGCATTTGATGAATGACACATTGCATCCCTTTATAGATTCATTTCTAATAGTGTACTTGGATATTATATTGATTTTTATCTCTACCTAGGAAGAATATGTCTCACATCTCATGTGGGTGTTAGAGGCCCTAAAAAGCATAAATTGTTGGAAAACCTTGAGACATGTGAATTTTCCTAGTATTCCTTAATGTACTCGAGGTACATTATTAGTGGAGGGGAACTCAATGTTGATCTTATGAATATGGAGACAATCATTAAGTGGTCAAATCCTACCAATGTAATTAAAGTTAAGAGTTTTATGGAAGTAACATAATATCTTTGGAAGTTTATAACATCCTTTTCAGTTGTGGTTGCACCATTCCATGTTATAATAGCTAGTGGCAAGAGTTTTAGGTGGGGAAAGAAACAACAAAAGGACTTTGAAGACCCAAAATGAAAACTTACTCGAGAACCGATTCGCACATTGACCAATTTGCAAAAGCCCTTCGAAGTGGAGACAATTGCAAGTGGGTATGTTATGGGAGCAATATTGATGCAAGGAGATAAGGCAATATGTTATCATTCTGAAATGTTTCATGGCACAATCTTGAACTACCTCACATATGAAAAGGAGTTTTATGCTCTAGTGAAAAATGTTAAGAAATGGAGGCACTGTCCAATGGGCAAGGAAACCATCATCCACACCAATCAATTGCTAAAAATATTTGTAGGTCTAGAGTAAGCTTCAACAAACAAGACACGACAAGTGGATGGGATTTTTGCAACAATTTCATCTTATCATCGAGTATAAAAAGGGCAGTGTTATTAAGTTGGAAAACATTCTTTCAAGGCCACCTACACACAAGACCATAGCTTTGGTTATTCTTATGCACATGGATCCTTTCACCCATGATGCTTACAAATGGGAATACACACAAGATGGGGACTTCAAGGAGGCATTTCAACAACTATAAGGTCAAGCTTATGAAGAAGAAGGTGATAGCAAGGATAACTGCCATCTTCAGGATGGGTGGTTGTATGAGCTAGATAAGCTTTATGTTATAAAAGGAGAAAGATTGCAAATTATTGGAGACACACACATCTCCAAAGTTGCAGGTTATTTTGATGTTAAGAAAACACAGGCTAAGTTACAAAGGTATATCTATGGGGCCATAATGAAAAATATGTGGCTAGTTTATTAAAGGATGCACACTTTATTATACCAACAAACCCAATAATTGGAAGCAAGGTCTATACCATCCCTTACCTATACCTACTAGGCCATGGGAGATAATTTCCATGGATTTTGTGGGTGGTTTCCAAGTATCGGGCAAGGAAAAGGCTATCAATTTGTGGTAGTGGGTATATTTAGTAAGATGTGCATTCTCATGCCTTATAAAAATACCATTAAGGGACAAGATGCAATAATCATGTTCTTTGAGAGGATCTGAGTGCACTTTGGAATACCCAGGTTTTGTTTTCTCAATGCACTTTTAGACTTCACTTTGGGAGAAGATGGACACCAAGTTGAAGAGATCTACAACTTTCCATCCACAGATGGATGAGAAAATAGAAGTGGTAAATAAAACATTGATTCAACTTTTGAGGGGTTACAATAAGAGACATCCAAGAGCCTAGTATATATATTTGATCTATATTAAATACTCTTATAATAAAACAGTCCACACTTCAATCAATAAGTCCCCTTTTGAAACTCACTTTGGATATTTTCCACCTTTGCCTTTAAAACTATATATGGGAAGCAAGGAGGAGCGAGGGAAGACACCACGTGAGAAGCATTGAACATCGATGACAAGATTAGGCAGGTCCATTTGCAAATATATGAGACATTGAAAAAGTCATAGGGAAAGTACAAGGCTTGGCATGAACAACAGAAAATTGAGAAGACATTCAAGGTAGGAGACCAAGTTTGGCTACACTTAAACAAAGAATGGCTACAATGCCTTGGTAAGAATATCAAGGCTTTGTGGTATGGTCCTTTCAAAGTGTTGGAGTAGGTAGGTGATCATCCATATAGACTTAGTCTACATTCAAGGTGGGAAACTGAGTTTGGATGCACTTGATCAGAGAAAGGCTACAAGGCCTTAGTAAGAATATCAAGGATTTGTGGTATGGTCCTTTCGAAGTGTTGGAGTAGGTAGGTGACAAATCCTATAGACTTAGTCTACATTCGCATATACACATTTACTCAATATTGAATGTGGAAACTCCATGAATTTTCCACGTTAGATTAGGAAAATGACAGGTAAGTATTACATATTGTAGAGGACTTAGCACCATAAGCTTAGACATAGATAGTAGAGGATACAGGTTTGGAGAATAAGTCAAGAACAATTAGACAAGTGCAACAAGAACTCTAGCAGGTTGGATTAAACAAACAACATCCAAGCAAGGTGAAATGGTGCTCTAGGGACAAGGTAGAGGAAAAACACTTCCTCATTTCCTTTAGTAAAATATTCTAAGGACTAAATTCCTTCCAAAATGGGAAGGTATAACTTGAAATGGATCACTATATAGTTTTTCAAATATTTTAGTACTTTTTGAGTGGAAAAATAGGAACCATGGACTTGCAGGGCCCATTTTAGAGGCAAGTCCTATTTTGGTGATTTGGGGTCCTAAAACTTATACAACCTATTTGGGGCATTAAATAACTATTGTTAGGTCAATACTTTGCAAATGAAGTTTGTGACACTATAACACTATTCTACCCATTGAGAGCTTTCCAACAATACAAAGATCACATCAATTGGAGCCCATAAGAGGAAGTTATGCCTCCTGCAAGTTGACCTATGCTTTTGATGACCATGGCACTAAGTGAATGGCACGTCAACTCCCATTACTCACACACATGGAGCTAGTCATTTGTGGACTTTCAAAAAGATTTTAAAGGGTCCAAAACCCTAACCATGACAGAGAGTTGAGGGTTACAAATACCCTAACCCTAGATGACTATCAAGACATGTTAAACATTAGGTTGCTATGAAAGAAAGGGGTTTTGTTCCTATTGTATTAGTTTATTTTTCCATAATTGAGCGGAGCGAAGGAGTGGGATATTGTTGTAGATTTTAACCTTGTACAATTAATTATTGCAAATGGATTCTTAATAAAAACATAAAAGATACAATGGCACACACACACATTACACATATATTTTACCTAGGAAACCCAAACTAGGAAAACCAACAACCTATTTAGAGTTGCACCTCTAATTCTTATATTATATCATATTCAAACTTCATTGATTACAATACAATATATAGGATCTCGCAGCATCCAAAATGCTTAATGCATTGACCCGAATTAGATTACAACCCTAATTCCTTAACCAGAATTAGAAAACCATGGGTTGAAACACCATGCACCACAAAACCACCAAAGGCAAGAAAACGCCTCCGTCAAAGGTGAAAATTCGTCCAAAAAATTGGCAAATATCCAAAAAATGGCGAATAAACACCCAATTTTTTTTGGTGGGCGACCTACAATCATGCAAAGAATATACACATACCCAACATTCTCTCACTTATTGTTTTATTTGCATATAGGGGTCACAAGATTTCATGATCAACAATCCAAGGCAGAAATACCCATTAATACTCTACACCAAGATAACTTCTCGGTGTTCACGGGTTTTGTTAATGAATCTGTAACATTCTCCAAAGTGTCAAGCTTCACCAACAACATCTTCTTGTCTTCAACCATGTCTCTCACAGAGTGATAATGAACATCAATATGCTTTGTCTTTGAATGATAAATAGGGTTCTTCACCAAGAAGATTGCACTCTGATTATCATAATCTATCCTTACAGCTTGTTGTACCAACCCAATACTTGAACGCAATATTTGTAACCATATTGCTTCCTTGCTTGCAGGAGGGGATTCCATGTATTCAGATTTTGTACTTGAGAGTGCCACTACAAACTGTATTTTTCTCATCCAACTGATTTCTCCTCCAAACAGGTTAAACACATACTCACTTGTAGATATTTTGCGATCTAGATCTCCATCCTGGTCTGCATCAACAAAGCCATGTATGTTCAACACTCTATCTAACATTGTTACTTCTTGGTAGCACAATCCATGAGTAGTAGTGCCATGCAAATACCTGAAAAACCCTCTTTACTATTGTCCAATGATCCTTCCCTAGTTTTGACATATACCTACTCAAAAATCCCACTGCATGTGAAATGTTTGGTCTAGTACAAACCATTGCATACATCAAACTATCAATCGCACTAGCATACCAAACATGAGACATTTCCTCTTCCTCTTCTTGTGTCTTGGGACACTAATCTATAGATAAATTTACACCTACACGATCAGGAACCCTGACCGGTTTACATTCTTGCATATTAAACCTCTACAATATTGTATCGACATAATTCCTTTGATTTAAGCAAAGTTTCATGTTTACTCAATCTCTTTTAATTTCCATGCCCAAAATGAAATTTTCAACACCAAGATCTTTCATGTCAAATTTAAAGGACAACTAAGTTTTCACATCCTAGATAATCTCCTTTCCATTTCCTATCAGCAACATATCATTCACATACAAGACCAAATAAATAATATGATCACCAACTAATTTGAAATACACACTATGATAGACTTTGCTCTTTGTGAAGCCAAGTCCCAACACATAAGTATCAAATTTTTGATACCACAACCTTGCCGATTGCTTTAACCCATATAGGGAATTTTCCAACCTACATACCAACTCTTTCTTTCCCTTCACTGCAAATCCTTTTGGCCGCTTCATGTAGATTTCTTCTTCCAGATCCCCATGTAGAAATGTTGTCTTCAAATCCGTTTGTTCTACTTCAAGATCAAATGCAACAACAACAGATAAAAGAAATCTAATAGAGGTTAACTTGGCAACATGAGAAAAAGTTTCACCAAAGTCAATTCCCTCTACCTGGGAATAACCTTTTGCTACTAATCAACTTTTGTATTTCTAATTTTTGCAGTATGCATTCAACTTCTTCTTGAACACCCATTTGGTTCCAATGGGATTTCTTCAAGTCAGCAACTCCACTAGGTCCCAAGCCTCATTCTTGTCTAAGGCTGACATTTCTTCAACCATGGCATTTTCCCCAAGTTTTCCATACTCTGAATATATTTCCTCCCTAACAGTTCTAGGATCATCATCAGTAATAAACAAAGCAAAATTTTAACAGAAACCAGGTGGACTATACCTTTCTAGTTGCCTTCTTTTTCAAACCAATCTCCTCACTACTAGAGTATGAGGATCTTCTTCTTATGATTCATGTCCTTCTGTAGGGTTTGGTTCATTATCCTTCAACTCAAACTCTATTTTCTTGGTTATTCCTTCCTTGATAGGACTTCCTGTTTGACAACATCTTTGATTTCTCCAAATACCACATCTCGACTATAGACTACCTTCTTGGTTTCTAGGTTCCAAATCTTATAACCTTTTAGACCATCTTTATAGCTAGTAAAGATACACTTTTCAACCTTTTTTATTTAGCTTACTCTTGTTTTCCTTTGGAACATGAACATAGACCTCTATCACAACCAAATACCCTAAGATGTGTAAGAGAGGATTTCTTACCAGTCCATACCTTGTGTGGAGTCTTTTTATCCAGCACTGATGAGGGTGATAGATTTACCAGGTAACATGTAGTACCCACTACCTTTTCCCATAATTCATGTTCTGACCTAGCACCATTGTGCATGCTCCTTGATTTTTCAATCAGTGTCATGTTGATCCTTTCTACAACTCCATTCTGTTTAGGTGTGCATGGAGTAGTATTATGCCTTTCTATACCACACTTCTTACAGAATTCCTCGAATTCATTTCAGCGGAATTCTCCACCATTATCCATCCTCAACACCTTAATTATCTTCTCTATCAGATTCTCCACAGGAGCCTTAAACTCTTTAAATTTATCAACTTTAGATTTCTTCTCGAGGAAATAAATCCATGTATTCCTCGAGAAGTCATCTATAAATGAGACATAGTACATAGATTTACCCAATGATGGCATCGACATAGGTCCAAACACATCATTGTGCACCAACTATAAAATTCCCTTTGCCCTAGTAGGACTAGAGGAGATTCTTACATGATTCTACTTCCCATATAAGCAATGTTAACATAAATCAAAATCCAAAGAGAAATTCACCATACCTAAAACCATACATTTAAAGTGTAGTACTTAAACCCTTCTCTCTAATATGTCCCAGTCTTTGATGTCATAACATAGTCTTCTCTCCCTAGACTGTAGGAGTTTTTTTTTCTTTAGATCTAATCTCATGAACAACAAAATTGTTGCACTCATCACTAATAATGATTCCCAACATCTTATATAGAGTTTCAATCTAAACTCCCTTCAACAACACCATTGCCCCTCGAACCATCCTGCAGGTTTCTTTCTCAAACACTGTTTTTAACCCTGCATCATCCATTTTTCTTATAGAAATCAAATTTTTGGCCAATCGTGGGATGTGCAGAACAC
Organism: Picea engelmannii; assembly: GCA_009831015.1. NCBI lineage: Eukaryota > Viridiplantae > Streptophyta > Pinopsida > Pinales > Pinaceae > Picea > Picea engelmannii. The sequence goes on from ML781416.1 coordinate 176,599, forward strand.
CAGGGACTATTCTAATCATTCCATCCATGAGCTTCAATTTGACTTTTCCTCATCCTATGATTTTGGTTGTTGAGTCTTCACCTAGGAAAACATCACCTCCATCATACCTTTCATACTCACAAAACCATTCCCTGTGATGAGTCATACGAAAGGATGCCCCTGGTTGACCAACCATGCCTCGTGATCTACACGTGTGCTAGAAGAATCCAAGTACACATCTCCTCCTTCATCTGTGAAGGTTATTGCTTCTTTAAAAGGGGCATCATCAGATCCCTTCCCTCTCTCACCACTTTTAGATCTACAATGTCTCTTGTATTGCCCTTCTTTTCCACATCTCCAACATACCTTTACAAATTTTTTGAGAGATTTAGATCTTCCCCTAGATTTAGATCTCACACTTGAGGACTTAGATCTATTTCTTTCCTGGGAGCATCCTCTTGCAAATAAGGCATATGAGCTCTGGCTTTCCATGTTTTTCTGCCTCATCTCCTCTGACAAGAAGGATGAGACCACATCTCGAAACTTAAAGTAGTTGAATTACTACCTATGGTCGCAATCAGACTATCCCATGAGTCTGGTAAAGAGTACAGTAAACTGATACACTTATCTTCATTAGAAATCTTAATATCAACAGATAATAGCTAACTTACCACAATATTGAAGGCATTCAGATGCTCTATCACTAAGTCTCCATCTTTCATCCTCATGTTGTACAACTTCTTGTGCAGGAATAATTTGTTTACCAGGGACTTAGACTGATACAAAGCCCCTAATTTATTCCATAAATCCTTGGTTGTAGCTTCTCCAAACACATTAAGTAATGTTGAATCTGAGAGACTTAACCGAATTGTGCTTTTTTCCTTTTGATCCCACGAGTCTGGTAAAGAGTATAGTAAACATATACACTTTTATTCATTAGAAATCTTAATATCGACATATAATAACTTACTTACCACAATATTGAAGGCATTTAGATGCTTTGTCACTGAGTCTCAATCTTTCATCCTCGAGTTGTACAGCTTCTCCCGCATAAACAATTTGTTTACGAGGGACTTAGACTGATACAAATCCCCTAACTTATTCCATAAATCCTTGGTTGTAGATTCTTCTGACACATTCAATAATTTTGAATCTGAGAGACACAACTGAATTGTGCTCTTTTCCTTCTGATCCCATGGGTCAGGTAAATAGTACAATAAACTGATACAATTATCTTCATTAGAAATATTAACATCAATAGATAATAATTGACTTACCACAGTATTGAAGGAATTCAGATGCTCTGTCACCAAGTCTCCATGTTTCATCCTTGGGTTGTACAACTTCTCCCACAGGAACAATTTGTTTACTAGGGACTTAGACTGATACAAACCCCCTAACTTATTCCATAAAGCCTTGGTTGTAGCTTCTCCCGACACATTCAATAATGTTGAATATGAGAGACACAACCAAATTGTGCTCTTTTCCTTCTTATCCAACTTTTCCTAGTCTTATGTTGACGTTCTTGAAGGTGCAGTGCCTGGATCCACAACGATCCATCAATCTTTGTCTACCAACAGATCTTTCATCTCGAGCTTGAACAACTCAAAACTTTACTCATTAAATTTTTCGATCTATATCTTTGAACTACTTGCCATTTCTTTTCACCACAAGAATCGATGTCGCATAGCTCCCATTCTAACAAGGTTTATCACAGACCGGAGCCAAACCCCTGACCACAAAGGCATCCCCCTGAAGCCGATAAATACTCTAATACCAAATGTAGATTTTAACCTTGTACAATTAATTACTGCAAATGGATTCTTAATAAAAACAGAAAAGATATAATGGCACTCACACATCACACAAAGATTTTACCCCAGAAATCCAAACCGACAAAACCAACAACCTGCTTAGAGCCACACCTCTAATTCTTATATTATATCATATTCAAACTTCACTGTTTACAATACAATATATGGGTTCCCGCAACATCCAAAACCCCTAATCTATTGACCTAGATTAGATTACATCCCTAATTTATTAACCGAAATAAAAAAACCATGGGTTGAAACACCATGCGTCACAAAACCGCCAAAGGAGATAAACCACCCCCGCCAAAGGTGAAAAACCACCCGAACAATTGGCGAATATCCAAAAAAATGGTGAATAAACCGCCCAAAATATTGGCAAATAAATCGTCCCATTAGGGGGACCCACAGTCATGCAAAGAATATAACACATACCCAACAATTGTGAGTAAAATAAAGGAAGCAGAAAACCCTATGGCAACCATTCATGCCATAATGTTCACAGAAACTCCATAGTGAGATTATCTTTCTTTGTATTTTATATCCGAGAAGAAAAGAGAAAAGGCATAATCCTTAGCTTCTGGTTGGGTTTTCCCATATTGGGTTTCCTAATGTACATCTTGTGTTCATTATGTGGATGGTGTAGTATTTATTGTTTTAGCTTATTTTATTATATTCTTAGTTTATTTTACTAATTTGAGTGCCACGCTTATAATATTAAAAGACAATATAAGAAAACATTGCAAAATGGAGGATAACCTCACAATAGTTTGCATAAACTTGTAAAATCCATTGTGATGCAATGTCTAGTGGAACATCCACGATAATTTACAAATCAATTGATATATTTGTGATTTCACATTATATATGCAATTTCATCATTGATTTGTTGCATATTAACAAATTTTAGTTTTGATTTGACGTCTTAATTCGATGATCTAAGCACTTTATATGCAGTTTTAGGTTTCATGTTGAAATACCACAAAGTTAGGCCATAGGTTTGATAGTTTTGGGTCGCTAGTTTTGAATGTTTTATATCTCATTTGTAGGGATTACCCTGTTATTACTAGAATGCGATTTGAGTGATACCAACTCCCACCCTCTTTCAGGGAAAATTATTACTCCCTTGTCTAATGATTGGGCGTTACAACAAAAGCTCCGAGAGGTCAAAATTTCCCAATAACTATTGCAAGAACCAATGAATCACCATAACAAGGGCTACACTTTGTTTTGAGTTGTAACCTATCCCCCAGGACCCAATCAATGCCCTAAAACAAAAGTGAAATAGAAGCTTAATAAAAACAAACGAAAATTTTGAGGGGAAATAGCTTGAATGTTTCAGAGGTAAGTTTCACACTCTTCTCACCTAGGTTTAAATCCCCATTGAGAGATTGGTTCATTGTGTCTTGAATGAAAGGGTAGAGGACCCCATTTGGGATGTCTCAACCCTAGATCGAGGCTTGAGTTTCATGTTAGGTGTGGCTTGCAGGCTGTTGCACCTAGCCTAGAGTTTATAGTGGCAACCAACGAAATTTGAACCTAGGTCTTGCCCAAGTGATATGTTATGATCCAAGGCCTTAAAAATGATAAAAATTCAATGCATACAATCCACTTTGAGGGGGAAACCTCCTTTTACAACATATCCAATTTAGAATACAATATGAGATGATATAAGATGATCCTAAGACTATATCTCCTTGGTATATTTATAAGAGAAAAATGGTACAATTATAATGAAAGGGTACAATGAAGGGTTATAGTTGACATACAATTATAACACTATAAATGCAATAATTCAATATCTAGGGATTAATAAGGGGTTTTACACATAACATGAGGCTTTGTCTAGGTTTTAGCATTTCCCTCCCCTTCAAAAAAATATTGTCCTCGACACTTGACTAACTTCGGGTGTTTTTTCATGAAGAACTCATCTTCCCATGTTGCCTCTTCCACTGGTAGGTTCTTCCATTTGACGAGGTACTCCATAATTGCTCAATTTCTCAACTACTTAATCCTTGTTTCAAGGATTGTTTCTAGTTCTAGTATGATTTTCCCTTCTTCATTAATCTCTAGTAAAATAGTTTGGACTAGGATCTTGTTGTCGATTACCTTCTTTAAGCAAGAAACATGGAAGGCTAGATGTACACGTGGAGATGGAGGCAACTCCAATTTGCAAGCCATACTTCCAATCCTTTGTGAAACCTTATAGGGGCCATAACATTTGGGTGATAATTTATTGTCCTTCTTTTGTCGCTCGAGGGACATCTATTTATATTCTTCTAACCTCATAAATACCCAATCCCCCACTTCAAATTCCCTTTCACTGGGATGTTGATATTCTTGTTGTTTCATCCTATTTTTTGCCATAACCAAATTTGTCCTTCAATAGTTTGAGAACCTCTATTTGGTTCCCTATGTGGCCCTCCACTGCTTGAACCTTTGTATTCCCTTTCAAGGGTAATGTAATGGATGAAGGATGATATCCATAAAGTGCTAGAGATGGGGACATTTTTGATGAAGTATGGAAGGATGTGTTGTACCACCATTCTGCCAAGGGCAACCACTTTACCCGTTGTGTATATTTATCAGATGCAAAACAATGAAGATATCCTTTTAGAAATTTGTTCACAATATCTGTTTTCCCATCAGATTGAGGGTGGTAAGATGAGATGTGAGCCAATTGAGTACCCAAACAAGAAAATAATTCGATCCAAAAATTTTCGGTAAAATTTGGATCTCTATCACTTACAATAATCTTGGGGACTCCATGCAGCTTTTGAACTATTTCCATGAATGTTGCGACTATTTTACTTACTTTAAAAAGATGTAAAAGAGAGAAAAAATAGGCATACTTTGTCAGTCGATCCATTACTACCCTGATGACAGTCTTTCCTTTGGATTTGGGTAAACCTGCAATAAAATCCATTGAAACTCCTTGCCAATGTTGACTTAGTATAACTAATGGTTGTAGGAGACATGACGTCTTGATTGTCTCTCCTTTATTTTGTTGGCAGACCAAATATTTAGACACAAATTTTCGCACATCAATTTTAAGACCTTCCCCAAAAAAATCCTTCTTGATCTCGTGATACGTTTTCAAGAATCATGAATGCCCTCCTATAGGAGAAGTGTGCAATTCTCAAAGGACCTTCTGTTTGAATTGGGAATTCTTACATAAATATAGGCGATCATGATACCATATCAAATCATTCTTCCATACAAAATTATCTAATGAACTGGGGTCCTCTTGTAGTTGTTGAATGATCTTTCTTCCATTCTATCCTTGTTTCTTCCACCCAATCAAACAATAGAATAGAAATAGCACATAGTGAACCTTCTATTTCTTCTTCTTTCCTTGAAAGGGCATCTTCCACAACATTATGTTTTCCTTTTTTGTAGATAATTTCAAAGTCACAACCTAACATCTTTGTAACCCATTTTTGTTGCTCTTCTGAAGATAGTCGTTGCTCCAAGAAGTATTTCAAACTATCGTGATATGTTACTTTGAAGTGTCTTCCTATTAGGTAAGGGAGCCATTTTTGAACTGCATGTAGCATAGCCAACATTTATTTTTCATAAATGGGTTTGAGTAAGTTTTTGCCTTTAAGTTGGATGCTTTCAAAGGAAAGGGGTCTTCCTTATTACATTAAAACTGCACTAATTTCATGGCCTGAGGCATTAGACTCCATAATAAACGTTTTTGTAAATTCGGGTGTGGCTAGGATGAGAGTTGTACACATATCCCCCTTAATTTTTTCAAAAGATTTGGTTGCTACTTTAGTCCAAGAGTGCAAGGGTGCGTCATTCCTTTGCTTTCCCTTCCTTTCCTCTCTTTGTTAAGGCAATACTTCCTTCTTTAGTAATGTTATTATAATTGTTGTTGTTTGACCATAGTTCTCGACAAACTTGCCGTAATAGCCTGTCAATCCTAAGAATCCTCTAAGTTTCTTCAAGGTTTTTGGAATTGGTCATTCCCTCGTAGCTTTAATTTTGTTAGGGTCCACTTTTACACCATCATGAGATACAATATGACCCAAATATTCCACTTCTTGAACCCCAAAGGTACACTTGGAAGGCTTTGCATAAAGTTGTCACTTTTCCAATAGTTGTAATACTCTGTCAACATGTTGTACATGCTCTTCCCAAGATTTGTTGTAGATTAGTGTGTCATCACAAAATACTAACACAATTTTTCTAAGGAAGGGCTCAAAAATAGAATTGATCAAGCTTTGAAATGTTAAAGGTGCATTAGTAAGTCAAATAACATAACCAAAAAATCATAATGACCTTCATGTGGTCTAAAAGTTGTTTTGGGAATGTCTTCCTACCTCATTTTGATTTGATGATATCCTGAATGAAGACCTAGCTTAGTAAATAATTTAGCTCCATGTAATTCATTAATAATTCATCAATGATAGGAATAAGAAGCTTATCTTTAATGGTCATTTTGTTGAGTTGTCTATAATCTAGACACATACACCATGCACCATCCTTTTTTGGAACCATCGCCATTGGTGAAGAGAAAGAACTTTGGCTAGGTTGAAAGATGTTTGCCTCTAACAGTTCCTGGATCATACGCCTAATCTTACTCTTTTGTGCATATGGATACCTGTAAGGCCTAATGTTAGGTGGTACACTTCCAGGTTGCAAATGGATAGCATGGTCATGATGTCGAGGAGGTAAAAGACCCTATGGAATTTCAACAAATACCTTGGAATGATTATTAATAACTATTTGGAGGTCTAATGGAGCAGAGGATATAATTGTTTAAACATCAAGTGAGCACAATTGTGCAATTACACCATGATGTCCCTTTTTGAGGAGCTTATCACTTTAGAGGGTTTCCCTTGAATACCTCTAATCTCAACTTCCTTGCCATCTAAGGAAAATCTCCTGAAAAGATCTTGAAAATTAAGGGCCATTGTTCCCAATGATTGTAACCATTGGACCCCTAATACAACATCAACACCACCCATTTGGTTGGTAGTCATGGGGATATCAAAACAATACTCCCCCATGTTGAGCTTGATACTATGGCATTTCCCTAAAGAATTTATGGTACCTCCATTTACAATCATTACTTGAAACTCTGGTGCAAGATATACAAAGCAATTGATATCTTTTGCTAATTTGTAATTGATGAAATTATGGGTACTACCAGAATCAATCAATACTATTACCTTTTTTCTTTTTGATGTATCCTTGTATCTTGAGGGTTTGTGGAGTATTGATGTTGACCAATGCATGACAAGATATTGTTAGAGTAGTCTCTTCTAGATATGGATCTTGTGGTGGTTCCAATTCATGATTGTCTTCCTCTTCACAATCTATGTTGAATAATTTATTCTCATCGCATTTATACCCCTTATTATACTTGTTGTCACAATTGAAATATAGTTGTTTTCTCTTCTTTCATCCATTTGTTGAGGTGTCAACTTTGTCAGTTGAGGTGCGATTGTCTTATGAACCCAAAATGATCTCTATTTCACATGTATGCTCCAATGGTAGACTCGTGTGTAGCCTTAATCTTGGCTTGGATATGACGAGCAAATTGCATAACTTCCATAATATTTGTTGGACGTCTTAAGAAAAACTCATGTTTAATGTCTTCTTTTAATCCACCCATGTAAGCTTCCAACAATGGTTCATAACTTATGTCATCCACCCTTGTGTCCAATACCTAGAATTCTAAATTATAATCTTCAATATCACCTAAGTGCTTGATTCTTGTCAATTGACTAAAGTAGTCATGGTACCAAACTTTCCCATATTGTACTTCTAAGTCTCTTGTAAATAAACCCCAAGTATAATGATAAAAAGGGGGCTTCCTTTTAACTACCCATTGATACCATTGATATGGTTTTATCTCAAAGTTCAAAGTTGTTATGTGAATCCTTTTCTTACCATCCATAATATTCTACAGTTCAAAATATTGCTCTATTTGGTTCACCTATGTAAAGACATTTGTTCCATCAAACTTCTTTAATTCAATCTTGTGAAAGTTGAATTTAGGACCCCCACCATAATTAACTCCATTATTGAAGTTAAATCCACTTGAAAATTGCTTATTATTGGCAGTTTGTTCAACATGAATACTACCTTTATTTTCACGAGTTCCTTGCATTTTGATATTTCCTTTAGGGAGTCTCTCATCTAGAGCATGAAAGATCATAGAAGACATGAAATTTTGCAATTCCTTCATGGATTTTTGTATTTATTCTTTAATTTCATCTATCTTCTTTTTCATGTCATTCTTATTTTCATCCATCTTCTTATCCATCTTATTTTTTCATTTCATCCATATTTCTTTTCATATTTTCATCCATCTTATGTTTCATTTGTTCCATATTTCTTTCCATCTCTTCCTTATTTTCATCCATCTTTATTTTCATGTCATTCTTATTTTCATTCATCTTATTCTCCTTTTGTCCCCTACTTTAAGTGATCTTCTTTTATATCTGGTGATAAATCTCTTGGATTTCATCTTGAGTCATGGTTGAGCTCTCTAGAGGTTTAGTTGGTGAAGTAAATTTGGAGGAGCCTTTGGAGCCATGTGAGAAAATAACAATTTTCCTCTTTTTCCTCTTTTTTCACAAATCTTGAATCACCTAAAATAGATCTTCCAATGAAAAGTTATGGCAATTGTAAGTTACGTACCTTTCATACCCTTAATTGGGAGTATGACTGGATAATTGACCTTTGTCCTGATATATCTCTAAACTTTGAACCCTTCTAAGTCTAAAATTTTGGCCTGTAGTACTTTGATATGACTTCTTAAAGTCCTGAAAATTTCACAGTCTAAACCTTCACTAGTGAAAAGTTATAGCAAAAATACCAAAATGTCTTGTTTAAGAATATTTTTAGGATTAGTAAACAACCCTAACTTCCACGAGCTATATCTCACATATTATAATGATTAAAACTTTGAAAACATTTTCACATGTAATTTGTTATGTTTCCTCAGGATTATGAAAATTTTAGAGTTAAAAACTTCACAAAAAAAAAATTACAGCGAAAATGTCAAGTTGACTATTTTAAAACTTATTTTAAGATTAGTTACAAGCCTTGTCTTCCATGGACTATATATACAAAATTATAGTGAACCATAAACTGCAATTTGGACCACCTCTACTAGGGGATGTCTCCTCAATCTCCAAAAAAATTCTCTGTTTGAAACCTCCCATAAAACAAGTTATAGTGAAAATCCCAAGATGACCCGTTTAAAAATGAATTCAGGATGAGTCAAAAACCCTATTTTCCATATGTTATATCTTTGAAAGTATAATGATTGGGAACCTGAATTTTTTTCCACTCATTTTATATGTCTTCCAAGCGACCTCCAAAATTTTCTATCTGAAGTGGCCCAAAACAAAAGTTACAGGGAAAATGCCAAGATGACTTGATTGAAGAAGCAAAACCCTAGGATCGATGCTGTGAAACCAAATGTTATGATCCAACACCTTAAAAATGATAAAAAGTCAATAAATATAGTCCACTTTGAGGGAGGAACCTCACTTTATAATATATCCAATTCAAAATACAATATGAGATGATCTTAAGACTAGGTCTCCATGGTATATATATAGGAGACAAAGGGTACAATTATAATGAAAGGGTACAATGAAGGGTTCTAGTTGACATGCAATTATAACATTATAAATGTAATAATTCAATATATAGGACTTAATAAGGGGTTTTACACATAACATGTGGATTTTTCTAGGTCTTAACATGATCTCAGTTAGTTACCAATTCCCCTAAATAAAATAAAATAAAATAAAAAGAAAAAAAATGAAAAAAGAAAGTAACCTTGTCTTGTTATTTAAAGTATATTTTATTAATGGAATAGTAAGAATTTATCATATTTAGTTTAACATTGAATGCATTTTTGTATAAATTTTGTTTAACAATCCCTAAAACAACACATCCCAAAAGTTTTGACAACTCTTTGCATAATAATGGATAGTTTCTCTCTTCCCCACCCAAGTTCAATTCCCGCAGAGTGACATGTAGGCCCGTTGTGATAAGGCTAGAAGGGTAGACGCCCCTAGGTGGGACACCTCAACCCTTGCTAAGTCACAAGTTGTTGGTATATCTAGCTTGCAGGCCGTTGGATACACTCTTGGGTTATAGTGGTAGTTAGTAAGTTTGATCTCAGACCTAGCCCCGATCACTCTAACGAGTTAGCAATTCTCCATGGTTAAAAATGAAAATGGATAGTTCCTTATAATGAATAAAAATGAAACAAAAACTTGTATAAATAATGATTCCTTCCTTAAAGGGCTATTACAAGCATTTCCCTTCTTGTTTGACGATGAACCTATAGCACACAACATAACATCCACCCATTCTAGGTGATCAACCAACATCCACCCTTGCGGCTAATACCTAGAATTCTAAATTATAATCTTCAATATCACCTAAGTGCTTGATTCTTGTCAATTGACCGAAGTAGTCATGTTACCAAACTTTCACATATTGTGCTTCTAAGTCTATTGTAAATAAACCCCAAGTACAATGGTAAAAAGGGGGCTTCCTTTTAACTACCCATTGATACCATTGATATGGTTTTATGTTGAAGTTCAAAGTTGCTATGTGAATCATTTCCTTATCATCCATAATATTATGCAGTTCAAAATATTGCTCTATTTGGTTCACCTAGGTAAAGACAATTGTTCCATTAAACTTCTTTAATTCAATATTGGGAAAGTTGAATTTAGGACACCCACCATAATTAACTCCACTATTATAGTTAAATCCACTTGAAAATTGTTTATTATCGGCAGGTTGTTCAACATGAATACTACCATTATTTTCACGAGTTCCTTGCATTTTGATATCTCCTTTAGGGAGTCTCTCATCTATAGCATGAAATATCATGGAAGACATGAACATTTGTAATTCCTTCAAGGATTTTTGTATTTCTTCTTTATTTTCATCTATCTTCTTTCTCTTGTCATTCTTATTTTCATCCATCTTCTTATCCATCTTATTTTTTCATTTCATCCATATTTCTTTTCATATTTTCATCCATCTTATGTTCCATTTGTTCCATATTTCATTTTTTTTTTAAGACAACAAAGATAATTTGTATTACTTCATCAAAAAACAACAAACATTCCTACCAACAACTGGTCTACCTGATTGGAAACCATACCAGTTGCAATAGATAACCTTTTTATCGAGTCTGTTATGCATCATGTCTATTATGTTTAGATTACATCCCTTAGTACTGGAGGTCCTAACCATATGCTTATACATAGAAATATATAACCAGAGCCCATAGTTGACATAACTCCTATGACAACTTACTACTTTCCAAAAAGGAATACTTCCAATCTTAAACAAAGTCATTCTAAGAATTTATTATCACAATCTTTCCTACTAGAACACAAAAACCTGGGCCCCTTCCACTCCATAGCTCGAGTCATTGTAGATGTCACCCGGACCTTTCGGATCTGTGCTGGTGTTCCATGGCCATCCGCTGGCATGATATCCATACAGTGTATGTACTTTAGATACAGATTAAACTGCTCAACCATCTTTTCCTGCTTGCTCTGTTGTATTTTTTCAATGTCTACTAGGAGTTTCACAATAGTCTCCAAACCATTGACCTGACATTGGATATCCTCTAACATAGTCTTAAGATGTGACTAGTCTACAACTCTAGTTTCTTCGCTATTTGCTTTTAGCTTTCCAATTATCATTTTGGTGTGTCATGCCATCTCGAGTATCTTATGATAAAGGGGTCTCTCAATTGCGAGTAGTTTCGGTGTTGATGATCCAATCCACCTCCTGCTCTACCTGGTTTTTTGCTTTCCCCTCTCTTTCAACTTTAATCTCCTTTTCCCAATTCTCGATTTCTTTCTTACCTTTCTGATGAACATTTCTCTAGTAATTCTGAGCTGCATCCCTAGCTGCACTCCCAATTCTCGTCTTTTTGCACGAGCTCTCTGGTTGAGATTCCACTATCAGACTCCCTTTCCTAGAAGTATACTTGATTTGGGCCATGATCCAGTCCTCTCCTCTGTTTATACACTCTCTGCTTCCTTTAAGAGAACCACTACCACAACACTAGCTCTGAAACTTTTCGATCCCGTTTAAACCTTCAAAAGATGCATGAGAGAAGGGAGTTACAAACACAATATCTGCTCGTGCCATTACTCTTGCAGTGGTACTTATCCACCTCCTTCTCCTTCTATGTACCATCCGACTAGACCTGTTTGGTAATACCACTTCAACTGTTAAATTGATTTTCTTTAACCTGTTATGATTCTCGACTCTCCTTACCATCTCATGATTTACTTTGCACAACCTGTACATCTTCCATGATCTTCTTGTGTTTTCCACCTTGTTTCCCCGTCCTTCGATTTACCCTACATGCCCTTTCATGTCAGAGATATAAGACATGTCAAAGTGCCAAGTGGGAGGTTCCCCCCCCTTCAACTAGGACCCGCTCGAGACATGTTTCCAACTCATTTCTTCCAACATGGTTGTTTGCTTAGCTAAGACCACGTCGATCTTTTTTCGCCAACTGTTCACAATATTCTCCGAGTTTTCCCATTTGAACATGAGACCATTCCACGTCAAGCACATTTCCTTCATGATGCACACCCTCATTGCTTAATCTATCAGCCAAAGCGTTTGCAGTCCTTCTAACCCACCTAAAGTTGATCGAGAACAAGGTTAACAAGTGCCTTTGAATTCTTTGCATTATTTGGGAGAGCACTAGTGTGTGATTATCTTGCCTATTTTCATTCCACATTGCAACCTTCTTGTCGTTCCTATGACCAAATTCGAGTCTCCTTCCATTGTTACATTGACAATGCCTTCTCTCACTGATCTAGGTGGATATTGGTGGCCACCCACCTATTCCAACATGCTCATCTTGACAGTTTTTAGTTTAGCATGTCCTTCTGTAATTCTTTGTAATTGTGGGTTTTGCACTTCTGGGGATGTTTGAAGCCCTACACAGTTTCCAGGTGGATATTGGTGGCCACCCACCTAATCCAACTAGCTTATTTTGGAAGTTTTTATGTAAGTATATCTTTCTGTGCTTACGTGGTTGTTTTGGGGCCATAAATGACATTTTTTGGGCTTTCCATAATCAAACTGTAGATAAAGTTAGAGTTTGATGGAACAATGTGTATTTCTCGAAAAGACCTTTCCAACAAGCTATCACACACCTAAAACGAAGATCGTATGCAAAAGTTACGACCCCAGAAAGTTGAGGTACCAACTTACCCATCGGGGCCCACATAACTGTTGGCATTTCATCTCCTAGGGTTAGGTTTTTGGATGTATAGGGTTTTGTCATTCATGAGTAATGTTAAAAGGGCCTATGGAGCCTCATTGTAATCATTTTGCTCAGACGAATGCGCGTAGCAAGACATCTCTTCTCAGAGATAACTACCACCATTCGAGCAAGTTGTTTTTAGTTCTGTAGTTTTACAGTTTCAACCTATTTTCTTTATTCAATAGAAGTTATTGTTCATTGGATATTTGTTGTTGTTCTCCGTATCTCTGTGTTATGGTATTCAATCTATTATTCATTTTGTTCCGCTGATAAATCCGGATCACTCACTAAGATTTCTATACCTTGTTCCAGGGCATAAAATTTTGCAGCATTCTTGGTAGTGTTTCCCACACTAGTGGAGTATATACGAATGATTTGTCCTTCACAATCTAAGATCACTCCTCCTGCACCAGCTCTCCCGGAGTTGCCCTTTAACACACCGTCAAAATTCATTTTCAGGAAACCAATGCGAGGTTGATCCCAAGATATGGCACCACCATGTAACTGTGTCTCTCTTCTATTTGGTAAGCTCATGCTCTGAGTATCCAATTGTAGTATTTGTAGTACTTGTTTCTCTTGGATTAAGGGATTTTTGCTTGATGATTGAACTTTCCTGCTCAAAACAGTTTCTCTCAGTTGTTGTTTGACCTTTTCTATCAAAGTATTTATTGGGAGGGACTCATTGAGAAAAAATATTTTGTTTCTTTCCTTCCATATTGCCCACATGACAAAACGAGGAGTTAAGCCCCAACACAAATTTACTATTTCATTAGTTGTATATTGAACCCTTCAGCTCCTCAGGGTCGCATGGATGTCTTCTCTAACTCTATCAGTATGTCGATACATGGTAGCTACCCAATCCCATAACCCCGTAGAGTAATGGCATCCATCAATCAAATGATTTATCGTCTCCTCCTGTTCTTCACATAAGTGGCATCTTGAGGGGCCACAAAAACACTGTTTAACCAGATTCTCCCAGGTTATTTTTTTTTGTGTAGAACCAACCATATAAAGAGTTTTACCTTTGACCAGTGAGGGAAATTCCAAAGTCGCTCCCAGAGGGGGTCTGGGTTTCTCTAATCATGAACAACTATGTAATGTCGGGCCTCTTTCAAGGTAAATTATCCACCATCCTGTATGCCGCACCGAAGTTGGTCCTCATCCTCTGAGCAAAGAATCTTCCATTTCTGAAGTTCCTCCTCTAGTTCTTTCACCAACATGGAATTTCAATTGGGGTCTTGAGGGAGAATGGGACCCCAACATATTCATTTTGAATTCCTTTTCCTATGTTCCCAGTATTGATGCACCTTAAATTTTCCTTGTCTATAGAATTCTTACTTGATACATTCTCTATCTCGATTTTCCTGTCTTGGTTCCTGTTTCCAGGCATCCTCCCAGAACCAAGGTGTTTTTCCAGTTCGTATTTCCTAGAAACAATGATCATGAATCACATTTTTATTCCTCCAGGCCATATTCCAAATAGTTGATCCCTCTCTTATTCCAGTTAATCATATAAGATCTTGAGGGTTCCTTCTGGGGGCATACTTGGCTTTCCAAAAGGTTGCCCAGGGAGCAGAGCTATCTTTTACCCATCTCCACCATAATTTTGCTCCATAAGCATTGTTTGTTGTTTTCAGATCTTGCAATCCTAAACCTCCTTTGCTTTTAGGCCATCATAGTTTTTCCATGCCACTAAAGCCCATTTGTTTTTTTCCTCTACTCCTCTCCATGAGAAATTCCTCTGAATATTTCTGATTTGCTATAAAATCCCTACTAGAGGTGAAAAGATCAAAAGTAAATAAGTTGGTATTGCCTGTAAAACTGCCTTTGTGAGAACAAGTCTGCCTACAAAGTTTAGGGCTCTATAGGTCCATCATTTAACTCTGTCTTGCAGCTTGTTTATCATATTTTCCCACATAGATTTCCTCCCTGCTTTGTCAGTGAGAGGATTTCCCAAATACTTAGCAGGTAAGGTTTTCCTCTCGAAAGCCAGGATGTTAGTGAGGTTTCTTTGAATATCAATATGAGTATTAAAGAAAAAGATCATAGATTTTGAATGATTTACCTTTGTTCCTGAAGCTTCAGCAAAATTTTCCAAGATCTCCTTATAGGCCTTCACCTCTTTGATTGTTGGAACTCCATGTAACATCGTATCATCCAAAAATTGTTGATGCGTAGTTGTGGGATTGTCAAGATGAGGTTGCATACCTTTTATTGCTTCATCTGTGGTTGCTGCTTTAATTGTTCTACTTAATCCTTCCATCATAAGTATGAATAAAAAAGGGGATAAGGGATCTCGTTGTCTTAACAAGGGTGGAGGAGAGGTAGGGAACAAAGATTTGATCTTACCAGAGTTTACCAACAAAGCGCCCAATTCCTATAGCATGACGTTGTTTGGTTTTCACCTTTCTTCCTTCTGGATTGTTTCGATGATGAGGGATGTTGGGTGTCCCCTGACTCAACTCCCAAATTGCCTATCTCCTCATGCATGCACTTGGTTCCTCTAGTCTTTGCCTCTTCTCTCATTAAAAATAGATACTGCACTCAATCTAGTTGGTCCGGAGGTATGGTTTCTATTCCTTTCTTTTTCCATTGATCCAGGATATTATGAAGGTCGATGCCTTCCCGTTCCACTAGCTCTCTGAGATCAAGATCCTCAGTTCCTACCTCGATGGGCGTCATCTCTGAATCTCCGTTAATTTCCTGCATTTGAATATTAACATTGAGGCTTTGATCTGTTGCCGAACCATTGAGACCATTGTTAGTGCCCTGATCTGATTGCTCCCCCATCGTCATGTCCGTTTCCTTTCTATCGAACTATGTCTCCCCGTTCTTTTCCTGACTTTTATATCCTTCCTGGGTGAGATTCTCTGCCAAGCTTTCAAAGTTATTTCCGGTTTCTGTTATGCATGAGGGGGATGTTTTATTTTGTCTCTTATTCCCTCTACCTCTATAATTTGGCCAAACAAAACCTTCTTCGTCTTATTGTTTTTTTTCTTTTGTCTGTTCATTTTATCTATTTAAGGGGCACTCCTTATAGAGATGCCCGTGTTCATGACATTTCCTACATCTAAACGATATCTGCTCATAATCTATGCTTTTCATCCATTCCTCATCCCGAAACTCCATGCAAGTTGCTTTTGGTAGTGCTCCCGATACATCCATTTCAATACAAATTCTTTCAAACGAGGTATACTTTCCTTTTAAGGTTGTGTCCGAGGCCTTTACAAACTTTCCCAGTTTATTCCCAATCGCTTCCAATGTGGATGGTAGCCAATAATCTAAAGGCAAAGAATAAATCCTAATCTAGACTAGAACACAGGTAAAGGTTTCCTTCTCCAATGAGAAATTCTCCTTCCAGGGTCTCGTATAGAGACCTACACAGGCGTAGAAATAGGGCCCCCCTTCAAAAACCCTGTTTATGTCCTCCAGATTCAAAAAACCCATTGTGAAAGAGCCTTTTGATCCTAGACACAGGTTCACCTCCCCTCATGGATTCTAATGGTATTTGATCCAACTTTTTAAGGCTCTCTCTGTTGGCCATAGGCCCATAAACTTGTAGATCAGGGCATACGTGCGCATGTAGTCCCTGGAAGATTGGGTCTGCAGGTCTTAGATTACTACTTTTGGGATTGTTGTCATTTTTGGCATGCATGTAGTGTTCCCTCCTAACCCCATTGGTTGGTGAGGTGGATTTGCCGTTTTACTTTGATTCTCACTGTCTTTTTCTCCAGTTCGACCTTTTTCTTTTGCATGTCATTCCCACTCATGCTTGACATAGAACCTGATGCACTAGATTGTGGGACCCTGAAACCTCCACCACCGGTACCCTTCCCTCTATCCACGACTACTTTCCGATAGGAGGGAGCCCTACTCCCTCTCCCTCTGATCACCATGCATGCCTCTTTCGTTAACTAGAATCGAAATCTCAGAGATAAAAAAACTCTTCTAGGTCCCTTTTCATGAGAAATTTCTTTGAAGAAACATCAAAATTCTAATACTTAAAAAAAATTAAAATTGTTCCATATTTCATTTCATCTCTTCCTTATTTTCATCCATCTTTGTTTTTATGTCATTCTTATTTTCATTCATCTTATTCTCCATCTATTCCCTATTTTCAGTGATCTTCTTTTCTATCTTGTGATAAATCTCTTGGATTTCATCTTGAGTCATGGTTGAGCTCTCTAGAGGTTTAGTTGGTGAAGTAAATTTGGAGGAGCCTTTGTAGCCATGTGAGAAAATGATAATTTTCCTCTTTTTCACAAATTTTGAATCACCCAAAATAGATCTTCCATTAAAAAGTTATGTCACTTGTAAGTTACATACCTTTCATACCCTTAATTGGGAGTATGACTGGATGGATGACCTTTGTCTTAATAGATCTCTGAACTTTGAACCCTTCTAAGTCTAAAATTTTGGCTTGTAGTACTCTCATATGAATTCTGAAAGTCCTGGAAATTTCACAGTCTAAACCTTCACTAATGAAAAGTTATAGCAAAAGTACCAAAATGTCTTATTTACGAATAATTTTAGGATTAGTAAACTACCCTAACTTCCATGAGCTATATCTCACATATTATAATGATTAAAACTTTGAAAACTTTTTCACATGTAATTCACTTTGTCTCCTCGGGATTCTAAAAATTTCAGAGTTAGAAACTTCACAAAAAAAATTTACAATGAAAATGTCAAGCCGACTATTTTAAAACTTATTTTAAGATTAGTCACACGCCTTGTCTTCCATGGACTATATATTTGAAAGTATAACGAACCATAAACTGAAATTTGGACCACCTGTACTAGAGGATGTCTCCTTAGTCTCCAAAAATATCTCTGTTTGAAACCTCCCATAAAATAAGTTATAGTGAAAATGCCAAGATGACCCGTTTAAAAATGAATTCAGGATGAGTCAAAAACCCTATTTTCCATAGACTATATCTTTGAAAGTATAATGACTGGGAACCTAAATTTTTTACCACATGTTTGATATGTCTTCCAAGCAACCTCCAAAATTTGCTATTTAAAGTGGTCCAAAATGAAAGTTACAGCGAAAATGCCTGGATGACTTGATTGAAGAAGCAAAACCCTATGATCGATGCTCTGAAACCAAATGCTATGATCCAACACCTTAAGAATGATAAAAAGTCAATGAATATAGTCCACTTCGAGGGAGAAACCTCATTTTATAATATATCCAATTCAATATACAATATGAGATGAGATAAGATGATCATAAGACTATGTCTCATTGCTATATATATATATATATATGATCATAAGACTATGTCTCATTGCTATTAATTGTAATCAAAGGTTACAATTAAGGGTTCTAGCCGACATACAATTATAACACTAATGTAATAATTCAATATATAGGGCTTAATAAAGGGTTTTACACATAACACGAGACTTTGTCTAGGTCTTAACATGATCTCGATTAGTTATCAATTCTCCTAATAAAATAAAATAAAACAAAAAAACAAAAAAAGAAAGTAACCTTGTTTTGTTATTAAAATACATTTTATTAATGGATTAGTAAGAATTTATCATATTTAGTTTAACATTTAATGCATTTTGTATAAAGTCTCTTTAACAATCCCTAAAACAACACATCCCAAAAGTTTTGACAACTCTTTGCACAATAATTGATAGTTCCTCTCTTCCCCACCCGAGTTCAATTCCCACAGAGTGACATGTAGGCTCGTTGTGATAAGGTTAGACGCCCCTAAGTGGGACACCTCAACCCTTGCTAAGTCATAAGTTGTTGGTATATCTTTGCAGGCTGTTGGATACACTCCTGGGTTATAGTGGCAATGAGTAAGTTTGATCTCGGACCTAGCCCCAATCACTCTAATGAATTACCAATTCCCCTGTTTAAAAATAAAAATGGATAATGGATATGGATAGTTTCTTGTAACTTAAAAAAACAGAAATAAAAACTTGTCTAAATAATGATTCCTTCCTTGAAAGGGCTATTACAAGCATTTCCCTTCTTGTTTGACGAGGAACCTATATCACATAACATAACATCCAACCATCCTAGGTGGTCGGCCAAGTCATCATACATACATTGTCACTTCCATCAAGAGTACATTGGCAGGGTCTGGCGTATATAATCATTCGTTCCTATAGAGTCCTTTTTATTTCCAATTTGTTTTTTATTTTTGCGGAGCGTTCAACAAGAAGAAGAAGACGAATCCGTCAAGGCTCGCATCCTTCAGCTTCCTTCCAATAAAGGAACATAGATGCATGATATCCTGGTAAGTCATCGTCATCTATATCTATTCCCTGTAATCCGGTGTATTATTGGTTAACATTATGACCGTTAAGGAGAACTCTCTGATGGCTGTTTAAGGGATTTCTGATGCCAGCAGTACCTCTTTGAATTACTGTTTAAGGGCACCCACAAGTTGGGTGCCCATTTGGTGTGTTGTGCATCCGAAGGTACTATGTCTAGGATCGATTCCTGTAATGCAGAATGTATGTATGCTTGTTTGCCTGTTGCATTTGGTCAATAATGGGTAGTCTAGATTTGAAATATAGTTTTACATGGTAAAATCTTTCAGACTGGCACAAGATCCTTATAAAGTGATCTGAGATTTGCTTAACCTGTCTTAATAGGAGATTTTCTACTTCAATTAGTCCCGACTCCTACGATAGGGCAAAAAGTTGGCACTTGTTTCTCCCTTCTATGGGAACATTGATTTCAATCCTGCTCTAGATCCAGGGTGAATTGGGTACAACTACTCTGGCAAACTGGGTGATAGTTATTAACAAATGGCAGTGGTTTCAAATCTCCATGGAGTCATTTCATTTGTATTGAAATTATGAATTTAAATGTTGAGATTGGACTTCCACATCAAGGCAGGGCTGGGGCTGTTTGTCATCTCATTCCACAAATTTTTTTTTGCCTCTTTCCTCTAGTGGCCACCCTTTCATATTTGGTGTGATTTTGGGGTGGGGGTTGATCAAGTATAATGTGCAAAATAGTCGATAAACCATGATGGTTGAAAATTTGTAAGTGGCTAGTGCAGATCTCTGAAGTCACCATGAAAATGTCTGATAAGCATGGAGTCACATTTGAGCCATGTGTTTGGCTAGATCAAAATAAAATAAAATTTCTTGAAAGGCAGTGTTTAAGATTCACATTGCATATTTTGCTGATTAATTTTTTCAAAGTTTTAGGTAAAAAGCTAGAACATCAGACTTTAAAAGGGTCATTGAATGAAAAATACATCCATATACTTATGATATTGCCTTTTTAAATAAAAGTTTATTATGGAAAATACTTTGGCATCCTACATTTCAACATTGCATCAATTTTCAAATATGGTTAGATTAGTATTTAGCACCAGTCTAAGTTGCATGGAAACGGATATGGATTCAGATCCGTTGTATTTTTTGAAATGCAGGATTTGGATACAAGAAACAATATGTAAAAAGATTATAAATATAAAAAAGACCCTTGAACCAAAACATGGAAAGTTTCAGTGTTACTTGGGGACTTGCTCCCCTGGGTGGGGGGTGCATCCCCATGCTTCCCACGTTTCCGGGACGGGGAAACTCAGTGGGTGACGTTTCCCCATGTCCATATAAAAATATTATAAATATAAAAAAGACCCTTGAACCAAAACATGGAAATTTCTAGTGTTACTTGGGGAGCTCGGGGACTTGCTCCCTTGGGTGGGGGGTGCATCCCATGCTTCCCACGTTTCCGGGATGGGGAAACTTAGTGGATGACATTTTCCATGTCTGATGTCTCCCTTTTGGGGAATTGCAAGGGGTTGTCCCCATTTTGAAAAGGAAGACCCCGGGGTGTCCCCCCATGATTTTTGCCCAATGGCCTTAAAAAATTGATTTATTTTTAAAACAAATTTGGGGTGTTGTTTCCGCATGTGATGCAGCCCTTGTACTTGAAACTTGATGAATGGACAATTCAGATCTTTGAATATGTTTTGCTTCAAAGTGCTCTCCCAAAATTCAGAAATCTAGACTACTAGGATAAATTTAAATTTGTGTGTTTTAGGATGGGGAAGGGGCTTTTCCCGATATGTTTCGATATGTTAGTTTTGACGACGTTTTCCGATAATTTCCTCTACCTTTCTGATATTTTCTTTTTTCGGACCCTTGGTGATATTTTCAACGACACAATGTTGGTAACAATGTGTTAAAGTCAAAAGTTTGGGTTTTAGCCTTTAGGGGTTCTGACAAAAAAGGTGTTTTTGGAAGATCCCCCAGTTGGACGTTTATGACAAGATGGAATCAAATCTCGAGTAGATCCTTTGGTGCTTTCAAATTGGAAATGTATCTTGAGTGGATCTGGATCTAGAGATGCAGAAATGCAGATCCTAGATCGTCCATAGATGTATTTGGTAGCATAGTTGATAGTTGTTTGATTGAGGACATGTATATGTTCTTTCTTTTTCCAAGGAAACTTCATTGAGAAACCCTCGAGCACTTACCCGTTTTTGTAGATGGTACCTAGTGTAAACCCTTTGATACAGATTACAACATTTGCCCTGGTAGGGACATCAAGTGAGGCATGCAATGGAGGTAGCCAACCTGGGGGATTGGCCCTAAGACCTCTTGCACGAAGCTCAAATCACTCAACCACTCGAGCTAGCCCACCGGGCTATGTATATGTTGTTCTTATGTGTTGGGGTCGTTATAGTGATTAGTAGGTCCTAAAGTTCATGCTTGATTGATGTCACTTCCATATCTATCTCCTTACGACCTATGAATCCCATAGATAATTTCTAGTGGGCATGTTTTTGGACATAGGAAACTGTTCCAAAAACACTGGTAGGATGCCAAATATGTTCCTATGGTTTTTGTCGTTTGTCTATTTCCGTAAATAACCCTTGGTCGTTTCTGGCGATTTCATTCAGTTTTTTTCTCTTTAACAAGTCATTTAACCTAACCCTAACCCATTAAAATAAAAACCTACAAACTCCAAAGGATTTTCAAAAAAGAGAGGGCAGCAAACAAAAGAGCACATTGTAGGGGTTTTGGGCAAATTTTTCACTGAATGATGATGATGATCCAGATCTCCATGCACCATTTGAGTAGACATGCACTTAAAATGATCGAGCCATGTTGTTTCCCTTATGCATTTTTGACATTTATGATTTTGTTTCTGGAATACTTAAATATATTTATTAGTGAACATTGAATATTGAGTTCTAACTTTAATTAGGCAATGAAAAAACATTGTGCTTGTACATTGCTATTCATATTATATGTTATAATAATTCCATTACTTGATGTTTGAATGCAATTATGAATATGATAGATTTTAGTTGTAAAATTTCTTCCTGTTTCTGGAAACAATTTCTGGGCATTTCCCCTGTATCCTGTGGTTTCCTATGAAGCCTGCCCCAAGTTTCAGATACTTTCTGGACCCTTTCCATACCTATTTCTAGAAATCCGTTTTTTCATATTTCTGGTTCCTAATACTTGGATGCATATATCTTATCACCTTGTGGAACAGCTAAGAAATCCTCCAAGTTGCTTACGTACTCCCAAGTTAAGCTCTGCTCAGCCCTGCTGCTGACCCAAGTTAAGTTGGTCCCCAGTTTGACTCTTTGCCAGCAAGTCAAGCTCTGTCAAGTCAGACTTGCAAGTACTTGTGGGTTGGATGTGTTCTTGTGAGCAACTCATCGGTTATTTTCTGCCCATGGAGAAACTTGCTGATATCAATTTTAAATGCTAAAGGCAAAAGAAAAAGCCTCATTTTAAATGATTTCTACTACAGAGTTTTTACCAAATCTGAGTCAAACTCTCACACTCCAATGTCACCGAGTCATTTACCGAGCTGAGTTTTTCAATATTGCCTTGTGGACATATCTTACAGTAGTGGTTTTTGTGGAATTTTCAAGCCTAGGTGACTGCTGTCCTAATGTTCTCTTATTAAATAACTCAAAACAGATTTATTTAACAGCAGAAAATTAATTTTCTGAAAATTGCATCAATCACACAATAGCTGAAAAAATGAACAGCGGAAGCTTAAAACACATACACAGGGATTTCTCCTTTGAATCAGCTTTTCATTCCTTTGATCAAAGCTTATAAGGTGACCTATGCATCCTGCTTAAACCAGCAGCTGTACGGTCATTAAAATTGCCTCAAACAATAGTGTATGATCTGTGAAAAGAGGGTCAGCTACAGCAGTACAGTCTGCTCTATTTCTGCCTTTCCTGGACAGCAAATCACTCTTTCTCCCCCTCAATCACTGAAGCACACTCCAGAAAAACACTGTATGGCCAGATCTGAAGGTGTACGGCCAAATGTGAAGATGTATGGCCTGTGCATGAAGAAAAGACAGCTACAACGGTGGTATGGAATGTACGGCCTGCTGTACTTGCTGGTCTCTTTAGCAGATCTGCTCTTCTTCTCTTCCGGATGCACTTCTTCTTTCCTACAGCTCTCTTACTCTCTTCTCCTGTGTGTGAGATCTCTCCTATCTTGCCCTATTTATGGTTTGAGAGAGGATAACTAATCTCCTCAATCCTAGCTGCCACCTATCTCAATCATGAGATGTACAGCTAAGATTAAATCCTTATCTAAGTCAATAATGTTCTAGAACTTCTAGAACATTTAATTTAGATTCCTAAGACTAGTTGACCTCAAAACATTAATCTTTCACTTTTTCTAAATGAAATTACAAGATACACTTGGTGATCACCTTTCCAATGTGGTCACTAAAGAAATGTCTCTAACCACTTTCTGCACGTTTACACTAAACATGTGCAAGGAGTTCCTACTTGAGCTACATTTCTCAAAAGTCCCTCTTAGTGATATCCTATCTTTATGTGCTTGGATTTGTCATGAAATATTGGATTCTCAGAGAGTTTGATACAACTCTGATTATTATAGCGAATGATTGTGGGGTCCAACTCCTGATCAAACAATTATGCAAGTACTTGTGAAGCCAGATGGCCTCACAAGTAGCATCACTGGCTGCCATGTATTCTGCCTCTGTTGAGCTAAGTGTCACAGAAGTCTGCTTCTTGTTGAACCAGGATATCATCACCAATTCCAAGCTAAATCAACACCCTGAGGTGCTCTTCCTATTCGCTACATTGCCTGCCCAATCTGAGTGAATACCCTTGCAACTTCACTTCACCATCTCCAAGATATCTCAGACCATACTCCATTATGCCCCTCAAATATTTGAGCACATATTTTGCTGCTACCCAATGCTCCCGCCTTGGCTCCACCATAAACTGACTCAAGGTGTTAACTGCAAAACATATATTTGGTCTAGTGTTGATCAAATACATCAAGGAACCTATTCATTGCCTGTACAATGTGGGATCCACCAATTCTAAATTTGAAGTTGTCACCTTCTTCATATTAGTGATCATAAGTGTGGCCATAGGTTTGCAGTCCTCCATTCAAAACCTTTTCAGGATCTCAACTTCATACTTAGCCTGCCCAAGGAAAACCTCCCTTGGTCTCTCTGCCAAACTTCCAAACCCAAGAAGTAATGCATCATGTTGATGTCCTTCATCTTAAACTCAACGACAATATATTTTTTGCACCTTGCAGTAAGCTTACCTGTATCTGTAAGAAACAAGTCATCTACATAACACCAAAATTGGATCAGTTCCAACAAATATATAATATAAGTTAGGATTGCTTCACTTTTGGTGAAACCCATACTTTGCAAATATCCATCTATCCTTGAATACCATGCTCTCGGTGCTTGCTTGAGTCCATACAAGTCTTTCTTAAGCTTGCAAACATGGGATTCCTTCCCATTTACCTCAAAGCCCTGAGGTTGCTCTATGTACACTTCTTCCACAATGATCCCAGTAAGGAAAGTTGTCTTCACATCCATTTGATGTATCCTCCATCTCATAAATGAAACTAAGGACACAACTGCTCTAATGGAAGTGTACCTGGTGACTGGAGTAAATGTCTCCTCATAGTCCACTCTCTTTGTCTGGGAGAATCCTTTGACCACGAACTTCGCTTTGAACTTCTCAATGCTTCCATGCTGCATGCTTGATCTTGTAGAACCACTTGGAACTCACTATTGACTTCCCCTTCAGTCTTTGCATTATTTCCTAAAAATCATTCTTCATGATGGAGGTGTACTCCTCCAGCATGGCATCCCTCCATACATGTTGGTCTGCTACCTTCTGAAAGCTAGAAGGCTTGGAATATATGATGCTGCTCATCAATGCCATGTAGTCTGGAAACTTCTTCGGAGGTTTGCTCTCTGAGTGAACCATCGAGGTCTCCTGACAGAAGTGGAAGGGGCTATTGTCTCCTCTTCACCTGAAGGTTGTTGTATTGCTCTGGAAGTCACTGGTGAGCCTGGATCAACCTTTGGAGCTTCTTGCTCCTCATCCTCTGTCACTGGAATATGCTCATGGGACTTCCTAGATGCAAAGTCTTCCTTAAACTTTACATCCCTGCTCAGTATTGTCATACTTTGCTTTGGAATATAGACTTTGTAGGCTTTGGAAGTCTCACTGTAACCCATAAATAAACCCTTAAAAAGAAATATTGAAACTCTCTAACTACTGGTCCTTCTTTTCAACAGTTGATTTACTGTTTTAAATCGTTGAGAATCCCAACCAGAGAAATTTGCTGTAATACCATGTGAATTTTTCAAGCCTAGGTGATTGCTGTCCTAATGTTCTTTTATTAAGCAACTCAAAATGGATTTCTTTAATAGCAGAAAATTAATTTTCTGAACATTGCATCCATCACACAATAGTTGAAAAAATGAACAGTGGAAGAATAAAACACATACACAGGGATTTCTCTTTTGAATCAACTTTTCAGCACAAGGTGACCTCTGTAGCTTGGTTAAACCAGCAACTGTACGGTCATTAAAATCGCCTCAAACAACAGTGTATGACCTGTGAAAAGAGGGTACGACTACACCAGTATAGTATGCTCTATTTCTGCCTTTCCTGGAAAACAAATTGCTCTTTCTCCTTCTCAATCACGGAAGCACACTCCAACAATACATTGTATGGACAGATCTGAAGGTGTACGGCCATATCTGAAGATGTATTTCTTGTCCATGAAGAAAAGACAACTACAGTGGTGGTACGGACTGTACAACTTGCTGGTTTCTTTAGCAGATATGCTTATCTTCTCTTCTGTATACACTTTTTCCTTCATCCAACTCTCTTGCTCTCTTCTCATGTGTGTGAAATCTCTCCTATCTTGTCCTAGTTATGTTTTGAGAGAGGATAACTAATCTCCTCAATCCTAGCTGCCACCTATCTCAATCATGAGATGTACAACTAAGATTAAATCCTAATCTAAGTCACTAATGTTCTAGAACTTCTGGAACATTTCATTTAGATTCTTAGACTATTTAACTTCAAAACATTAAACTTTCATTTTTCTAAATGAAATTACAAGATAGAATTAGTGATCACCTTTCCAAGGTGGTCACCAAAGAAATGTCTCGAACCACTTTTTGCACATTCACACTAAACCAGTGTTACCAACATTGCGATAATATTGCGATGTTGGTGATATTATCTTCAAAATCAGGGTCGGCGATATTTTCCTATATTTTCATTCTTACAACATTGTTTTTCATTCTTACGACATTTTCCGATATTTTCCCCGATGTTGCCGATATTTTCGTTTTTGGACCCTTGGCGATATTTTGCCGATGCTGATGTTTGCAACACTGCATTAAACCTATGCAAGAAGTTTATGCTCTAGTTACATTTCTCAACATTTTAGTGATTGAGAGTATTCAATATTACCTTGTGGACTTGTCTTACAATAGCGGTTTTAGATATTGAGAGTATTTTTGTGGAGACGTACATTAAGAATGAAGCTATCAGTGTGAAATTTGCTTTTATCCTAAAATTTGCAGGTGTTATATGGTAGACTTATTTGGATGAGTATTTATATGTCTCCTTTTAGAGGTCTAGGCTTAAAAGAAATGAAAAGGTATGAATCACGATTGAATCATATTAAAATGTTGGTCTTATATTAATTAGAGTTGTCTTCCTAAGTATCTGATTTTTTGATAGCCATTCTAGTGTGCATGATGGCATGGTGTACAATTATAGAAATCATTGAAAGGCTTGTTTTGCTATTTGATTCTTGATTTGAGGGTCTTGGTCAATGTTATCAAAACCGGTTTGGTCGACCCTAGAAATTGGAACTGGACAAAAACCGGAAACAAAACCGAACCACAAAACCGGTCGACCAAAAAATATACAAAATATTCAAATTTTGAAAAAAAAATATGTTCATGTGCATCCATGTGAATCCAAACCATTATATACACAAATACGCAAAGTTTTTCATGTATATAGTGTTAGTTTTGTAGCTCGGAGGTACTTCTACATTGGCGGCGCCCGACATGTAGAAGTGACCGAGCATATTTTTTTCTAGTGACTTTATAAAGTGTTTTTACAAAGTGTCTTTATAAAGTGATTTTATAATGTCAAGTTGAACAGTTTAATATTTAATGGGTAAAAAGTGACTTAATGAATTTTGGGTCACTTAAGTGATTTAAGTGAACTCAATGGACGATTAAGTCACAACCATTGATCTCATGAGGAAAAGATTTAATTTTGACCGTCTATCTCATTGGAAGACCAAGGGTTAGGGTAGTTACTCATTAATTAGTAATAAAAGGAGCACTAGAGGAGAGGTGGGGCACACATTTCCCAAGGAGAGCTTGAGTGGAAGTTGAAGGGTCACAATTTCCAAGAGAGGAAGATTGAGCTAGGGGAAAAGAGTTATAGCAAAGAGGGATAGGCACACATCCCAAGGAGAGGGGGCACACATCCCTAGGAAAGATTCAACCATTGAATCAATCTGTACAACAAGACATTAAAAGAAGATTGTACAACCATTAAAGACTATCCATACAAAGTACTTTTGCACAGAAATCGAGGCAGTTTTTGGTTGCTGATTTTGAGACTACACGGATTTCGAGGCATATGCTGCGGGTAAATTCGTACTATTAGTACCTGAAAGTATAGAAGTTGGGCAAATATTTCAAGGTGCTGTTACATCAGTTAATGGGTCGGCCTTACTTTGCTAGTTGACTATTCTGGCTGCATAGAAAATGAGGTATTGTTTTGGGCACAAATTTCTAGGAGTTGGATTGTGTACTTGAGATAAGTATAACTGTATTTAATGCTGAATCTATAGCTGTTGTAAACTCATTTTTTTTTCCTAAGAGCTCAATAAGAAGAAGGAAGGGTAAGGGCTGAGTTTCAATTGAGAAGATCATGGCTATTGGCTTGAGGTTCAAAGATAGGTTGGATGGGGCAACGAACTTTAGTCCTTGGAAGGAGAGGATAGTTTTGTTGCTAGACGAAGCTGAGTTATGGGACATTGTGAACAACACACAAACGAATTCCGTCACTGTTCCTACAGATGCAACTTTTTTGGCAGCGTTAGAAGAAGAACGCGAAGGCCAAGAGGATTATTCTTGATGCAATCAAGGACCATGTTATTCCCCATGTTGCAGGAAAAACAAATGCCTTCGAGATGTGGGCATCTTTGACCAAGCTATACTAAAGTTCCAATGAGAATCGAAAGATGGTATTGAGAGAGAAGCCGAGAAGCATAAAGAGGACCGAGATTGAAAAAGTGTTCTCATATCTCACTAGAATCACTCAAGTTCGTGATGAACTTGGCGCAGTTGGAGAGGTTATAATAGATGGAGAAATGGTTAGGACTGATTTGAATGGTTTTTCAGAGAAGTGGAACACCTTTGTTAAAGGTGTTGTCTCTAGGGAGAACCATCCCAATTGGGAGAGATTGTGGGATGACTTCATACAGGAAGAGACTCGTGAGGAGGCTCTTTGTAGCATACAATTAAAGGGTGAGGAGAATGAGGAGAATGTTGCCCTCATAGCAGTAAAGAAGAAGGACATGAGCAAGGTGAGATGCTATGCATGTCATGAGTTGGGACATTATCAGCCAATGTTCGAACAAGAAGAAGAAGAGGCAAGAGCCAGAGGTATCAACATCAACTGAGGTTGATGAGTTCATGGAAAAGTTCGATAAGGAGTTTTCCTTGATGGCGTGTCTTGCAGGCATTAGGTGCCTAGGGTGTACAGACACTCTTGCATGGTTCTTGGACAGTGGGGCTTCTCGGCACATGACGGGATGAGGTTTGTATTCCTCGGTTTTTCAGAGATCGGCTTAGGCAACTATGTGGGGTGTGGGGTTAGCACGAGACATGTTCTAGCTGTGGAAGGAGTTGGAACTGTTAAATTCCAACTGGAGTCAAGAGGGTATTTGGAGTTGGCTGAGGTATTATATGTTCTCGAACTACCGGTGAACTTGGTCTCTGTGTTGTCTTTTGAGATAGATGGATGTGGGATTGTGTTCTCTCAAGGACTGGCATACCTATATCCAATAGGGATCTCTTTTGACCCAAGTGTGTTGCTTGGTGTCCGGTTGGAGAGATTGTACAGATTGCTTGGTCAACCTATAGTTGGTTCCAGTGGGTGACTGGAGCCTGAGTTTGACAGTGTTAGGTTTTTAGCTCGGGAGGTACTGCGCATGTGTGTCTTGTATGTGGAAGTTACCTTGTACCTACACTACTAGACACTTGACTTTGTAATGGGTTTTTAATATTTATAAAGTTGTGATAAAGTGGTTCTTTTATGTAAGTGACTTTTTATTAAAGTGTACCTTCTAATATTAAATGACTTTATTTCATAAAGTGCACTTATGTTATAAAGTGGAAATGTACTTTAATATTTTAAAGTGATTTATTTTGGAGGGAATGAATCATGACCCTTGATCTTGTAAAGGCAAGATTAGATCTTGGCCATTAGATCTAGGGTTGGAGAAGGTGAAGGGTCACTTTCAGATTATAAGAGAATGCATTGGGTAGTGTGCAAGATACAAGGTGAGGAGATTGAGAGAGATTTTCTGAGTAAGCTTGAGAGAGGAAAGAGGGCAGCAAAGAGGGCACATTTCCCAAGAGAGATTGGGCACAAATCCCAAGAGAGTTTTTGTTTTGTGAGTGCTGGAATTTTCTGCTGTTAGAAAGGTTGTACTGCATGCATCGGTACAGTTTGTACAGTTCGTACAACAGGTTGGGAGGGCAAGCAAATCGAGGCAACTTGCTGCACGGATTTGGAGGCAGCCATTTCAGTGTTTTTTGTTGGTGAAGAGGGCAGTTTTATTGCTGTCCGTACAAAAGATATTTTGGCACAGATTTCAAGGTGCTGTAGAGGGCAAATCCATACAGCTGTATGGATTTTCTGGGCACGAAAATCGAGACAAATTTTTGGGATAGTTTTGGGTGCTATAAGGTATTTTTTTCTTGGCTGAAAATTGTATTGTTGCTGCTGATATGTACCTTCGTGACGCTGAATAATAAATCTCTCTCTCTCTCTCATTGGGTTTCCCCACATTGGGGTTTTCCCTGGCATTTGCCTAAATTTCTGAGTTATTCATGGTTGGATGAATGCTGTTCATTGTGTTTATTCCGTTGCATAATTACTTAGCAATGTGTATTTCTGCTTATGGTAATTTCTGAATGTGGGTTTAGACATTTCAGAGTTCTTACAAGACAATTATCTCTAGGTTGCTAAGTGTATGACAAAATTATTAGTTTGCTGATTTTGTCATTTAAGTTTCTACATGGTATCAGAGCTTGGGCTCTGAGTGACAGTGAGCAGTGAGATTTTTGGGTAAGTTTGAAGGGGGAAAATTTGTGATTGTTTTCCTTGAGCTGTGACAGGGAATATGGCTGCGTGCATTAGATTTGAGAATCGGTTGGATGGCATTTCCAACTATTTGCAGTGGAAGCTTTGGATATCAGCTGTTCTCAAGGAGAACAAGATTTGGAACTTTGTCAGTTCTGTTGTTGTGGCTCCCACAACAGATCCTATTGCTTTGGATTTGTATGAGGTCAAGGGGGCCAAAGCTCAAAGGATTATTTTGGATGGGGTGAAGGATCACCTTATCCCACACTTGGCTGAGAAGAAGACAACCAAAAAGATGTGGGATGCACTTAAGAACTTATTTGAGGTGAAGAATGAAAACCGAAAGATGGCCTTGAAGGCTAAGCTGCATGATACCAAGATGGGTAAGGGGGAGAGTCTGTCTTCTTATCTTACCCGGGTAGCTCAAGTAAAAGATGAGCTGGGTGCAGTTGGAGAGGTCATATTGGATTCAGAGTAGGTGAGGATAGCCTTGAAAGGCTTCACCAAGGAATGGGAAGTCTTCGTGAAGTGTGTGGTGGGTCGTGAGCATCTTCCAGATTGGAGTAGATTGTGGGATGATTTCACTCAGGAGGAGATCCGGGAAGGATCTCAGAGCAGTGGACATAAGACAAATGGAGCTGATGAGAATGTTGCTCTTGTTGCAAAGAGCAAGAAGAAAGGAAGTTCCGGGAGGGATTTGAATAAAGTCAGATGTTATTGTTGTAACCAGTTGGGGCACCTTGCATCTCATTGTCCTGAGAAGAAGAAGAAGAAGAAGGAACAGGAGGGGCCTGAGACAGCTGCTACATCAGCCATGGAGGACTTTGCTTCCAAGTATGACCAGGAATTTTCTTTGTTTACTCTAGCATCAAGTGTTGGTAGTGGAGGATTTGGGGGTGATATCAGAGAGATTATGGATAGTGGAGCCTCTTGCCACATGACGGGAATCTGGCGAGTATACCTTATTATCACAGAGACAGGTCCTGACCGACTGGTGGAGAGTGAAGGAGGTATGGCGCGAGCTGTACGTGGAGTTGAAAAGTTTAGATTTCGACTCGAGTATGGAGGATTCTTGGAGCTTGATGGAGTTCTCTTTGTTCCAGGGTTGAGGGTTAACTTGCTCTTAGTCTCAGCCTTGGAGGATGATGGATATTGTACATTGTTCAAGAGGGGACATGTATTTATCTACAGGGAGGGAGTGGACCCGGTGGAACCACAGTTGATTGGTGATCGGGTGGGTAGGTTGTACATGTTGCGAGGACAACCTTCCAGATATGATTCAACGTTGGATGAGGAGCATGAGGCTCCTGAGACTGCGGTGGGCCCAAGGATTTAGTCTTGCATTCCGAGAGAAGAGAGAGAGTCTCTTTTGAGCACTAACAGGAGGTTCAGTTGGTGTGATCAAACTGATGCTCAGGGTGGAGTGGATTCTCCTAGGAGCTCAGGGTTTAGAGTGGCTGTCAGGAGAAGATCTTCTAGTTCGAGTTCTGTGTAGGTGTAGAGAATGGCTCCAGGTTTAGAGGGAGCTCCTACTGAGCATAGTGTGATGGGACCAGATGATGGTGATGGCAGCAAGTACATCCCTCGCTAAGAGGGAGTGTTAGCTTTTTAGCTCGGGATGTACTCTGCATGTGTGTCTTGTATGTGGAAGTTACCTTGTACCTACACTACTAGACATTTGACTTTGTAATGGGTTTTTATAAAGCTGTGATAAAGTGGTTCTTTTATGTAAGCGACTTTTTATTAAAGTGTACCTTCTAATATTAAAGTGACTTTATTTCATAAAGTGGAAATGTACTTTAATATTTTAAAGTGATTTATTTTGGAGGGAATGAACATGACCCTTGATCTTGTAAAGGGAAGATTAGATCTTGGCCATTAGATCTAGGGTTGGAGAAGGTGAAGGGTCACTTTCAGATTATAAGAGAATGCATTGGGTAGTGTGCAAGATACAAGAGGAGATTGAGAGAGATTTTCTGAGTAAGCTTGAGAGAGGAAAGAGGGCAGCAAAGAGGGCACATTTCCCAAGAGAGATTGGGCACAAATCCCAAGAGAGTTTTCTGTTTTGTGAGTGCTAAATTTTTTTTCTGTTAGCGAGGTCGTATGTACGGATCCATACAGTTCGTACAATAGGCTGGGAGGGCACGCAAATCGAGGCAACTTGTTGCATGGATTTCGAGGAAGCCATTTTAGTGTTTTCTGTTGGTGAAGAGGGCAGTTATGTTGCTGTCTGTACAACAAATATTTTGGCACAGATTTCGAGGTGCTGAAGAGGGCAAATCCATATAGTTGTACGGATTTTTTGGGCACGAAAATCGAGACAGATTTTTGGGACAGTTTTGGGTGCTGTGAGGTATTTTTCTCTTGGCTGGAAATTGTATTGTTACTGCTGTTATGTACCTTCCTGAAGCTGAATAATAAATCTCTCTCTCTCTCATTGGGTTTCCCCACATTGGGGTTTTCCTTGGCATTTGCCTAAATTTTTGAGTTATTCATGGTTGGATGAATGCTGTTCATTGTGTTTATTCCGCTGCATAATTACTTAGCAATGTATATTTCTGCTTATGGTAATTTCTGAATGTGGGTTTAGACATTTCAGAGTTCATACAAGACAATTATCTCTAGGTTATGACATAATTATTAGTTTGCTGATTTTGTCATTTAAATTCTACAGATAGTTGTCAGGCTTCAAAGAGAGGACCTTGGATGAGTAGGTCTCTTGATCAGAGTTCAGTGCAGGTAGCTGAAGATGCTTCGAGTTCAGAGGGAGCAGAGCCATCCAGTGCAGTGGGAGCGACTACATCAACATAGGACATGAAGGGGTTGGAGACAGATCCAGGTGGAGGCTCCAGAAGTACCTTCCTCGCTAAGAGGGAGTGTTAAGATTTTGTAGCTTGAAGGTACTTTTGCATTGGCGGTGCCCAACATGTATAAGTGACCAAGCATATTTCTCTCTGGTGACTTTATAAAGTGTTTTTATGAACTGACTTTATAAAGTGATTTTATAGAGTCAAGTTGAGCCTTTTAATATTTAATGGGTAAAAGTGACTTTATGAATTTCGGGTCACTTTAGTGATTTAAGTGAACTTAACGGATGATTAAGTCACAACCGTTGATCTCATGAGGGCAAGATTTAATCTTGACCGTCTATCTCATTGGAAGACCAAGGGTTAGGGAAGTTACTCATTAATGAGTAATAAAAGGAGCATTAGAGGAGAGGTGGGGCGCACATTTCCCAAGGAGAGCTTGAGTGGAAGTTGAAGGGTCACAATTTTCAAGAGAGGAAGATTGAGCTAGAGGAAAAGAGTTACAACAAAGAGGGATAAGCACACATCCCAAGGAGAGGGGCACACATCCCTAGGAAAGATTCAACCATTGAATCAGTCCATACAGCAAGACATTAAAAGAAGACTGTATAGCGGCTAGCCATTAAAGACTGTCCATACAGAGTACTTCTGCACAGAAATCGAGGCAATTTTTGGTTGCTGATTTTGAGACAACTGCACAGATTTCGAGGCATTTGCTGTGGGTAAATCTGTACTGTCTGTACCTGAAAGTACAAAAGCTGGGCATGGATTTGAAGGTGCTGTTACAGCAGTTAATGGGTTGGCCTTACTTTGTTGGTTGACTGTTCTTGCTGCACAGAAAATGAGGTGCTGTTTTGGGCACAAATTTCTAGGAGTTGGACTGTGTACTTGAGATAAGTACAACTGTATTTAATGCTGAATCTATAGCTGTTGTAAACTCACAAATTTTTCCTAAGAGCTCATAAGAAGAATCTCCTTGACTGGTTTTCCCCTTGTGGGTTTTTCCAGGGGCATTGCCCAGAAATTCTGTGTGTTAAATGTGTGAATGTGTCTGCTGTTCATTTATATTTTCGTTGCTATATTTTCCAGGTCTTAGTCATTCTGTGTTTCTGCTCATAAAGTACAGTAGTTTATTGAAGTCTTTATTGGAGGTTGAAATCTGTGTGTTGACTAAGATTTTGTCTAAGTTATTTCAACATATAGCAAGTAAGGGTGCATACAACCAAAATATCATTGAGTGCAATCCATATTTGAACCAAAATACATCAACAAAGAGGCTCTAAATGGCCTCTAGAGTCCAAAAATAAGCATAGTACTAATTAATAACTATAGTCGAATGAATAACAGCCCTTCAATTGGCTCTCCAAATCAGCCCAAGAAACTCAGTTCAAAAATTCCAAATAGCTCAAATGAATTGTGCGAATGAAATGGAGGGTGGGGACCTCTTTAAATAGCATTAGTAGGGGCCTAGGGTTAGGTTTAGTGTATTCA
Source organism: Picea engelmannii (assembly GCA_009831015.1). Lineage (NCBI taxonomy): Eukaryota > Viridiplantae > Streptophyta > Pinopsida > Pinales > Pinaceae > Picea > Picea engelmannii. The sequence goes on from ML781416.1 coordinate 211,658, forward strand.
TTTTTTTTAAAATTGAGTTTATGTGGTCCCTACCTGTAGCTGTACAGCACCATACAGAACTGGCTGGTTTGGCTATTTATGGCCGTTTCTGGTATGGAACCGGCCACTTCCAGTTTTGTACCTTGAACCAGACTGGTACGGCCTCGGAATTGGTCAAACCGGCTGGTTTTGCTGGTTCCGGTCCGGTTCTGGTAACATTGGTCTTGGCAGGTGTATGTGTGATTTGTGATGGTTAAACACTTCTATGTATTCTTGTTTGTATGAATAGTTCCATAAATTTGTAATTCTTCTTTTAAGCTGATAGACTAATTCTTTTCATTGTTTGATAGGTCCATTGAGAAGCAGTGGAACTGCTTTGATGTCTTTATGCATCTCATCCTGACACCCTTGTGATCGAGATTCGGCTTCATCCATTTCAGAGGTGACTTACGGAGAATTTCTCCATCATTGTTGATATAGGAAAAGCCTTACCCAACTAATATGGCTTATGGAGACCATAATAACCCTGTTTACTCAAGTGCCAATAGTTTGGCAGAGCCAGATAAAACCGAAAAAGTTTCCAATACAACCCTTATTGCTGACGGGGATCAGAAAATTTTATCTCAAAATATGGCTCAAGCAGGATATTCAAAAAAAAGTGATAAACTCTCTGAGACCAAAGTTATTCGGAAGAGGAAAGATAGAGGGCCTATTTCTGACTCTCAGATTGGGGATATGAATAACAGGTCAGCTGGTGAGCATTCTAATCCCTACAAATTGGCAAGAATATCATCGACTGTAAAAAAGCCGAGAGAAAATATTGAAAAAGTATATCATAGGAAGAACAATAAAAGGTCTCTTGTCAGCCCTAACACAGGGCATTTAAAGAGTAAGTCAGATAACGAGAAAGATTGTGTTTATAATTTGGAAAGATTATCCTCCACGACAGAGGAGAAGATGGTTGAGCCAGGTAAAAGTGCATCTTATGATATCACAACGGGTACATTTATTGACCCTGAAAAGGCTTGGTGCATGATGATTTTAAAGAAGTATGGAGTATGTGGTCAGTTTTCTCAAACACCTTCATATGCAGAGGATCCAGGAGTTGTCGGTGATGGCACTTGTCATCGAACTTGTAAAACATGTAATAAATTGGAGGATGAAAGAACTCTGATATGTGATATGTGTGAAGAATCATTTCACATGTCTTGTTGCAAACCTAAAGTGAAATCAAAACCTGTCCAGGACTGGATCTGTCTAACTTGCAAAACTAAAAGAAAAAAGAAAGGAATAAAAGTCTCTACTAATTGTGAGATAGAATCCAAGTACTCTTATCTTCTTAGAGAAATGCACGATGATACTGCAAGCTATACAACACAAGTTCGAATCGGTAAGGAATACCAGGCAGATATACCCGACTGTACAGGGGAGTCCTCACAGTAAGTTGGAACTTTTAAAATCATTCATTTATCATTCTTATGTTAATGATGATTTATAATGCTCTAGATTAACTTTTGTGCAGTGCTAGGTAGAAAGGAAAATTAAACACAAATTAGTTCTTTGATTTTGGAAAATTGCTTCATGGTATTTCTTTAGATTATCTGTCTGCCTAAACAATATTGTATTTTGATTTCAGTTCTTCAGCAAATCCATTTATCGGAGTTGTAGTATCACTAAAGGAGAAAATTCTTGAAAAGGAACTTGCAGAAGAAAACTTAAAGAATGTAAAAAATACTTATTCCACAACAGTTGTGAAGTTTTTATAGCTTGCAGTTACTTAATTGCTCATGCAAACTTTGATATTTGTGCATTACTGGGAAAATTAATTATCATCATGGGCATTGCAGAATATATGGGTGAAAGACTGGAAACCTGCAAATGCTCTTCCACCAGGTTCAAAAGAAAGATGGCTTCAATGCATGTCCACCATTTACAAGAAAGGGGAAGTCTGCTCCGATGGCCGAAAAGCAAAAACAGACATTATTTGTGGAAAATGGCGCCGGTATTTTTCTCTTCTACTTTTTATATGTTTGACTACATTTGATTGCATTCTTCTATTATGTAAACAGGAACTTGTAGTGTGTTCGTATTGTCATATGATCTTAATTGGAGACAAAACCATGCATACACTTGATGTTGTTAACAATTCACTATTATTAGCTATTTAATTTTTAAACGGTCTTGCTTTTTCTATATGTGCTGCTGCATTTTATGTATCATGCATGTCATTTTATTATATATTGTAGCTTATGTTACTGGTGCTCTGCAGGGCCCCTCTCTCAGAAGTTCAAAATGAGAAATGGGACTGTTCATGTGCAATGGTTTGGGATCCACATCATGCAGATTGTTTTGTACCACAGGTAAAATTGATATGGATGCCTTGCTAATGGAGTTTGTTCAATACTGAGTATCATTGAAATTTTTGGTATTCCATGGATTCATAACTTACTTTGGATACAGTTTAACTGGGGTTCAGGTGTAGTACAGTATTCCAGTTCCATAAATCCAATGTTTAATGTGACCTCTTTTTTTACAGCTTAGACATGCAAATATGCTATTCAAATCGGATATTAAACAGAAGAAGTATAATGCTTTTGCAGTCCTTTTAAAACTGAGATTTGAGGTGTTGTTTGTACAATAACTGAAATCTCGGGGCAGTTGCGTGAGAACTTAAACCAGTTATGATTGGCAAGCAATGGCCCTGTTATCACACAATCTTCCACTCCCTAGTACAAAGTCCTTACTGAGCTTGAGTGTAACTCGAAAGAGTCGCCACTCTCACCAAGACAACTACTTCCCTCTTTTAAAGTTGGGATAAAACCCAACACAAGGGAGACTTCCCTAGTAGCAATTAGGTTCCCTAAGGCAAGACAAACCAAGTCTAAGGTTACCAACTTTGAAAGATGAGAGATTTAAGGATCAAGTTGATTAATTAAGGTAAATTCCAGATTTGAGTTAACAGTTTGTTTAGGCAAGTTTGGGGATTTATCAAAGTGTTTCTTTGTGTATTTAACTCCCACAAATTCCAGATCTGAAATTTAACTAATGCTGCTATAAAACTTTTATTTTTCTGAGGAAATGTACTTGCGGAGAACCCTCCGAATACTTCCCCATGTTCCATGTATGGTAAGAGGGGTAAACTGTTCGAACCCGTGACCAACAACAAGCATGATAAACTTACGTCTGGCTCTAGACTATTTATGTATTTAACTTTGGACAAGTACTTCCACATAGGCTCCGTGTCTAACATGTGGAAGTCGTCCTTGTAACCTTTCAGGAAACCTTAGGAGATTCACTTTATTAGTGATGAATAAAGTGAATGACCTTTTAGATTAATGTGAGATTAATTAAGTTAAATGCCTAAGTTTACTTAGCATTAGTAACTTAAGTGAGTTGATTAAGTCCTAACCGCCAGATCTAAAGTGAATGTGGGATTAGATCTCAACCGTTGATCACTTTAGGAGATCTAGGGTTTTGGATTTAGGGTTAACTCAATGTAATGAAAGGAAGCCTAGGTGAAAGGATGAGACACATTGTGTGAGGAGGTGAGAGAGTCACATACACAATGTGAGAGACTCACATAGAGTGTGAGGGTGTGAGAGACACAATGAGTAGAGAGTGAGGAGATCTCATTGAGTGGGTGAAGAAAGTTTTCAAGTGTGAGAGGGCAGGGCTAATGAAAGGTGCAAAGAGACAGCGAGAGAGATAGTAGCCAAGTGGGCTAGGCTATCGTTGCATTGTAATCCTCTGAAGGGCCATTATCCCAAGAAGGGAGCCTTGATTTTATAGCAATAAAATCATCATAGATCTGGTTTTCCTGCAAGGGTTGTTTACCCGAAATCTATTGTGAAATGTGTTACTTGTTTTTGTTTTAATACTTTCGCTAATGTTTCGTTGATAACCTAGCTGTGCTAATGATTGATAAAGCGATTTTATTTGGATTATTAGTTGTGTGCTGGGTTTGCAGGAAAATCAACATGGTATTAGAGCTTGGACTTTGACAAAGCCAGATTTGCATGGGATCGAGTAATTTTGCAATGGCAATTTTTTTTTATGTCTGCGGGAAAAAATTTAAATTTTGCAAGCAGTGGCTGTAGAGCGGGTAAAGAAAAAATAAAAATAATATATATATATATATATATATATATATATATATATTCTTTATTTATTTTATTTTGGAATAGAGCCTGGGGAAACCCACCGGGCACTTCCCTTCATTTTGAGAATGATACCTGGGGTAAACCAGATTTTGTAGAAAGCTGAGGCTTTTTCGATAGCTTGCTCATTTAAGAGCTCAACATGTCACTTGTGGAAATTGAACCTGGGTGGGGGGGGGAACACCCCCCAACACAAACCACTCGGGCTAAACCCAATTGAGACACACACACACACACACACACACACACACACACACATATAAAATAATCCGTACAACAACATACGGACGCTGTCGTACGATGGATCAGCCGAGGATTGACGACTGGGTCGCGAGCTGGAAGGAGTCCAGGCGTTGACGACTGAGGTGATGTGGACATAAATCGATCCGGGTGAATGTGAGGATTGTGGCCTGAAATGGGGCTGGGAAATGTGGTGAGTAAAGACGCGAGTTAGGAGATCTTCCCGCGTGAAGAGTTCAGCAACAGGGATGCACGCGGGGATTTGAGCGTGGAGCAGCTGCAACGGATAGCACAGGTCGTGGAGGCTGCAGAACCGGCGGATGTAGGAGCTGAGGCATGAATCCGCTACAAGTAATAGCAGCCCAGGTTGGCTGAGTAAACGACAAGGGATTGGTCGGAGTATTGGGTTGTGACAAATTTGCAGAGGTGGAAACATGCTCGCGTGTAGTAAAGCAATCATCGTAGGCTGGGAGACAACATAAATCGGGCTGAGCAGGTGTTGACGAAAAGCTGGTCGATGGATTGAAGCAAGCAGAGAGTTGGCTGCTAGCAGGGAAGTGACGACGAAGGAGATATAGCAGCCGGTTGAGTGGAGGTCACGTGGAGAGGGAGATGGCGTGACTGCCGAAGACACTAGCTGACAGAGAAAAGTGAGCACATGGCTGTGCGTGCAACATAGTAGGCAACGACGTGTGGAGGCTAGAAAGTGGTCGCGTGGGGGTTGTGTGGTGATGACACAGATAAGTGTTGAGGGCCACGCCCATAGAGAACCGAACAGGGTCGTAGAAGTTGCCAACAATAGACCGCAGGGTCAACGTGACAGTTGAGCAGCCCAGGTCAACTCACATAGGTTTGGGCAACGGGCAGGCAGCTTGGGTAGCAGGCTGAGATAGTCGGGCAACATCGAGAAAGGCTTCGGGTGGTTGAGAAAAGGACCTGGGCAATAGTAGAAGGCTGCGGGCAGGGGTTCAGGTAGCGGGTCCTGAACAATCAGTGAAAGTCTTTAGAGAAAGGTCTGAGCAAGATGGCAGGGATAGCTTTTGTGTAAGAGGGAGCAGCCAATCAGGTGGATTGGAGAGTAGCCATGGTAGTAGACTTGATAGCGAAGACAAAACCACCTCCGAGTGGTGGAAGTACCTTCCTCGCTACGAGGGAGTGTTGATGTATTTAACATTGGACATGTACTTCCACATAGGCTCTGTGTCTACCATGTGGAAGTCGTCCTTGTAACCTCTGAGGAAACCTTAGGAGATTCACTTTATTAGTGATTAATAAAGTGAATGACCTTTTAGATTAATGTGAGATTACTTAAGTTAAATGCCTAAGCTTACTTGGCATTAGTAACTTAAGTGAGTTGATTAAGTCCTAACTGTCAGATCTAAAGTGAATGTGAGATTAGATCGCAACCGTTGATCACTTTAGGAGATCTAGGGTTTTGGATTTAGAGTTAAGTCAATGTAATAAAAAGAAGCCTAGGTGAGTCAATGAGACACATTGTGTGAGGAGGTGAGAGAGTCACATACACTATGTGAGAGCCCTGATTTTATAGCAATAAAATCATCATAGATTTGGTTTTCCCGCTAGGGTTTTTCCAGGGGTTGTTTACTTGAAATCTATTGTGCAATGTGTTATTGGTTTCTATCTTAATGTTTCCGCTAATGTTTCATTGATAACCTAGATGTGCTAATGATTGATAAAACGATTTTATTTGGATTATTAGTTGTGTGCTGGGTTTGCAGGAAAATCAACATAGACCAATTGAGCTAACCCTCAGGGCTAATGTTGCTATAAAACTTATCTTAAAAGTTAATTGAATTGAGACATAAACAAGTAAATTACAGCAGTATGTTTCAGCCCGTAAATAGATGTGAAATTATGGTTTTTCTTAGGCTAGAAGAAGAATTAAATTTGAGAATTAAAGTAACTTGCTAATCTGAAATTTACTTGCATAGAACAGCCACTATAAATGAATTGATTCACCCTTATTTAATGCAGAAAAATGGGGCAGCAAGATAGATTTTCCAAACGAATGATTTCCAGCTTGAAAATAGTGAAAAATCTACCAAGATGTTTAGGGTTCTAGGGCTGAAAACTAAAGTGTAAGTTACAGAAATTTCAGATCTACTTAAACCAAAAAAGGAAAAAAACGAATTTTAATTTTAATTTTGGCTAGAACATGAATAGAATAGTGCCTAGTTTATTGATTGGGCATACAGAGTCAACTAAGTCTCTTCTTGAGAAGTTGTAGGTGGATGAAAAATTTATTTAGGGTTGAAAGACTTCAAACCCTACCAAATCATTTTAGTAGCCTAAGTAAATTTCAAGATTGTCAAAGGAAAATCCTCACTCGAAATTTTCAAACGGTATTGAGAGGAGATCTATTAAGAGAAGGACAAGAGCGTGTACAACCAAACTTGAGAAGTATTACCACACTTAAACACAATTCAAAATAAATACCACAAGATCTAAAGAAAAGGCACTTACTCATCAAATTGTCGCACAAGACCATTTATTCATTGACATCCATCCATTGCATAAGCATCCACATAGACAAAATCTCCAAGAGAGCTTTAATTAACCATCCATAGCATGAACCAAAAAGTAGAGAAAGAGTTTTCTCCACAAGCTTCTAGCAAAGTTCACAATGAGAGGTGTTTCTCTTATATAGAAAAGAGATCTAACAACTTTGTCAATAGAAAAATAATATATTTCTAGATCTAGCCTAGAAAATGATAAAGAACCATTATCTTCTCAACTAAATATGGAGAAATGGTCAACAATACAATATAATATGAGGTGGTTATGCCACCTAAACAATGATGTCCACAATGAGTGAGGAAGGAGTCAAAAGGACCTTAACAATCCCCTCAAACCAATCTAACAACCTCAACAACCAAAATAACAACCTCAACAACCAAAATAACAACCTCAACCACCAAGTCGTCCTCTTGAAAATTGTGAACTAGAACACATGTGTGGCACGTGTGAGCTCTCTAAAATGGGTGGCTCCATGTAAAGGCTCAACAAACATTATAAAACATCCTCCAAGGCGCAACGACCTCCATGGTCGATACAAGTGACCCCTATCAATGATCCAATGCTCTATCACACCTCCCATTGCAGATCACAATGCCCAAGGCAAGGCTTACAATGCTCATGGTAGTCACAGATCTCAAGGCAAGTGTCATGGATCCTATTACTGACCAAACTAGCAGCCCGTCAAGGTCCTCAGGTTGCTAGGGGGTGGTACCACATGTTAAAATTTTGGTATGCTCGTTTAACCATAGACAATGTCACATCATTGTCACCCAACCATAGGCATTTACATATGCCACCCCAGAGCACACTAACCTTTACTTAGAATAATTCCGGCAAGCCTACTCTAGAACCTACAGATAAACCCTAGCTGCTAACTGCAACAACAACTCAAGACAAGTAGAGCGCTCCTTCTCCAAGGGTAGCGCACAAGAGAGAGAATCTCCATATCCATAGGACAAGTACCATACACAACTACAGCAGCTGCAGCTGCACTACTCTCTCCAACTTGCGCCATACTTAGCAAGAATATCACCAAGAGTATCAACAAGAAAATCACCAAGAGAATCACCAAGAATATCACTTGATAGCGCTAGAGAGAGACCAAGACCAAGAGATGACGATACGCCCTTATTGCTCCTTGTAGTTGCAACTGTAGCTCTCCACAAGACTTGCGCTCTGACTGGGTATCCAAATGAGCTAAAACGTCCTCTATTTATATTAATCTGTTCAGTGACTTTTCTGGCTGGGTCGACTTGACTTTCTGGTAATTATATTTTCTGTTTATCTTTTTCCTGTGAAGCCAACTTATATTTCTGGAAGATAATATTCTGATATTATTTATTCTGCTAGGCCGACTTGTCTTCTAGGGTTTCCACACATCTGTGTAATGGTTCACTTGCTTTCGAAATATTCTATTCTAAGTCATAGGTTACACGTGGAGGTTAATACCTCCCACAGCTACCAAAACATCAACACCACAAGGGTAGGTGTCCAAATGTCACCACAACACATGACCGTTCCCTATTTGAGCCAAACTCCTACACTAATAGACTTTGGGAGGCTTCCCTAAATAACACTTCACCATGAAGATCAGTAGACCAATGCCTATGCTAAACACTAGGTGAAGGTAGGAATTAATTATTTAGATAACCCTTGTTGGTTTATGATAATGAACTTAAAAGTAAACTTAGACCAGCAAGCTAGACTCACCCAAACATCAAGAAATATGATACTAAACAAATAGAAAAGGATGAGGTAGATATCTTGATTCCTTACCACTTTACCGGAAGATTTGCTTGATGTACCTGATAATAGCTGGCTGGAAATGGAGTGTTTCCCTGCTGTTTAAAGATATTAGATCTGCAAAATGACAACAAAATACAGAAAACAGCAAAGAGACTAGCCTTTGGGGGCCTCCCACAAGTTTATTAACACTTAAGATCAACAGGTCTGTGGGTGGGAAGGGGGAAGCAATATATGAATGATTACCAATGCCCTAGAGCTCTGGTTCTGCAACAAAATGTGATTTCCAGCAAGTTGGAAATGACAGTGCAGATTTGGGGTTCAAATCCCCCAAGGGTCAAAACCCAGAAAAAAATTTCAACCAACAAAGGGGACTTGTTGGGGCTGAAATTTAGCCGATCTAACCAGAAAATCAATGATACAACTTTTGCAAACAATTCTGGAAATGGAGAAAGAGTTTGAGTGATGAAATACTTACTTAAACGTCCCTTCAAGTGAGGAAAATGAGTGTAGATTTGCGTATATGTTTGCTGTAAAATTGCAGAGCTACACACTTTCTCAACTAAAACCCTTGTAAAATACAATGTTAGAAGCACAAATTACAAGGGAAAACTTTTCTTTGGGGTAGAGAAATTCTGTAGAGCAAAATCACCAATAGATCTACTCGCTTGTAAGATAAAAATTGAAATGCAAAGCTAGGGTAAGATTTTTTTTGTGTTTTTATATTTTATAAAAGCAAAAATGAAAAGAGATTTTGGATTTTGAATAATGATGGTTGAAGAAGGTGAGTTTTTACCTTTTTACCTTTTTATTACCTCTTGCTTTGAGAAATCGCAATCACAACTTGTCTTAAGTTGGCTTTGGAAGATGCCTAGATATTGGGTTTGGAGTCGAAGGACTAATCGCTTCCAATTCTATTTAGAAGATGATTGTTCTTGAGTTTGTTAGGAAAGCTCCTTGAAGGATGGTTTCCAAACCAAGGGATCAACTTTGTTGAGAGTGAGAATCAACCGCGGTTGAAGATACTTCCAAGGAAATTTGTCCAACACTTGGGTTTGAACCACTAACACCAACAAAGAAAGAGGAAGAGACGAGGAGTCTAGTTCCCTTCTTCCACATAGCTAGGTAGCCCCTCAATGGATTGATCCAACTAATTATTGCAAATCCCAATAGCAATCTTGATATAAAGCACAAAAAACCCTTAACCAAGAAACACAAGCATAGAGAAAATCGATCCACAAGACACAAGAGATGAAAGTTCAAAAATATGGCATTATGATCTCACAAAACTTCAGCAAGATCTTGCTTACCACTGTGCCCCTCAAACTTTCATTGTCAAATGGATCTTTATATACTTGAGAGTTATAAACCAAATTTGTATATGGCTGAACCAACTCTGTTATATCACTGTTGTAGAATTCCTCCTTCTGTACCTGTACATATAGTTGTTCCTGTATTATGGAGAAATTCGGTTGCTCATACGGCCAAAACTCTACAATCTCACGCTCATCATTCTCTGTATCATAGATGGGATCACTGTCAAAATGATAATAAGCTATATCCCATTTGCATATTTTCAATGTCGATTATGAACTTAGGAATTAAAGGGGGGTGCTTTATTCACTTGGTATATTAGAAAAATATAAAAAAGGTGATGGCCCCTTTTAATATAACCTCTAATCATGCATGATGTCACCTTGATACCTTTCTTTAGTGCGCCCCCTTCATGTGGGTTTAATATGATATTCACTTTTGTCTTTTTTGCCATAGTTAGAGTGTAAAGGGGATCCTTTAATAATAAAAGATAACTTTACTTCTTAAACACTTAGGATGCAACTTTATATGCCTTTATATTTTCCCGCTGAGCCTGGTTTTGCCGAATCCACATAAAACTCCCGGACTAAAAAATTTTGCCACATGGGTTTTGTCCGGGACATGATTTTCTTGTTCTTTGCCGCTTAGTTTATTCTTGCATGCTATGGAGTAATGCTATTATGCCATGTTTACTCATAAATATGCATGCGGGACCCTTTGACAATTGATTTTTTGCTTATAACTCGTCCCTTTTAAAAAAATTCAACATGGCATGTCAAGTATGCATGATGACAGTGAATCTGAGCCCCCGTTGTATTTTCGGCCCCAGGATCCTGTGCATCGAGATTCCTGAATTGCCCTGGAAAATGTGAGATGATGAAATTTTGTGAGATTGCCATGTTGAGAACTAAAACTGATAAATGCACCATGGCCAAGAGATGCATACAAACTCTATAAGACAATGATTGTGTGGGTAAGGACATAGGTGTGCACGACCATAGGCGGACAAGCCCTACAATGTGCAATCACCCCTACAATGAACCTGGATCCCGTAAACCATGTGTCCCAATAGGTTCACCTCAAGTCCCTGAATCCTATCCAGGACGGAGGGAAGTGAGAATGAAGTCTAGAAAGACTGATCATGGCTGACTAACAAATCTAAGAGTCCACAATACACAATCTTCTACACGGCCTACAAATCTTTGACTTGCATCCTTGGGCTTACAATGGTGTAGCCAGATGAAAAATGTAGGGTAACTCTTGGAGAGGTAACAGATCCCAAGGCAGACATAGATCCTAATGTAGGTACACAAGTCTCGATGTAGGTACACAAATCCCAATGCCCAATGTAGCTGATGCAATTCCCGGTGTGGTATTCAAGTCATGATGCAATGTCACAATGCCCAAGGCAAGTCACAACACCCTAGGCAAATGTCACGAATCCCAATGCAAGAGCGTTTTACTCAAATGACCATCTATTGCATCCAGATATGTATCATTAGGTGATCAATCATAGATGTCATCTTTTTAATAGCTCAATGACTCATTTAACTTGTATCCCCTTCCTAAATTATTGACCAAGGTAAGGACAACATTAATCTTTATTACATGTGAAACCCTAAGAAAAGATGCATTTCTTAGAACACAAGTTAGGTGTGGGTGATGAAGTGGATATGATGCTAAGGGAGGGAAACTTCATGAGTTGACTCTTGTAGCCACATAAGGTCTTTTAAAGATATTCATCTACATGAGTGCCTTTAAAGAGAGGGAGCGCTTAGAATTGAGTTACCATTCCTTGAGCCTGCTTTTCTTACTACCCGTTTCTTCCCTTTTTTTATTTGATTGGTTCCTTTCTTTAGATATGCATTGTTAAGCATGGGACTTAGGGCATTCAAATTTTTTCAAGGTGGCATGGCTCAAGCTTTATTATTTGGATTTTTATTTTAGCTGCATCAACCTCGAGCTTATAGCTCTTAAGATGAGGCTTTCCTACATGGGACTATTAAGTATGGACATATGACATATGACAAGTCAATCATGAGCGGGAATATGATGAATGTGCATGGAAGTGGCTCTGGGCGATAGGAAAATTACATGGAACGCCCACCTAGGTTGCTAATAGTACACTTGACTCAGAAGGAAACACACTTATCTATTGGAAAACCATGAAATGACCATAGTACAACCCAGCAGGAGACACAAATTTAGAGTGTTAGGAGTCATTAATCAGATTACACCAATGATCATCATGTTCAAGACAAATATAGAAAGCAACATCATATGAACAAAACACAAGATATAGCAATGCATGGTACAATCTCCATCAAAATATCATCACAAGAGTTAGCTGAGCAAATGTAAGGAGCATCTCCAACAAATATCCATGGAATACCATAGATCTCATATGTGGAACTTTTGAGTATGATAGAAATCACAAGTGAAAAAATCCTTTAGTTATCCCTACATGTCAGGGGAAGCCCACTTTAGACTTTTGCATTCCTCGGTTACTACCTTGAATTATATTAACATTTGTTATTGAGCATAAGGTTATATCAAACTTCAAAGTAAAATGACAAATTCATATGGGAGGGAACGGTGCAAAACATTGTTGACATTTCTATTTCGCGTGACATTCTAGATGAAATGTACCCTTATCATACTTATGGAATATATTTGTTCACCCTTTAAGGCAAAGATTTCTTATTCAAGCACATTCAAGATGAGATGGTTGCCTTCTACGTGAGGTGTTGATTTCCTTGCTCCTCTTCACTTATGAATTGATCTTGCTAGCCTCAATTTAGAATGTGTTAGGTCCTCTAGCCTCAACATACCAAAGGCTACAACTCCCTCACCCTCCTTGAGAGAAGTGTTTCTAGAACCAATTCCAGGACATCTTGTCCATACTTTACCTCATGGAGATGATTTTCACACCTATAGTCCTCTATGTTCAGAGATTTGGGGACCGAGTTTGCTACATAATGACTGGGCTAGGATTGAGAGAATACAGAACTTGCTTTTCAAGTTTATCATTTGGTGCAAGCGTATGGTTCCCCAACCCATTATTTAGGTGGAGTTCGGTGCCCACCCCTTTCACCTTGAGGTCATATTTTGTCTAGTCTCTTTCCTACATAGAGATCGAACCTTTGGGGACTTTGCTTCTGGGAGAGAGAGGTACCCCTTCCCAACACTCTTTGATCTTAGAGGCCCTTGCCTTGGATTTCCACACAGGTCATGCACAAGGTTGGTTTTCAGAGTCCTCTCAACTTCTCCAGTAAATGACCATCTCCCTAGAGCACCTTCCCCCCTTAGTTACTCTCTAGATGCACTGAGCCATCTCTTGCTGACTAGACAAGAATTGAATTAGGCCATTAGAGAGGACACCCTACAGATTGTATACCTAGGTGACTTGGACCTCACCTTTAGAGAGCCTGGGCTTGAAGATGTCTTTCTATCTAGAGCACTTCTTGGAGTTGCAAGATGGCATCATTGCCCATCCCCCATACACGTGTAGAGATTGGATACACTCACTTAGAATCCCTCTATGCTAGCTTCGAGTAGGCTCTCATAGACTCTGGGTGGAGATCAATCACCATATTTCTCTGCTAGATAGGATTTGCTAGATGTGTCACATGTACGAGCTGGAGACAAAGATGCACCTCATTTTCAGGTGCCCCTTCTATGAGATTAGAGGGTGCTACCATTGCCTCTATAGGGACTAGGGGACCTCCCTCTCCATTTTCTTTTGATATTGTGATCAAATATGCCTAGCCCTTTTCATCAAAGAGATTCTCAGCCATAGATCTCAGCTCTTGCATGCCCCACCTTGCCATGTGACCACCAAGAGGATTGCCTCATACTTTTGGGTTGCTATGTAAGATCAGGGAAACAAGCGATTGACAAATCTTTAGAGTATTTCGGACCATAGATTTGTGAGACCTTGGATCTTTCATCAACCTCCCCCCAAGGTGGTTGACCCATACGCTTGAGGCTTGTTTGGAGGTGCCAAATTAGGCCATAGACCACACATCACCATAGTGATAGACAAACCAGCTCTAGATGGATTCATAGCAGGGTGCCTCCTACCTATCAGATCACTCCCCAACTTCAACAAAGTTTCCATGGTAGGATATTGGGGCTCCCTCAGAGCACTCCCTAGCTTCAACAAAGTTTCCATGGTAGGAGAATGGGGCTCCCTTGCTCCTACGTCCCCCCAAGATCATACAACTAGATTCCCCTATTTTTGCTCGACAACTCTGAGAGGGAGCCAATACCTCGGGTGCCCCCCTCACCCTCGGTCATCAGGACCAAGAGACCTTGATATCATCCTCGTCTCTCTCTCTCTTGTGATCAACATCGAGGTGTCCAGATTTCTAGTTTTTGATTCACATTGTATTATTCCACCTATGATATTGTTATTTATATCTTTTGGTCAGACCTAGCGATTAGCTTAGCTAGACTCTTATTTGTGCTACACTTTTTTTCCCTCTTTCTTTCTCTTGCTTTCAGAATTACTTGGGAGTTGCTTTTGCACTCTTACATTCTATAATTGTATACACATTAGATGTATCTTTTCGTCCCATTGACTTACTTTTGTGGTCATTTATTGGACATTAACAAAATTATCTTAGCTCGTCATTTTTAATATTTCATTACTTTTGTGTCTACGTGTGAGCTTATCTAAACAGTTTACATGTCAGGGTGTATAAACATAACAAACTCTGTCTTAAGCACTCCTTGTAAAATTTTTTCAGCTATGAAGGGATGCCACTTGGGATTTATTTAGTCTTGCATATTTCTATTATAATAGGTTTCAAAGAATTCCATATGAGGGGAAGCACTAATCAAATTTTACTATTTAAGCAGGAATTAGAAACAGCTGAAATTCAAAGACGCATGGAAGAATGCAAACAGGTAGCGTAGCTTTGTCTCTTACAAACCATTTTACATGCAGGTAAATTTTCTTTTTGTACTCTGTCAGGGAGTTTATTTATGAACACAGTCAAGTAATTTATTTTTCTTCAAAACTTCTATATTGAGATGAAAAAAGTTACATTTTGTACATGCTGTTGGAATTTCTAGCAAATGGCTTTTAATGCAAATTCAGAAATTCCACCTCAACCTTGAGGTTTCCCGATCTATTTCCTGTGAACTTTCAACTTTAGCTCTGAATTTAAAATCGAAATTACAACAATATATATTTTACTTCTGTCTAACCTAATACACAAGGCAACCCAAGAAAATAAACACTAAACAATTGTACTTAAAGGGAAATATTTTCCAGCCCTTAGGGCACACTGCCCAACACTAAAACAGATCTGAAAAATACTTATTACAACAGATTTATTACAGCCATAAATCTGCCCACTTAACTAGATTTATAACAGCCATAAATCTGCACACTTAGCATCTATATGTTTGTCAATTTACTTAACAAAATCTTCTCACTGCTATGTTAAGTCAGCATGCATAACGAGCACAAGAAAGTACTCAATCATCATGAGAACATAAGCCAAAAATCAAATCTGCAAGTACACAAAGTTTGGACAGCAAGGAACTGTTCATATATACATAAGATGAAGTTACAAGTACATACCAACAACTTTTCCAGAGCTTTTACAAGTAAGTCCTTCAGGCTTATCACAAGCTAAGACTTTTCCAATGCTCTCCAAACCTTAGCTAGGGCAACCATAACAAAACCTTAGCCACAAACTCCTAGCTAGGAATCACTCCCAACCAAAGCTGGTTGCTCTACCAAAGATTCACAACGAGCAAGCATATGCATGTACAAGTCCTCCTTGGCACCTACACTGGCATCACACAAGTGTACAAGAGACAACAAAATAGTCTTCCTCTATATTCTTCACACCAAGCACTCCAAGTAGTTCTGGGGTTTTCAATGCCACAAAACCTTAGTTTTCCTCTTTCACAAGAACCATAAGAACATGTGCTCCCTTTGCTCCTTTACTATTTCTTCCAAACCCTAGCTTCCTTTGTCTTTTTAGGGAAAACCCTAACCCTAGTCTTCTTGAAAAAATTGAAGAACCCTAGTGCTCAAGACAAAGAGAGCAAAATTACAATGAAAGAAACAAGTTTGCTCTAGCTCTCACATCTCTACTCGAAGTGTTTGATCAACATTATTAATGAAAAGACTCTCTCCTCCCTTTATTTATATGAAAGGTGAGGGAGGCAAACAATATAATATTCACAACAACCAACCTAACTAATCACTAGATAGGTCCACATGTGAAGTGTTTTAATTGAAGTGACACATGTCGAGCTCTAGGGTATGCACATCCATCAAGCAAGTGTCCCAATGTGAGCGCTCCACAAGAAGTGTCCAATGTTCCTCCTCCAAAGGCCTCTAATGCCTCGATGCTCCCTTCAAAGCCATGTGTACCTCCAAGTCCACCACATCTACATGAACACTTCTCAACCCAAGCATCCTCAAGTCAAGCATAGGCCTCCATGCAAGCAACTAAGTGTCCCCATGCTACTCACAACTCAATGCCCTCCTAGATGCCCAATGCTCCCTCTCCAAACGAGTCATCCTCCCAAGAACCAAGCCCTCCATGTGCATGCCTCATGAAGATTGTCATTAAGTCACATAGGTCTCCAACCTCCTAAGAAAGTGTGCCACATAAGCATCAAGTCAAGATATGGCAATGCATGAGTAAGCTATCTCTAATGTGTATGTCCATCATGGTACAACCAAGGTAGTCAACACACCATGCACCCCATATCACATGAAGCACCCTCAAGCATGGGGTAAACACTTCCTTGAAAAGCTAATGCCTTACTAGTCCTTGAAAAGAGCTGTATAGAAATTATAACATCATCTACCTACTAGAGTACTAAGGCCATCATGTGGTTGTACATCATTATTAAAAAACACTATACACAATCCATACTAATGATGATGATGGATTGCCACATGGGAGATGATCTATGATGAATTTGCACGGTGGAGAAAACTTGCTTAGGGATTGGTTGACCTCAGTTAGGTGCTGGCTTGGTATTATTCCCTTAGACCTTGGAGTTCTTTTGATAGTTTGGTGGACTTCCTTAATTGTGGCCGCATGTAGAGTTCACTTGATTGGAGAATGCCTTACTTGGGAGGAGGAGCGTTGTACATCCTGGAGGAGGGCATCATGCCCTAGATAGCATTGGATAACTTGGAGGCTTGGAGTTGGCTCGATGATGCTTGGGCTATAATAGTGTTCTTGTAGGGGGCTGCTGACCCAGTGGAGTACATTGCTTAAGAGGATTGATGGAATCCATTGAGGCTTGTGATGGAGAGATGTGGACATACCTTGTGTAGCTACATCATATTGGAGTCCTTATTGTGTATGACATCTCCTTGGAACATGACACATGTACTTTGCAGTGGAGCCCTTCACTTGTGTTGGCCTACAAGTTCTCATTGTGGTTTGCTTGTAAGGGCTTAGGCCCACGTTGTATTACTGGTCTCCCTTACCTCTCATATATATAGAGGAAGGAGAGAGTCCTCATATACATTATTCACTCATCTTGTATTCACTCTTGTGTTAAGATGTGACCTAAGGAAGATTGTGCACTAGTTTTCTCTCTCTCTCTCTCTTAGTCTTCATTTGTATTTGATCTCTTTCTCTCTTGGAATCACTAGGGTTTCTTGGTCTTCTTGGAGTATCTTGGAGCATCTTGGAAGTTTATGATTAGGGTTTATCCTTTGGAGGTTTGCGATTAGGGTTTTGTGATAAAGCCCTAGGGTATACTAAGTCACCGTGTTCGACTACTTTCCTCCATGAAGTTCAAAATTCATGGAATTTGAAGAGATGGCAAACTAATTCATTCAAATTCGTTCTTTATATTTAGCTGAATCTCATTTCCATTAATATGACACTTATATTCGCTCGTAATTTCATTCTTTTCAAGAGGAATTTGCTGAAATTCGTTTAATTCTCAGACTTGAAAGAATGTGTTGTTCAAAGTTATGGTTTATCTTATTAAAGGGCCGAGGCTCGATTGTTTTCTGCAATGGTTAAATACATTCTTTGAAATCATTGCCAAAATGGTCACAACGTATGTCTCGCCTGAAGAGAAATTGGAATGCCGCTGCAATGGAAATTGGAATGCGACTACCAGATTGCCGCCTTGAATTGCCCATTTTGCCACTTTGAATCTCCCATTCATGCCCATGCCCGCATTATAACACACACACACACACATACACACACATATATAGTCAATCCTAACTTAGGTATAAATTAATATAAATCAGTAAAATATGGTTAGTCTATAAGCTTTATATATATAATTTAATTTATGTATTTATAATTTTTTATAATTATAATTATAATTTATCATTTTGAAATTATATAATTTAAAAACAAATTTATTTATGTTACACACACACACACACACTCGAATTTAATGACAATTTTTCTCAAAAGTTTTGGCTAGGTGATTTTTTCATGAATTTCATGTTGTCGAATTTGAACACCAACTAGATGACTATGAGTGTATATTTGGTGGGGAAGAAGAAGAGAAGAGGACGTCTTGCCTTGGAGGACTTGTTGGAGTGATTCTTGCATGTTGTAGCTTCTTGGTTGAGCTAGGGTTTTCATTGTTTCCATAGCTAGGGTTTTGGAGAGCTACCAGGTTTTTACTAGCCTTGAGAGAGGGCTATGGCATGTACTTGAACCTCATCTTGAGCATATTAATGAAGTTTTCATTGGTCCAAAACTTGTGCAATTTCTAGATTTGATTTTTAAACATATATGTTTTTCATGTATTGCTATTTACAACTATGTCTTGATGATTTGACATAAGTAGAAGGACAATTTGTTGAGTGATTTGACATTATCATTGAAGAATTTAAGGGCTGTTTTGCTGCTGCTATATCTGCTGTCTTATTGCTATTATAAGTGCTGTAAAAATGAATTTTCAGATCTGGTTTGTGTGGGTTATGTTGTCCTCGAGGCCTGAAGCTTATCTAGATAGTTTGGTATCTTTTCTCCTTGGATTGCCTAGAAGATTGGGCTGTTAGAAAGTGAAATATTGTACTCTTTCTGTTGCTGTTTAATACTCTTTCACAACAGCTCTAAGGCTGAAAATTCATAGGGTTAATATATGGGAAACCTCTAGTCAAAGTGGTGAAGCTTTACTGTTTTGCAGTGAAATTCTTTTAAAGAAACTTTCAACATGGTATTAGAGCTTCTCGTGGCTGAGATCACTCTAGACTCTAGAGTAAGCAGGAGCTTGTATTTCAGTTGAAGATTACTTGGGAGAGGTGATTTACCTTGTTTGCGATTGTTGGAACTTGGTTGTGAAACCCTAGGTTGCTTGAGATGAGCACTTGTACCTGTGAGAGGTTTTGATGAGTTTCTCTTGTGATGAGAGATGGTGGATTTACTACATTGATTGCTGTTATGGATGTATTTTTAGTAGTTGTGATTCCTAGGAGGATATGTGATAGGTTGTTGATTTGTTTCGGTAGATGCCACTGTTTTTCACCTATGATAGGTGAAGGATCTTCTTCATATTGTAGATTTTCCAGGATAGATATGGCTTTGGTCTCTTACTTGTCGTCTAACACCGTGTCTATTGTTGGATGGTTTGCAGATAGTGGAGCTTCAAGACATATGACATATGACATGTCATTATTCAATAGAATTCAGGAGCAAGAGGTAGGCATGAATCTGGAGCTTGGTGATGATGTCACTTATCCTAGGAGAGGAGTTGGCTCCATTTCCTTTCAGATGCCAAAGAGATGTTTATATACCCACGCAGGGGTGCCCTTAACCAATAGTCATGTCATTTGAGACATGTCCTTTCATTATTAATAGTTATTATTTATTAATTAATTATTATGTTATGAATATCTATTTATATGTATATTTATGTTCATAACACTAAGACTAACAAAGTTTCATCCTTCTATCCTTGATGTGTTGAGTTTTGGGGTCCCTTGGGAAGTGGTTCCCTTGTGGTTGTGTCTCTCTAACCACAAGAGGGAATTGATTAGACCCTTGTACTTTACCTTTTGTTCTAGTTTCACTTTGACTTAGGAGATTTAAGTCAAGTGAAATTTTGTTATTTTAGGCAAAAGTGACAATTAATTCACTTTGTGGGTGAATTAAAGGACATGAGGCAAACTTAGGAAACTTAATCGAAAGTGGGTTTCTAAGTGAGATACTTGTGAGAAGATCTCACCCATTGATTAGAGATGGCAAGAGATGATCCTGGCCATCAATCTCTAGGTTTGGCCTAAGGATGGCTAAAGAGGGTGCAAGGGGGCAAGAGAGGCATCATTCTTGTTTTGTTCACTTGGAGAGTTTGGAGAGGAGCAAAGAGATGTGAATGGAGGCATTAGGTGAGGCTAGCTTGGGCGCTCTCATTCACGGAGGGTGCAAGGAGCCTCAGGGATTCATTATTTTGTTGTGTGTGTTCATGCTTGGTGGAGAGCGCACTTGAGGAGGAGGGCGCAAGCTTAGCAGGCACATGTTGGAGTGAGGCTTTTGCAGATCTAATTGGCAAGGGTTTGAGGCAGCATACAAGAGGCAGTTTGTGTGCAAGGGTTTCTCAAACAACCAAAGGAAAGATCAAGGGTGCATTTGTGGTCTAGCTTGGTCAAGGAAGGGAAGGGCGCACTTCTTGGGTGCATTCTTCGAGGAGCCTTCTTGCATAGCTTGAGAGGAGCTTGCAAAGTGTACAGGTTCCATTGTATTTACTTCCTTGTTTTATTCCATGCTTGAGAGTCGAGACACTCCATATATATACATATATTCTAAACTGGTTTTCCCCGGGGGGGTTTTGTCCAGGGTCATGTTGACCAAAAATTACACTTGTTCATTTTTCATGTATGCTTAGTTGTATATCAGCAATAGGAGCTTGTAAAGATCCTAGAGAAGTGTTATTTGTTTTATGGTATTTGCATGTGCTAACATCAGTTCTAAAACCACTTGGAAGGGCACCATAAAAGAGCACTCAACCATCAGTTTGAAGGGAGTTTTCTTGGCAGAAATTTCAGACCTGTTTGCTGTCCTAAAACAGCAGCAAGGACAACTTTGATAAAGTAAAGTTAGAGCCCAATAAGAGGCCACAAGACAGGCCTGTTGGGAAGCCTTCTAGTTCCTAAAAAATCTTCATGATGTTGGATATTATTAGAACCCGTATCTGCAACATTAGCAAGGGTTACGATTTCTTGTTGTCTTAGTGCCTGAATTAAATCGTTTGTTAGCTTGAATTTCCCTTCACATCCCAATCAAAGATCCAAACCCAATGTCACCCTCCTACCATTTCCTATTTTTCAACATAACCAATTTCCCCCAATTGGGAAAGCCAGGACATATTCTCTTCTAGCTGAGTTCCCTTGTGAATGATGATGTCTACTAACACTCCTTGATTGTCTAGCTCCCTGATGATAATCCCTCTTATCACGAGATCTGGATGCTTCTACTTGCCTTGCATTGGCTGCTGGCTTTCAAAATGATTGACGAGTTTTTAATCGATTTATGAGTGTGTCTTGTCTTGTTTTTCAGAGAAAGGTGCTATATACTTAGCTTGGATGACCTTTTGCCAGAGACCATTGACTGTAAGCAATCTCCATAGGCTCTTTGCTGCAAGAGCTCTACCAAGTTGATGCATATGCTTCAATCCCATCCACCAAAGTTGCTTTGTTTTTTCCAACCTTTGCCATTTGATACGAGGGATAATATTTTATCCTTGTTACCTTTTCATAAATAACTAAAGCACTTTCTTATGTTCTCAAGGATAGCTATAGGGACATAAGCTAGAGAGTACCTATACACCAATGTAGCTTCTAGGATAGATTTGATGAGAGTAGAAAACCATCTTGCATACCATCTTGAAATATTTTTTTTCAATTCTTTCATAAAGCCATAACCAATTTGTAAACATATGAATTAGGCCTTAAAATGAAACCAAGATACTTCATACCAACATTAAAATCAACTATTTGTAAAGGTAGAAAGCCCATTATTTCTCTTTCTAGGGATAGAGATACCAGAAGAAGAAGTTGATGAATTTTGATAATTTATGTCCGTTTTTGTGGTTGCATTGTAGAGGTCCGTTCTCGACTTTATTTCCTTTCCTTTAATTTTGATCCAGTACCAAGAATTAACACATCATCAACAAATAAGCCATGTGAGATTGATATGTCTCTTCGTATTGGAAGCCCCTTTATCTTACCTAAAGATTTTAATCTTCCCAACAATCTACTAAATCCTCTAGTGACCAAACGAAAGAGTAAAGGTGAAAGGGGACAACCTTGTCTCAAGCCCCTTGATGTTTTGAAAAAAGGGGATGCAAAGTCATTTACAAGAACAACAAAGGAAGATGAAGAAATGCTACCTTCAATCCAATCAACCAAAGGTAGGGAAAACCTTGTATGGATGAGCAAGAGTTTCAAATATAACTAGTCTACATTATCAAAAGCCTTGGCAAGATCTAACTTGATAACCATAGTAGCCTGATTTTTGACCTGTATTGTGTGCAAACTCTCTTGAGCAATGCCCACAACATCATGTATTTGCCTGTTAGAAAGGAAACCAAATTTCTTAGTCTACAAAATTACAAGAAACACCCATTTGAGTCTCTTGGCTATCACTTTTGAGATGATCTTATAAGATTCAAGTGGTTTATTTATATATGTTTATGAGTATTTATTAGTGCAACATATATCGTTGGTATCGCGATATATCGTGTGATTTAACCCAAGCCAGTATTGTTGGCACGAAATATCGCGATATTTTCTTCTAAAGAAAATATTGTGATCCGTTCAATATATTGCAATATTTTGGGTACATATCACGAGTTAAAGGAAAATATTGCTTTGTTGATGCCAAAAATGCTTTATAACCTGGTTTTTTGGTCTTTTTACCCTCAATTCGAAAAATAGAGATAGGGGATTGAGCTTTGAAGAGTTTGTCACCTTGGTAGTCCTTGGTAATAAGTTGACATTCTCCTTTATCTTTCTTTTTTATCCTTTTACTTAAATTTTTAACATTACCATTGATTGTTTCAGGATGTTTAAGAGTGGTTCCAACCTCATCGGGCTTCATATGGAGAAAGTAGAATTTCATATCCCATTCAGAAATCAACAGACTAAACAGTGCTCAAGATTTCAGGATTGGCAAGATTGCAATGTTTCGCTGGATTCTATCATGTATGAGGGTATGGGATTGGCATTTAATCAAAAGCACCAAGCCCTCTATGTACCTCGGTGTTGGTGGTGCTAATTGTTGAATTCCTTTGTCATGACCATAGTAAATACTAAAAATGTACCTTGCGCTCTAGCAAAATCACTGATTAGGCATGTTAATCTTTTTCTACCTTATGTTAATGCTTGGATTAGGGAGTTTCATCAAAATTGGAGGGTGTTGTTTGATGTCCCTGGAAGATCGAGGTAGAGGCAAAGGCTAGAGGAGGGTTTAGAGGGTGCTACTAATGATGATGATCCCAATATGGGCGATGATTTTGATGATATGTAGTTATTTGTTGTAGCATAACGTTTTTTGGACTCTAGAGGCCATTTAGGCCTTTGATGAATAAGTATTTTGTTTTGGATATGTATCACGATTTGTACTCGATGCCATTTTTCTATATTCACCCTTAGTACATACATGCTATATACAATATTAATCTTTGCATATTTGGAGTTTAATGGTTATATATTTTTAGTAGACCAGTGCACAAATCAATTTTCATAGGCTGGTTCCGTTCTGATACTAGTTCCAGTTCTGATAGCTTTGCTCATGATGATGAATCATGATAGACATCTATTGTTTTTTTGATTGATTTGGTATCAGCCTTTCAGGACTTAGGACTCGGGACAGGTATCAGAGTTAAGTATTAATGTGTGATGTATCACTTGATGGCATCTTATACATCTTATATATCAGTTTTATTTTCATATTTATGTGGCAATGTATTTGTTTGATGTTGTTGTCGCTTTAGATGTTTAAAAAACTGAATATTTTTGTATTTTTTTAAGTTTGCTGATATTCTCTGATATTCTTCCCTATATTGTCGATAAATTGTATACCAGACCCTTGGTGATATATTTGCCAACACAATAAATGTAACACTCGTATTTGTAGCATTTTTCCTTGCAATTGGGGAGATAAGGACAGGGGAAAAGTTGGTAGCTAATTTTTTTAATTTATTCTTTTTAATTGTGCTCATTAGGTGAGGGCTGTGCCTAAAAAGAGCCTGAAGAAGCAGGTCTCCAATGTCAAAGTGGGGCATGATACTTTATAGTTCTTAATATCATTGTTCTGCATATATTTTAATTTTTAAGGGACATGATGGGCAGGGAATGTACTTGTGTGTATGATGTGTATATTAATGCAAGCATACATACATATGTTTCTTTCATTAGTGTTTCTTAGCAGGAAAACAGTGTCTTTATGGAAAACTATTTTGAGTTTTCTATTCTATGTTATGTTTTATTGCAACGCCTTTTCTTGTTGTTTTTGTCAATCCCTCTAATCACTACCTTTTTGTGTTTGTTACTCCCTAGGGAAAATTATGGTTTTGCATGGAAAGAAAGAAAGATTTTTTTAGTTAATATCCATAAGTGATGAAAATAGGTCAATGGGACTATAAAGTACAACAAATCTCAATAGTGGTGCCAAAGGCGACTGCTATATGCAAAAATAATACATACAAAGAAAGATAAAAGTACAAAGGGGTAAACCCAAAAAGGTGAACCCTAAAAAAGGAATAAAAATAGGTACATTACTATGTAGGAAGACAGCCACTACTCTGCCCCAGAAGTAGAAGTAGAATATCAGCTACCTTCGTCATCATTAATCACTGTGAAGGTAACAATGTAGATTTTGGATGCCTTTGGGGAATGGACGGGACTGAGTGGACCAGGTTGCATAAACCTGGGAGGAACCTGGGTGCTACCTGCAGGAGCTCTCCTAACATTTGAGGCTGAAGAGAGAAATCTAGTAATTGGCATCTAGAAATATAGTAGAGAAAAGGAAAGCAAAACATCACTATCAATGATATGAGAGAACTATTGGTGGTACATGTGCATCCCTTTTGTAGACTAATTAGTCTGTAAAGTTTTGTTTCTTCTATTGCTATGTCATCCCGCCATACGAAAAACGAAGGATTGTGCATCCTGTTTCATTTATTCTATTGCTGTGAGTCATCCTGCCATACAAAAAACTAAATCTTCCCTCTCCCTTTTTACTCTAGTTGCAGCGACGTGCTTAGCGTGTGCCTTTTTATTGAACATAGTATGTATGAATATAACTTTTTTTTGTCAGAGGGATTTGGAAATAAAGTCTGATGTATCTGGTTGTATTAATTGGAGGCTACATTGTTTGTAATAGTTATCAGTAAAAAGGTTGTTCTCTTCTCTGAATTTGGCAATAAACCTTTGTAGTGCAAAGCTAATCTGCAATAACTTACTCAAAAATCTGTGACTTCTTTTTCAAATCAAAGCGTTAACTTTAAATTTATGATTTTTATTTTAGTTAATTAATTTATTTTTTGTACATTTGCAATAACATCCCATTGTTTCTGCAATAGAATTTGTAGAACAATGAACTAAATTGGCCCAAGACACAAGAAAAACACAAAGTGTTTACCTTACAAATCTGCAACTAAGTTTGAATACCAGCAATGATATTCAATGTATTTTGCCTTGAAAACACTTCTAAATCAACTACTTTTGTTAAGATGACCAGTGCATTGTCTTTAGAATTCTGGAGTGAAAGTGGAAAGAAAACTTGCAAGGTGAATGATAGCGAATGATACTTTTCCAATCTCACAAGTTCATTAACTTCATAAATAAATACTTGAACGTGCAAGAGCTAAGCTAGATATTATTCTTATGTGCATGTGCTCATATAGGTTGCCAAAAAATGCTTATTCGATCTTCATTACTCAGAGTTGTAGAAAGAACAAAATTCCAAACATGTTGGAATTCAAGTCAACATGCTCAAGGATCTTGGGAGATAGAAATAATCACTCCAATGCTCTTACAATCTCCTCACATCACTCGAAGTTTAACTATGGTAGTGAATGCGGGAAACTCAACTTGTGCAATAGCACAAGTGCTTGCTCAAAATCCAAGTCTCAAGTGAAAAGAATGGAAGCAAGATGGAAGGATGAGGACACTGATAATTGTTTCCTTGCTTTCATTCTTTCTTATAGTCGAGAGAAACTCTGAAATTGGAGAAAATCAAGAATAGCATTGAGCCCGATTTGGAGAATATCCTAAAATAGAATATCTTTCATGTTCACTAAGACAATTTTATCAACATCATTATCAATCAATAATATCTCCAAACTGAATGCACAATGGAAGATTTGGAAGTCTCCATCTAATCGTGACAAATGAAAGAGTACAAGATTTAGAATAGCTTTACCTTTGCCTACTTGAAAACAACGAACAATTTTCCATCATATTTCTTCTATTCTCCTAATCTTCAAATTTGACAATAAATAGCCCATAGCATAATAAAGTTTGCGTACTAGCTGACATCATGCATTCCCATCCTTTACTTACTCATAGGCTTAGCAAATTCTTGGAGGGTCATAAACAAGGGAATCTCTAGACCAAAGCACACTCATTCTTTTGCATAAGAAGAGACGATCTTTTTTAAACAATAACAATTACTTGAATTGATTAACAAAAAGGCACGACTTTACCTATACTATAAGAGTACAAAAAATTCTTGGCCACACCATGAAACATGGACACTATCCATATTGCTTCTATAGTCAACATATGCTCCCTTCCCACTAGTTCTTTGGGGAAGGATGGGCCTAGTTTTTACTTCTTTACTACATAGTAAAAACTTCCTTTCTTTCCTCTTGTTACAAGAGTAAAGCCTTACAAACTGATTGCATAATAGAATACAAAGTCCATGATTAGACTTTTAGAATTTTTCCCTGATTGTAATTATTCTATATTTGCTGTATCATCTGTTTGCTTGAGGGGTTCCTTCTCTTGGCTTTATTTGTAGCAAAGATTCTTTGGACAATTTCAAGGGAATTGTGGCCATGGATTTTTTGTTCTTTTTCATGTTGATCCATCCCCTTGTTGATATTCCCTGCGAGTAGGAGCCTCCATTGATAGAATTGTAGGGGGTGTTGCCTGCTTAACTACCTTCAGATTTGATGGTTTAGATGTTTCCTTCTTAAGTAAATTGTCTTAGGTTCTAAATATTGTTTGGATGGTCGATCCTTTGAAGTTGTTTTTTCCTTCATAGAGACTTGACCTTGGTCTTCACTGAAGGGTTTTAGGGCGCTAAAATCTTTTCCTCCCCACCATGGCCTTCTTCTCCTTCTCTTTTTGATGACTTGAAAACCATGAAGAGTCACTAGGTTTGCCTTTGGCTCCTTGGGCTTCCCTCTTCCATGAGCTTAGTCTGGGGAGATTGCAATCTTTCTTTTCTCCTTAGGCATGTAGCCATCAAATGGCTTGTTTCCTCGCATATCCTACAATGGAGGGAAACGCTCTCATAGATCAACCCCTGATTCTAGTGCGTTACTTCCCATTCTAGGATAATTCTATCTAGGAGACTATCCTCATCTTTGTTATTATCAGAGGTGATGAAATTGCCCAAGGTTTTTCCTATTTGTTTCAATATGTCTTCCTCCTATAAGTGCATAGGCAAATTTGGGGCTGCACCTAACAAGGGTGGAGGAGATTGACAATGTTCTTGGGTTAAATTCTAGGGTCTAAGGGAAGAGGTATACTTCTCCTCTTCCTTCGAACTATGACCCGTCTTTTAAAACCTTCTCCCTCTCATCTTCATTAAACAAAATTGTTAAAGAACCTCTTTCACAAAACCTTATCATATATTAGCCTCTGCACTTGATTTTCAACTAGTCCATGACTGCATTTGCAGATGGCCATAGTCCATTAAAGTGGCAAACTAATGCCTTCTTTGTCCAATGTTAGACATGTTGAGAATTATAGCTCGGACAAGAACTTCTGCACAAGGTCCGTGTGAGCGTATGAGAAGTAGTTTGAGATATTTTCAAAAAGTAATTCTATTTCCGAAAAGTAAATTCTATTTTGTAATTCACTTTAGTTAAAAAGTGAGTCTTATTTTTAGCAGTTGAATCTAAAAAGTGTATTTCATGCATGCATGACTTAGACTAGGAGTAATCTCGGAAATAGATTAGGATTTTGGTCTTAGCTAAAACTATAAAGACAGGTCGAGATAGAGAGTTCAAACACACAAGAACACTTGAGCAATTGAGCAGGTTGAGTGACAGAGAGAGGGAGTGAGAGCAAGCAGCTAGGAAAGAGGCATTTCTAGGTAGTAAGCAGTCCTGCACAGTTTCATACAGTCGTACGGACATAACCGTATCAATGTCCGTATAGTATGGACAATAGACTGTACTCTCCCATTAGGTTGTTCAACTTAGTTCGGGTGTCTTTTTGGTATCTGTGTAGTGCTTTTTTTTACACCGTTTGTGGAGGTTTCCTTGTAAGTTTTTTGAAGGAATGAAAAGCTAGTTTCGAAGGAGTAATTACCCATGTTGTGTGAAATTGATTTTTATGCTTCCGCTATTTGATTTCTAGCTTTTGTGTGATTAATGCTATGGTCTGAAATTTATTTCTGCATTAGTTAAATTCATCAATCTACTTGTTTGATTGAGATCATAAGGACTTTAGTCATCTATGGTTGAGAATTTTTACACGGTATTAGAGCTTATTTCTTTGCTTGAGATTCTCTAGGATTTGCAGCGCTAAATCAACTGCAGGGAAGAAGGACCAACAATGAGAGGGTTTCAAAGTTTTATTTTCAGATTTGGGAGTTTGTGTAGTAGATCTCAAAGATGGTAGTAGCTTGCCTCAAGTTAAAGGACATATTGGATGGTGCTTGAAATTTCTTATCATGGAAGGTGAGGGGTACACACTTATTAGAAGAGAATGATCTTTGGGATATTATCAAGAACATTGCGACTCCGCCTACAGATTTGTAGTAGTTGGTAGCTCACAACAAGAGGGAAGTGAAGGCCAAGCGGATGAGCTTGGATGCCATAAAGGATCATCTGATTCCTCATGTATCTGAGAAGAAGGCAACGAAGGAGATGTTCAATGCCCTGGTTAGTTTCTACCAGAGCTAGAACATAAACAAAAAGGTGGTATTGTGGAACAAATTTAGATCCATAGTGATTGTAGAAAAATCAGTAACAAAAGCACACTATCTCACATAGGATTTTTGTCAAACACTTGGTAAACACAAATTTCTGTCTTAAATGAACTCTGATATGTAATAACCCACATTCAACTATATCATAAGCAGAAACACACATTACTAAGCATATAACAACGGAAAATAACGACGAACAACAGTCACAAAACATATGTGCACACTCAGAATTTTGGCAACCAACTAGGGAAAACCCCAGAATGGGGAAACCCACCAAGAGAGATTTATTATTAGCTTCAGGAAGTACAAAAGCTACAACAGTAATTCATTTGGCAGCAAGAGAAATAGTTACAGACACCCACAACAGTCCCCAAAATCTTTTCCTTGAAAACCGTGCCCAAAAGTATGTACTGCTAATACGACCCTATTGAGAATCAACACCTCGAAAATAGTGCCAAACTGTTGTTGTACGATATGATCAATAAGGCTATTCTGCAACAAGAAAAATCCTCAAACTGCCTCCATTTTCGTGCCACAGGCTGCCTCGAAAATCATGCCCACTTTCCTACTGTACGGATCTGTACAATACAGTCTCCCACTCAGCAGTAAACTTCAACAACTTTTCACAGAAATTTGTCTTGGGATTTGTGCCCAAATTCTCTTGGAATCCGTGCCAAATCTGTTGCATACACTTTCCTTCTAGCTTTATCTCAAATCTCTCTTGATTTGTCTTGCACACTACCCTAGGCTTACTCGTATAACTGAAAATGAATTTTCACCTTCCCCATCCCTAAATCCAATGGCCAAGATCTAATCTTGCCTTTACAAGATCAAGGGACATGATTCATTCCCTCCTAAATAAATCACTTAAATTTACTAAAGTTATTTTCCACTTTATGACATAAAGTCACTTTAATACTTTTACAAAAAGTCACTTTAATAAAAGAGTCACTTTATTACAAGTTTATAAAACTCCTATTACAAAGTCAAGTGCCTAGTAGTGCAAATGCAAGGTCACTTCCGCATACAAGACAATACTTGCGGAGTACCTCCTGAGCTATAAAAGCTAACACTCCCTCTTAGCGAGGGAGGTACTCACTGCCATCACCATCACCTGGTCCTGTCCTCAAGTCCATCACACTGTTCGCAGTAGGAGCTCCCTCTGAACCTGGAGCCAACCTCAATACCTGCACTCAAATCGAACCTGAAGACCTCCTCTTGGCAACCACTCTGAACCTTGAGCTCCTAGGAGAATCCACTCCACCTTGAGATTTTGTCCACTCAAACCAGTTGAGCATCCTACCGGTGCTCAGAAGAGACTCCCTCTCTTCCCTCATATTTCGAGACGGAATCCTTGAGCCCATTGTAGCCTCAGGAGCCTCCTCCTCCTCATCCAACTCTGAATCTCCAACTACAGGCCTCGCACAATGTACAACCTATCAACCCGATACCAATCAACTTTGGCTCCACTGGATTCGCTCCCTCTTTGTAGATAAAGACATGTCCACTCTTAAACAGTGTTGCATATCCTGCATCTGCCAAGGCTGACACCGAGAGCAGGTTAGCCCTCAGCCCTGGAACAAACAGAACTCCATCAACCACTTGGAGTTCTCCAAACTCGAGTTGGAATTTGACCCTTCCAACTCCATGTATTGCTCGTGCCATTCCCCCTTCACTTTCAACTAGCCGGTTTGGACTTGTCTCTGTGATACTGAGGAATATACACCATATTCCTGTCATATGACATGAGGCTGCATTGTCAATGATCCATCTACTGTCACGCATAAATCTAGCACTCCTGACACTTGACACGAGAGTGACCAATGAGAATTCCTTCTCAAACTTGTCCGAAAAGTCCTCTACTGCTGCTGCAGTCGCTGCAACTGGCCCCTCCTCCTTCCTCTTCTTCTTCCTCTCCGGACATTGGGCTACAAGGTGGCCATTCTGGTTGCAGACGAAACATTTGACTTTGTTCAAGTCTTTCTCGGAACTCCCCTGCTTCTTACTTTTGCTCTTTGTCGCAAGAGCAACATTCTCTTCATCAGCCCCATTTCCCTTCTGTCCACTGCTCTGAGATCCTTCCTGGATCTCCTCATGAGTGAAATCATCCCACAATTTGCTCTAGTCTGGTAAATGTTCACGACCCACCACGCACTTCACGAAGACTTCCCATTCCTTGGTGAAGCCTTTCAAGGCTATCCTCACCAACTCTGAATCTGAAATGACCTCCCCAACTGCAACCAACTCATCTTTCACCTGTGCTCCCCGGGTAAGATAGGTTGCCACACTCTCACCCTTAGCCATCTTAGTATCATGCAACTTGTCCTTTAAGGCCATCTTCCGGTTCTCATTCTTTGTCTCATACAAGTTTTTCAGTGTCTCCCACATCTCATAAGCTGTCTTCTTCTCAGCTAACTGTGGGATAAGTGAGTCCTTCACTCCATCCAGAATAAGCCTTTGAGCTTTGGCTTCCTTTCCCTCATGTACATCCAAAGCAATAGGGTCTATTGTGGGAACAAATACTACAGAGCTGACAAAGATCCAAAGTTTGTTCTCCCTGAGAATAGCTGACATTCTGACTTTCCTTTGCAAGTAGTTGGAAATCCCTTCCAACCGGTCCTCATACCTGATGCAAGCAACCATCTTCCTCTCAACTATCCAATAGAAAACAAACAACCAAGTTTCCCCCTTCAAATCCTTGCCAAAAATAACACTGCTCACTGTAACTCAGAGCACCTGCTCTGATACCATGTAGAAAAATCAGTAATAAAAGCACACTATCTCACAGAGGACTTTTGTCACACTTAGTAAACACATATTTCTGTCTTAAATGAACTCTGATATGTAATATCCCACATTCAGCGATATCATAAGCAGAAACACACATTACTAAGCATATAGCAGTGGAAAATAACAATGAACAGTAGTCACAAAACACATGTGCACACTCAGAATTTTAGCAACCAGCCAGGGAAAACCCAAGAATGGGGAAACCCACTAAGAGAGATTTATTATCAACTTCAGGAAGTACAAAAGCTACAACAATGATTCATTTGGCAGCAAGAGCAACAATTACAGACACCCACAACAGTCCCCAAAATCTCTGCCTTAAAAACCGTGCCCAAAATTCCGTACTGCCTGTACGACCCTGTTGAGAATCAACACCTCGAAAACAATGCCAAACTGTTACTGTACGGTCTGATCAGTAAGGCTGTTCTGTAGCAAGAAAAATCCTCAAATTGCCTTGATTTTTGTGCCGCAAGCTGCCTCGAAAATCGTGCCTTCTTTCCTACTGTACGGATCTGTATAATACGGCCTCCCACTTAGTAGTAAACTTCAACAACTTTTCACAGAAGTTTGTCTTGGGATTTGTGCTCAAATTCTCTTGGAATCCGTGCCAAATCTGCTGCATACACTTTCCTTCCAGCTCTCTCTCAAATCTCTTTTGACTTGTCTTGCACACTACCTAGGCCTACTCTTATTACTGAAAATGACCTTTCACCTTCCCCATCCCTAAATCCAATGGCCAAGATCTAATCTTGCCTTTACAAGATCAAGGGACATGATTCATTCCCTCCAAAATAAATCACTTAAATTTACTAAAGTTATTTTCTACTTTATGACATAAGTGCACTTTATGACATAAAGTCACTTTAATAAAATATTAGAAGGTCACTTTTACAAAAAGTTACTTTAATAAAAGAGTAACTTTATTACAACTTTATAAAACTCCTATTACAAAGTCAAGTGCCTAGTAGTGCAAATGCAAGGTCACTTTTGCATACAAGACAAAATATGCAGAGTACCTCCTGAGCTATAAAAGCTAATAGTGATGACTAGATTAGACACAGTCACTAGTTTCCTTATGATGATCACACTTATTCATGATCAACTTGCAGCAGTTGGGGAGAAGGTTGAAGATACAAAGTTAGTGAACATGGCATTGAATAGATTCCCAGCTTCATGGGAACCATTTGTGAAAGGTATCTACACTTGGGAAAACCTTACTGACTTTGAGAGGCTTTGGGATGATTGTATCCAGGAGGAGACTGAGATGGATTCAAAGGCTAGTAGGAGGATGGTGAAGAGAACCTAGTTCTATTTGGTCCGTCAAATAAGGGCAGAGGTAAAGGACCCAACAAGGCTAAGGGAAAGAGTGAGGAGTCAACCTCATAGCTAGGAAATAAGGGCTTGAGTAAAATCAAGTGCTTCAATTGTCATAAGTACGGTCATTATGCATCACAGTGTCTAGATAAGAAGAAGGGTAAAGGGGAGCAACAACAGAAGTGGTAGTAGCCTCTGTAGAAACTCAAATGAATCAGTTTGTTGACAAGTTTGAGAAGGATTTCTTGTTGGTATCTTGCCTTTCTATCAACATATTTCTGAGGAATGCGTGGTATGTGGATAAGGGCATCTCGACATATGACATCAACTCGACAAATATTTTATAGTTTGAAGAAGCAGGACTTGGGACTATAGGTTGAGCTTGGTGATGATGCCAAGTACCCAATAGAAGGAGTTGGTACTATTCCCTTCCAGCTCGAGTAAGGTAATTCTTTAGATTTTGATGATGTCTTGTTTGTACCAGGTCTCAGGAAGAACTTGCTTTCAATTTTGGCTATGGAGGATAAGGGATTTGCAGTGGAGTTCAAGAACCAACAAGTCCTCATCATACTGAAGGAATCTAGCTCATATATAGCTCAGGTAATAGGGGTTAGAGAAGGTAAGTTGTACAGGTTGTAGGGTGGACCTGTTCAAGCCTGTTATCTCAGGATTTGTACTTGTGCAAAGCCCAACACAAGTCCCTCAAATCTTGCATAACTATGGAAGATCCTACCATTGTCACCTTAGTAAGAACTTATCTCGTTTTATTGATTGAAGAGGTCCACCCCAAGGGAGGCTTCCTTGGTGACCTCAAGGGATCAAATAAGCAAGTATAGTAGCCAAGCCTACTGCCCTCTCTTTTGGTCACTGAAAGATAAGGCCTAGGTCAAGGGAAATAGGAGGTGTAAAGCTGTTTGAGTACCTGCCCGAAACAAGAACACTTTATAGCATATATGGAATGATTTCCAAGTTCAAACATGCAATCAACGCCTCTTAAGGACACTAGACATGAAAAGTTGTTATGGCTGTTAAGAATTTGCAGCAATGAACAGTGGTATAACAATAGTGAATAAATTGTAACAGCAACAACAATTATTCATCAGCAATGCAACAATTGACAAGAAAAACTTAGCATAAATCCACTAGAGCAATACCCAATTGTTAAGTGCAATTTATGAACAAGCTAGACCACCTTTACAAGAGTGTATGCAGCAAATTAAAGAGTTATCAGGTGGCTGTAGCAAACTTTAGTAACAACAAGAAGTTTATTAGCAAGTTTGCAAGTGTTAGTGTTAGTAAAGTCAGTAGAGAGCTTGAGAGAGTTGAAAGAGAGTGTTTGCTGATCAATTCACCATGAGAGAGATTAAATATCAGTGCCTTTAAGGGTTATGGAGTCTTTATAACAGCAAATGCAGCATACTTGAAGATTAAACTAGTAGAGACTAAGAGGTAGGGTTTAAACTCTAAGGTGCTAACACATTAGGGCCTTAGGGTTTAAACCTTAAGGAGAATGATTGCTAGAGTGCAAGTACGTTTGGGCTCTAGCAATCTTTTCTCCCTTCTGAATACTTCAACCAGGTCAAAATCAAGTGTCTAGGGCTAAAATCCTAAAGTGCTAGCACTTTAGGGCTTTATGTTAATAACCCTAGCAAGGAAGCTTCATAAACTTTGAGTAAGAATAACCTTGTGAGAGGAGGAAACTCTTACGCTCTTCTCTTAGGGTTTTACCAAGCAAGACGCCTAGCATAAAGTAGCAAGATTCACCATAACAACATAAAGATAAATTGCAGAAAATTCACTTACTTTAGCCAAGATACCATGAGACAAAACCCTAATTGCAGAAATTCCTCTTCAAAAAGCAACAAAGCATCCACAACTTGATCTCCAAGCATAGCGCATAAGTGAAAGAGCTAGATAGCCCAAATAGGGCGAAAATTTCAGACTTGGTCTCTCACTCAGGTGAGAAGTGATGATCCAAAATGAAAATGAGGCTTGCCCTTTTTATATGAGGCAACCTCAAGATAGTTTGTCCACATAATTTGTCAACAATAAAATATAAGTTGGGCCGACCCCTTAATTTGCCTCTACATAATGCCAAAAATAAAATATACATCAAATGAAACCCTAGAAGGGTGACGTAATGCTCAAATGTGACGACGTCAAGGCTCAAGGAGTGAGAGGTTAGGCCTCTAAAGGCCATGTGGCATGCTCCAATGTGCAAGGGTGTGAAGCGAGGTGTCCCTTCTCCCCAAACCATTCAAAATCATCTCCGGAACCACACAATCCATCAAACCCTAGACCTAAAAGGTGACTTCAAGGCTAGAGGATGATGTCATAGGCCTCCAAAGGCCACGTCCAAGTGCAAGAGGAGTGCAATCTCGTTCCCAAGTCATGTCCAAACGCTTGCTACTACAACGTCCTCCATCCTATGTGCACAAAATCCCTCGGGTACCCTGCCCAGCCTGTGGGGCTTCCAGCCCATATGTGTGGCATAATGACCAGAACTGCTCAAACCAAGCCCATTTGTCCATCATCCAAGGTTCTGAGAATGTGAGAGCCATTGTCTGAGGATGGTGAGTCACTGGAAGACCCACTGCTTTCCATCACACGTGCCAAAGTCCTGCAATAAAGGCACAACGTCCTGGGTACAAGCCCAAGACGTTCCTTTAGAACCGCGTCAGGAGCATTCAAAACAAGCCAAAGTATAAGATATGGTTAGCCAAAGTTCATAAGAAATATTAGTCCTGAAAGCATGCAAAGTAAGCTGCAACTTAAGACATAAGCCATGTAAGATAATTCACCTCAGTATCCCCTTGAAGCATCACACCAGCCTAGGATCCCATGTGAGTTACCAAGTTTAAGTATGGGAGGGTCTTCATCCAACCCTATCAGGTGTGCCACCTAGAGAAGAAATAAAATAACCCAGGTAGAGGGATAAGTTCCAAGAGTGACAAGGGAAAGTAAAAACCCACCAAGAGTAAGTGTGAAAGTGATATGGCTTACGTCATGGCTTATGGTGTTAATCCATCTCTGTGAGCGCCTTTGTGGAGGGTGCGCTTGCTCTTGAGTTACCCAATATTTGCGTGCCACCTTTTTCCAAACCCCTTTATTAGTCATCTGTCCAATCCCTGCTTTTTTATATCATATTTGCTAGTCCCTGTTACCCCCCCAAGCTAGGGGTAACTAAGGAGATGATGTCTCGAGGCTCGCAGGTTGAGGACATGGAGTGTTGAGAGCCAATGAGCAGACAAAGCCCCCCCTCACCACAAAGATTCATTTGATTGACAACAACAATGTCCACTACACTAGCTTAGCCCACAAAGGATGACATGTCTTGTTAAATGAGGTAACGAGTCTGGTCTCGTGGTGTCATTTTAATAATTGAAGCATTTGAGCATGTTGCAAAGAGTATTTTCTTGATTACGAAAACTTTTGCTTGGAAATTATAGCTTTTTCCTCATTTCACATTGGTGGTTGACATGGTTTCCTAGTAAGTGGGTCACCCTTTGGGAAAGGGTTTCTACTAGGGGGTCTCCTTGAAGGGTCATCGTACCATTCCTGCACATACTTATCACTTTCCACACCTCTTCCCTTTCGTTTCCTCATATTTTGGGTTTTGGGGCTTATTGACCCCAAGAAGGGTTTGTACCTCATTTCATGGGAAGAAGGGGCTAAAGGCCCAGAGGTGTTGTAGTTGGAAAAAGATAAAAGCCATACATTTTCCCTCTAGTTGCTCGCCCTAAAGTCCTGAGAGCAATGAAACGCTTCTCCACAAAAATCAAGGACCTTTCAAAAAAGAAAAACACATAATTAATAAATGTCCCGCTTGCTGAGGGAATGCATTTGCAGTGTCTTTTATTTTCCTTGCACATGGCACTCAATGTGTTCCTAGCTCCAAGTGGCATTGTGATGCTCTTTATTTTTCATTGAACATAACACTCAATGTTTTGGACCTTAATGAATTCCCGACAATAAGGGGCTTGGAAAAATGTTGCATTGCAAACGAGGATGCAACACACCCTCTACAAAGGCACCCAGAAATGAGACAATATGAGCCCTTGATATGTCAAGAAACCCATACACAAAAGTCATGCCCCCATCCACCTCATACTCATTACATGACTTAGAGAGGATCTTCTTGGGAAACACTCCATGACTTGAGGGATTGATCTACCTAATAGGGCACCATGACAACCCACCCATACCTAAATTTGGAAAATTGTACAAGGTCTTTTAGCATTTGTTTAGTTTCATGGGGAGATTTAATGCACATGTTTGGGTGGTTCTTTTATTAAATGTGGCTTACTTGGCATGATACATGTGACTTACGGACCCTTGGAGGGCGTACTTGTTTGTCGTTGCAGGACCTTGCCAGGTGAAAGCTTTCCATGAAGGAATTATGTTAGAAAAACAGGATTGCGGAGCAATAAAACAAAACAAATGCGGAAATAAAACACATAAGATACACAATACAATAGAGACACATATATACGTGGTTCACCCAGTGTGGACTATGTCCACCAGAGAAATTGCCAGGTCCTTCCTTTATTATTATCCAACAAATGAAGGGATACAACCTACAACACACCCGCTGTAACTTCCTCTTCTTTCTCTCATAGTCTCCTCTCACAGAATACAATATTCACAATGATACATAGCCGCAATACATTTCCCTCATAAAAGAGGGTTGCCTTCTAGGGAAAAAAACCCTAACATAACTTCTACCGTCAGATCTGCGACCTTATAATGAACGGTCCAGATTTACTATGAAATTACAATATACATTTACATTTACTATGAAATTATAATATACATTTACAATATACCCCCCTCTGCACTCCCCCGCGTGGAGTGTACATTCTTCCGTGGTGTTAAGTCTTCATGGGGTATAAACACGGACGCAAACAAAGACTTCTGAATCAGGAAGATAATCAGGCTCCACAACCAACAAATTATGCTTTTTGGACCTTCATGAGGGGTTGAAAACCCTAAGAATGGACGCCACACCCCATAGGATGGGTAGAGGACCCCATAGCCATTGTACACTTGAGATGATGGACGTTGCCTTTGGAGGCACTTGGACAACATTGAATGGTGAGATCGTAGCCCCTTGCACTTGGACGTTGGCCTTTGGAGGCCCATGACGTCACCTTCTAAGCTTTGACGTCATGTAGAGGCTAGGGATTCATGGGCTTGATGGTTCCGGAAGAGAGGTGATGTGGTTTGAGGGAAGAAGATGCATGACATGGCACTCCAGAGGATGAGGGACAGACACATGGCCTTTGGAGGCCCAAGGACTTGCACATAGAGTCTCAACGTCTCACTTTTGAGGCTTAGCGTCACCCTTCTAGGGCATGATGTGACCCTTCTAAGGGATTTACTTAATGTAATTTTTATTTTTCAAGTTATAAAGACAAATAGAGGGGGTCGACCCTCTTTTAATTTGTTGTTGACTTTCTTATGTGGACAAATTGGTTTTAGATGACCTCATATAAATAGAGGTCATCTCTCTTTCATTTTATGAACAACTCACTTGAGAATTACATAAAGTCTTGGCTGAAATTTTCTCCCTACTTGGGCAATTCTCTCTCTCTCATCTTTGGTGCAAAATGGATGCTTTTACTTGTCTATTGGTGGAATAAGGCTAGCAACTTCTCTTGATTCTTGTTTCTTGGCAATTGTGGTGGAATATCTTGATAAGTAAGGGTTTCTTCATGCTATCTCTTGAATTAGGTAAGAAATTTCTGCAATTGTGTGTTTTCTTCTTGATTTCAAGGTTATTTTGTCAAAACCCTTGGAGGAGCATAAGGGCATACACCCTCCATCAATGATCTATCTTTGTTGTCATTGAAAAGGCTATTTGAAAAAGTTGCTACACGGAGTAAAAAGACTTACACCCTTGTAGATTTACCTTGCTAAGGTTTGTTTACTCTAGGGATTAAAAGGGCTTACACCCCTAGAGTAGTAATAAACCCTAGTTCATAAACAAGAGACTCCATAACCCAATAGATAAGGCACTAATCTTTCTTGCATTGGAGATTGAATGTTGTGCATTGGTAAACGTGATTTCAAGGATATTTAATTATTCAAGTTTGGAATTTAATTCTACATGCTTTAAGCTTTCTTGTGCCCTATGGGC
This sequence comes from Picea engelmannii, assembly GCA_009831015.1. Taxonomy (NCBI): domain Eukaryota; kingdom Viridiplantae; phylum Streptophyta; class Pinopsida; order Pinales; family Pinaceae; genus Picea; species Picea engelmannii. The sequence goes on from ML781416.1 coordinate 251,005, forward strand.
ATCTTGTTTTGCCAAGTGATCTAGCTGCTGTAATAAATATTTAGCTATAGCCAATAGGGCTGCAACAAACTCACTCTTTTATCACTCTTTACTCACTCTTCTACTGCTAAAATTCACTTGTAAGCCATGGTAATTGATCTGCTGATTATAAGCTATTGTTTGGGTGGTTTACTTGTTGATTTTAGTGGCTAGAATTTGCTGCTGTAGCAAACGTTTGCTACGGCCATAAGGCTGTTACAATATCTTGCTGATAACATTTAAATACCAGTCCTATTTGCTATCAAAGTCTTGGTTTTATCATTGGAAGATTACCTACTAATTGCTAGCTTTGTTTTCCAACATCACACACTTGACTTCGATGCTTTAATTTGCAGCTGTCATAACTTATTTACTGCTGATATATATTTCCATACTACTGCAATTTTGGGACAGCAAGGTTTCTTGCTGATTCCCCATTGGTTTTGAGGCTTTGATCATCATATATGTTTCGGGTAGGGCTAACATTGTTTTGCTGGTACACAATCTTGGCAACCAATTTCCATCTCACTAAGGTGAGAAGTGATGATCCAAAATGAAAACGAGGCTTGCCCTTTTTATATGAGGCAACTTCAAGATAGTTTGTCCACATAATTTGTCAACAATAAAATATAAGTTGGGCCGACCCCTTAATTTGCCTCTACATAATGCCAAAAATAAAATATGCATCAAATGAAATCCTAGAAGGGTGACGTCAAGCTCTAAAGGGTGACGTCAAGCCCTAAAGGGTGACGTAATGCTCAAATGTGACGACGTCAAGGCTCAAGGAGTGAGAGGTTAGGCCTCCAAAGGCCATGTGGCATGCCCCAATGTGCAAGGGTGTGAAGCAAGGTGTCCCTTCTCCCCAAACCATTCAAAATCATTCCGGAACCACACAATCCATCAAACCCTAGCCCAAAAGGTGACGTTAAGGCTAGAGGATGATCTCATAGGCCTCCAAAGGCCACGTCCAAGTGCAAGAGGAGTGAAATCTCATCCCCAAGTAATGTCCAAACACCTGCTACTACAACGTCCTCCATCCTATGTGCACAAAATCCCTCGGGTACCCTGCCCAGCCTGTGGGGCTTTCAGCCCATATGTGTGGCATAATGACCAGAACTGCTCAAACCAAGCCCATTTGTCCATCATCCAAGGTTCTGAGAATGTGAGAGCCATTGTCTGAGGATGGTGAGTCACTGGAAGACCCACTTCTTTCCATCACACGTGCCAAAGTCCTGCAATAAAGGCACAACGTCCTGGGTACAAGCCCGGGACGTCCCTTTAGAACCGCGTCAGGAGCATTCAAAACAAGCCAAAGTATAAGATATGGTTAGCCAAAGTTCATAAGAAATATTAGTCTTGAAAGCATGCAAAGTAAGCTGCAACTTAAGACATAAGCCATGTAAGATAATTCAATTCAGTATCCCCTTGAAGCATCACACCAGCCTAGGATCACATGTGAGTTACCAAGTTTAAGTATGGGAGGGTCTTCATCCAGCCCTATCAGGTGTGCTACCTAGACAAGAAATAAAATAACCCAGGTAGAGGGATAGGTCCCGAGAGTGACAAGGGAAAGTAAAAACCCACCAAGAGTAAGTGTGAAAGTGATATGGCTTACATCATGGCTTATGGTGTTAATCCATCTCTATGAGTGCCTTTGTGGAGGGTGCGCTTGCTCTTGAGTTCCCCAATATTTGCGTGCCACCTTTTTCCAAACCCCTTTATTAGCCATCTTTCCAATCCCTGTTTTTTTATATTATATTTGCTAGTCCCTGTTACCCCCCCAAGCTTTCTTGTGCCCTATGGACATCTTGTTTTGCCAAGTGATCTAGCTGCTGTAATAAATATTTAGCTACAGCCAATAGTGCTGGAACAAACTCACTCTTTTATCACTCTTTACTTACTCTTCTACTGCTAAAATTCACTTGTAAACCATGGTAATTGTTCTGTTGATTATAAGCTATTGTTTGGGTGGTTTACTTGTTGATTTTAGTGGCTAGAATTTGCTGCTGTAGCAAACGTTTGCTACAGCCATAAGGCTGTTACAATATCTTGCTGATAACACTTAAATACCAGTCCTATTTGCTATCAAAGTCTTGGTTTTATCATTGGAAGATTACCTACTAATTGCTAGCTTTGTTTTCCAACATCACACACTTGACTTCGTTGCTTTAATTTGCAGCTTTCATAACTTATTTACTGCTGATATATATTTCCATACTACTGCAATTTTGGGACAACAAGGTTTCTTGCTGATTCCCCATTGGTTTTGAGGCTTTGATCATCATATATGTTTCGGGCAGGGCTAACATTGTTTTGCTGGTACACAATCTTGGCAACCAATTTCCATATCACAATACTCTTTCTCAAGCCTCTTTCCCATCCTTGACCTTGACGTATAGGGGCACTCTTTGATCACTTTCCATCTTCCATCCAAAACCCTCTAGGGTCACCTTGGAAGCCTCCCCTGTGTTGGATTTATCCTTCACTAAAATGAGGGGGACATCTATTGAGGTGACAATGATAAGTGTTCTCAGTTGTGTCACACACTTGTGGCTTGGGTTGGGCTTTACCCAAACTACAAATTGTGCGATAACAATCCCCTTTAAAAGGTTTCAAGATTTAGCATCACTTTTTTGGGACCGGGGCTAGCACTGAATGAGTAGAGCTCAAGTTGGACCGACTTTTGGTGGTCCTGATTTGCCATGTTCACTTTCTTTTTGTAGCATCATTTTCTTATTCTTTTATAGTAGCTGCAGAACGACCTATGGGTCTTCAACCCCTCTTCTCATGAGAGAATGGAACATAGTCGAAGTTTAGTATAATATGAGAGGATTCGGGGTGGAAAGTGTCAAGTATGATCGGGAGTAGAACATTACCCTTGGGAGAGCCCCCCAGTATTACCCCTTTTCCCTGGCCGGTGACAACATGGGACTAGGGCACATAAGCTAACCGTCAAGGTGAAACAAAGCAACTGACACAATTTCCCAAACCAGTGATCCATTATCCAACTTCAACAAAAGATCGTCATCCACATGCCCGACAAATTAACTACAACACCTTACATGAAAGATCCTCATGTGTTCGTAGTTGATCGTATGGATCCAGTCCGAATCCATATGATGAAGGGGGATCAAAGGTGACATTGGCTTCGAGATATTGAGGTAGACACAGGTTTTGGCATATGAGGTGTATCGTCCGTGTTGCGTAGCATCAACTATTCTGACAAAGGTACCAAGAGTGTTGCCTATTCCCTCCAGTATGTCAGGGTCCCAATATTCCTGGGGTAATGAATAAAGACGAATCCATACTGGAGCTGCAAAGAAGTCTTCTTTCGCCAGGCTAAATTTCTCGGTCCAAAAGCACATGTAGAGGTCGACCGAGATGAAGAAGTATGGCTCATTCTGGAAAATGCGTTCTTCGTCCTCCATTAGGTTAAAGATTGTTGTGAAGAATCCTTTCGAACCTAATTTGAGCTCCACATTGCCTTTTGGTTTCCATCTGGTTTTGATCCACCATTGCAAGGCTTTCTCTGATGGGGCCACAGGTCCATGATTTGCAGAGGAGGGCGTGGTCATGCATGTGTTGGATTGTCTCATCAATCTGAATGGAGTGGATCTCATCCTGCGGTATTTCTGCTGTCTGTGGGATACAAGTATTGGATCGACGTGCTTCCAGAGTGTCAGGAGTGTTTTGGTTCATGGGTGGCGCTTCTCCTTGGGGAGGGCCTTCTTTTTTTTCTTCATCCATTGGGCATGGTTCAAAAGAGGTTCCTTGCCTTAAGTTTTTTGATTGGCTAGGGGGAGGGCGATTGCTACCCGCTACAATGTTACGGTAGGAGGGGTGATGCCCCCTCCAGTGTTGGCTGCCATTGAAGAGCTCAAGATTGATTTTTGGTTGCAGAGCTAAAACGTAGAGCGCGCGCCCTTCCAAGGGGATTTCTGTCTAGAACACTTCATCTCGAGGGACCACAATCTCTATATTTTTTAAAAACTAAAACAATTATTTATATTGCTTTTGAGGCTGGAGATATTATAATGTCTTTATTTGAGTAAAGGTCTTTCAAGATTATGAAAATCAAAATGGGTATGTAACCTGGATCAACAATTTTGTGCCTACCCCTAGTGCTCCCGACTTTTATATGCAAAATGCTATGGAGTTCATAGTCAAGGAAGTACACAAGAGAGAGATAGAGAGTCATTAACACCACTAAGGCCTGTTATCCCCTATCCTAGGGATAACTAAGGAGATCAAATCTCGAGGCCCACAAGTCCTAGACATGGAGTGCCGAGAGCCAAATGACTTGAGCATGGCCTTGGAGGGCCCCTCTTTTCTTCAAGTGCAACCCATCTATCAACAACAACAGTATCCAACCCACTAGTCTGGTCTGGAAGCAACAATAAGTCTTGCTCCATGAGGTAATGAGTTCGAGTATCATGGTATGTGTCACTCTGATTATTGAAGCACTTGAATATGTTGCATTGAATTCTCCTTCATTTCATAATGTTTGCTTGGAAATTATGCTCTTTAACTTGCTCATACCTGAGAGGGTGACATGATGCCCTAGTAAGTTGATCTCCCTTTAGGATGGGTTGCCACTGGGTGGGTCTATGAAAGGTCATCGTCCATTCCCTCCATACTTACCATTTTCCATCCTTACTCCTCTCATTTCCCCCCCTACCTTTGTTCGGGCATTGGGTTTGCCACACTAGGAAGGGTTGTACCTTGCCTTGTGGGAAGAAGGGGCTAAAGGCCCAGAGGGTAAAAGTAGCTGGCAAGAGTTAAAAGCCAATATGAAACCTTTAAGATGCTTCGCCCAGGGATTCTCGAGAAAGCAGTAAAAGGCTTCTCAATAAGAAAAAGGAACCCATAAGATAAATAAACACTCAAAGTATTAGCTAGTGGATGGGAGGTCTCATCATGAGCTGGCCTATTAGGACCATGGGCATGTAGCGGTATGACACTACCATCTATCTGCTCACCAAACCAGGGTAGTGGCTCTTGGTGGCATAGCCAAGAGAAAGGGGGTCTCATCACGAGCCAACGTTCTCATCTTCGTGAAATGCTTGTGGGTAACGCTGTCATCTCTGGTCACCAAGCCAGGATAGTGTCCCTCAACTCTTCCCTTGAAGCACAAAAGAAAAATCAATAAGACTTGTTATCCCCGATATCTAGGGACAACTAGGAGATCATGTCTCGAGGCCCACATGGTCCTAGACATGGAGTACGAGAGCAGATTGACTTGAGCATGGCCCTTGAGGGCCCATCTTTTCTTCTTCTCAGCCATACTTGTCCTGCCAGCAGTACCAGCCTCCATCACTACCGGCCTGGACTTGCATCAGAGAGGGCTCTTGCTCCATGAGGTAATTGGTCCAAGGTATCATGGTATGTGTCATATTTGATCATTATAACCTTCT
>ML781416.1:289377-299802 GCA_009831015.1 Picea engelmannii
TTGGAAATTTCAGCAAGTACATCTTCTTGGGAAAAGTGCACACCTCTCTTGGGCGTTGGTCTTCTAGGGTTTGTGAGCACCCTTTTGTGTGCTAGGTTTTCTTGGTGGTGGAGGTCTTTCTCTTGAAGAATATAGTAAAGGACTGGCTAGGTTTTCTTCCCTTGTTGAGAAGGGTTTCCCAGGATACTTCTTGTGTACTTGTGCATGGTGTTTCTTCTTGTGATCTTGGTTGCTGGAATAAATTGTCTATTGTAATGTTCCCAAGCCAATATACCAGGAACATCACAGTTTTGGGTGAATTTTAAACTTTTTTTGGTTGTGGCATTTCATCAAACACTTTGCTTATTATTGTCTCTTAGGTTGCGCTAGGGTTATATCGATGACTTTAATGTGTGTTGCAACAATAAACAAGAAGATACAGTAATGGAACATACCTCAACCATATGCAAGATCAACAATATGATAAACAATCCAAAATACCTCAGATCTGATAGTATTCATAGATAGAAGAAGCTACTGAATACAATAATGATGCAGATCTGGAATGATCAACAAATGGATCCAATAAACACAATAAGAGCTGCTACAAAATGCTCTGATAAGACAAGGTATGCCTCCCAAGGCTGAATAACAATGAAGACCAACACAAGAATGAGATCTGGGCCGTATGAAGTGCCAAACCCAAAGCTGGAAGATGCCATGCCCTGCTGGAACATTGAATAACCTCAACAATTCGGCCCTGCTACCAAAGATGTCCAAACCCTTCGGTAAATATGCCAAACAATAGATTGGGTAAATGCAAGAACAACCCAGGTGCTCAAATCTCCAAGATCCCTCTCAAACTCATAGATCTAACTCCTCTCCAAGGAATGGTGCGCCCCCCTGGATGCCTGAAACCCTAGATAATTCAGCCTCCCTCCTAGATGCCTCCAAATGATCCACAAAACCACTAGAATGATAGATCGGTGCCTGGTTACCTCACTGGTGAAGTCCCAAGCGAAATAGTGAAGATCTGAGTTAACAAATGACTGAAACCACTTTCTGAAGTTTGCTCCTCTCCTCCAATTCGTCCCATGCATCTAATAAATCAAATGGCACATAAAACTCCTCCTGAATGGATTAGATCCGATGTCCAAGACCCTGCAATGAAAACCCAGATGCTAGAATCTCCAGAAGCCCTGCTAATCACCTGCAACGAACCTACCTCAATATATGGTGCGCCCCCCTTGTTGGAAACCCCCAATGGTGCGCCCTCTCTCTCTTCATGTGCCTGTGGTTGGTGTAGAACCCTCCTGCACTGAGTAGATCTGAACTAGAATGGTGTGGGGGAGTATTGCATTCCCGAGACCAAGCTTGGGACAAGCTAGGTGGAATCTTTCACCACCAAATCGTCCTCTAGGGTTTGTTAAGTCAAAACTCATAAAACCCCCAAGGTATGGGCTCACTAGCTAGAAGCCAAATATCAAAAGATGATCATACATGAATGAATGAGAGAATATAGGCCCTTGCCTCTCCTTTACACTTCCTACTCACCTTGTCCCTCCAAAGTGACTTTCATTTTATTAATTRTTAATTAATTAATTAAATCACTTTAATTGATTGGTTAACCTTTTACCTCTGAAAAACACCTTATCTCTTCTTGTGGCTTCCCTGGCCACTGAAAGTCAGTTCTCATCATCCTATCCYGTAGTGCTGCTCCTCCCGATTCCAATGAGCTATTACAATGAGAGGTTCCTCCAAGTATTGTGCCCAAAATGACCTCTTCAGTGAATTTAATTAACTTATAGCTCAAAATACTCAAAATCATGGAAATCGTCGGAATGCAACGAAACCAAAGCCAATCTGTGCGGAATGGATCATAATGATGAAATAGGATGAGCGATGCAAGCCGGACCCCAAAATATCCCTCAATAGCTCCTGTACTCGCTATAATCTCCAACTGGCTATCCTGGTCATCATAATACTGTGTAATACCCTGATGTCCCAAAGTGGGGACATTACATCTATGGTTTAAGTAAAATGCTAAAATGGAATGAACTTCATGCTTAAGACTAGCTTATTGAAAAATCAACATTGCGATCCTTCATTAAGGGTGATCACAAGTTTTACAAGTTTTGAGAATGTTTATGAAGGAGGATGGGTGTTTCCAGGGTCCCGGACGGTCCAAATCCACCAAATTTCGGCAGTCTCCCCTTGGCTGTTCGCAAACCTGCAAAAAACAGGAAGGTAATAGAGGCAAAAGATGCCCAAAAATGTATCGGAGGACCTTGCAAAATGTGTTAGATAATGTGCAAAGATATGCCAAAAAATTGTAATTAAAATCTACACTAAATTAGCCAAATGAAGCCTAATAAAACAAGAAAGAAGAGCCTTTTCTTAATGATATTGTTTGCTGTCCTAAAACAGTAAACAATATCAATAAGTTTGCCCAAATTTAGATTTTAAACCCTTGAAAAAAGAAACTATCTTTAGCCTTTAAATTTATCTTTTAAAACTATCTAAATGATAGATTGTGCAAGCTAGATCTACTAAGGGATGAAACTTTATAGAATGTGATCTAATCTACTTGCTTTTAACATGAAAAAGAAGGATTCTTTAGAAATAACTTGAAATAGAATTCTAACTTTGCATGTATTGAAAGTAACCAAAAATAATATTTTAGAAATTGAGAGAGAGAGAGAGAGAGAGAAAAGCTTTGCTCAAGAATTGAATCCTTGGGCTATGGGGTCCTTTGAGAAGTAGTTGAGGGACTCTTGCTCCACACAAAGATCTTGAAGAAGATTGAAGAGTTGAACTCCAAGTCTTCACCTCTTCAAGTTTGAGAATCCTGTAAGCTAAAACAACTCTTGCCAAACAATTTGTTAAGCATGTAATTTCCTACATTTGAATGTTAGAAAAACATGTATATTAACTTAAATAGACATCCAATCTAAATTCTCAAATATAAAGGACCATAAGGCAATATATAAACAAACAAGTTTAGATAAGTCTTACATCCAAAGGATATGCTTAATAAACAATAAAGACAAAAGAGCTAATCTACAGTGACCTCAAGCACAACATAAGCAATGAGCAATGAGCATCCACACAATGAAACCACCCACAATGGACCTCCAAAGTCTTCTTATTCAATTCAAGAGAAATACAATGATAGCATTACAATACTTTCCCCAAGCTCCAACTAGCTTGACACAAGGGAGAAATCTCCAATTTATAGGAAGAGAGGCGCACTTCCCAAGGAGGGAGGGCGCACCACTTGGAGAGCATATGCATGACAAGTGTGAGAGGTGGGGCTGCCACCTCTCTCCCAACTCTCAAAGTTCGCCACTTGTGAAGAAGGTAGAGGGAAGAGGGTTGCCACCTCTCAAGAGGTGGGAAGCCCTCTCTTAGAAAACACCTCCTCTCCTCAAGAGGGGCGCACCTCTCCTTGTTGACACAAGTTAACATGTGCCTAACTCACTCATGACTCACTATTGCTTGCCAACAAGGCTCAGTGAACTCAAAGAAAGGGTGAGTTAACTCAAAACATGTCCCCTACATGTTTCCCACATTGCTGTTTTTTAATGTTTTATTTGTCTTTTATTTGACTTTTGTGAGTAAAATTAATTTTAAGTGATTAAAAATCACTAATTTCACTCACAAAGTGGGTACTTAGGTAAAGTGGGTATTCTGAGTGTGAAAACAAATACCCCCAGGGCCCAAGGCATATAATGCTTCCTAGTACCACTTTTTAACTTATTCAAAATTTACAATTAAAAAATATACCGTTTGCGGGAAATTTTTTATTAACTGAAAACATTAAAAATTCCTAGGGGGGACTTAGCGCAATTTCCATATGACTCAAAAATGCTGATTAGCATGGCAATATACATTAGACACTAGACTTAGATAACCATGCTAAGGCCTAACCATCAGTACATACTCCAACTTTGGAGGAAATGAGTGAAAAAACTCAAAAATTTTAACTCGCTTAAAAAATTCAAGCAAGATTTAATTAATAAGTAAAAAAAACACTGTAGAGTAATGCACTCATGATTGAGTCTTAGGAGGCTAAGCCTTTTGCAAGTTCATCATGTGAAATTCATCTTATTACAATTCCCCATGGGGGGCATGGAAATGCGGTATAGAGATGAAGAAGAAGAAAGGTGGCCATATTGGTCGGCTGGACTTTTGAACTTTGATTTTGAACAATTTCTTGTTCAATTTTTGGCGGCTCAACTGCAGGTCCATCCTAGTGCAACTTGGTGGGTAACAATCACCAAATTATAGTTAGCCTTAGTAAAACTAAGGCCATGGTCTTCAATACTACGAAAGATGCAACGTCTTGGATTTTTTTTCTTTAGAGGGGATCTAATTGAGATCAATGCTACTACCTACACTTCTTTAGGTGTTCAATTTATAGGTCCCACTTTTAATTTGAGACGAACATCCCATTCGTAGCTATGTAAGAGCTATGCATCCTTAGGAGCTTAAGTGTCCATGTTTCTGGATCCATTTTTAGGACATTCCATCCAAGATGCATCTCTTTGAAACATTTATTAAATCCACTGCTTTTACAGGCTTGAAGGGTTGGGGGCTTCATGTTAGGCCTTCATGTTGGGCCTATGTTGAGAGGGTCCAGACCATTATGCTACATGGTAGGATCCTTTGTGAGCGGATTGTTCCTTGGTGCATTGTCTAGGATGAATTTGGGGTTCGCTTCCCTCTTTTTGATATAGTCATGGGTTCGCTTTCCTCTTTTCAATATAGTCCTTGATCCTTTGATGACTCAATCGTAGGTCATGAGATGTATCCTTATTTGGCTCCCACCTTCTCCCCTTGAAATGGGAAATTGAAAGAGGGGATTAATAGGGTGATTCGACAGGAAATTCATTGGAAATACATATAGACCACTTGGACCTTTCCTTCCCATCTCATTTCCCTCGAGTTGGCCTTCCATGTAGAGCACTTTTTGTATATTGTAGATGGTTTTATTATTCGGCTTGATTATTTACAACAACACTTCTCATTGTCTTAGGATTCCTTGGAGCTTGTTGATAGTGTGCTCTCATCAGTTTCCTATTGAGTTGGAGCACCATATCCCTCAAGAAGATAGCATCTGTCGACTTTTCTCTCTTTCAGAGGTTGAGATTGAGGAACACATCATCTTTAGGTGGCCCATATACTATGAGGCTTGAGGGAGATTAACACGTCACTATAAAGATTGAAGGGGTCATTGTCCTCTTTCCTATTGAGTTGGAGTAGCATATCCCTCAAGAAGATAGCATCGATCGACTTTTCTCTCTTTCAGAGGTTGAGATTGAGGAACATGTCATCTTTAGGTGGCCCATATACTATGAGGCTTGAGGGAGATTAACACATCACTACAAAGATTGAAGGGGTCATTGTCCTCTTTCCTATTGAGTTGGAGCACCATATCCCTCAAGAAGATAGCATCTGTCGACTTTTCTCTCTTTCAGAGGTTGAGATTGAGGAACACGTCATCTTTAGGTGGCCCATATACCATGAGGCTTGAGGAGATTAACACGTCACTACAAAGATTGAAGGGGTCATTGTCCTCTTTCTTTCCTTACCTCAAGCATAGATGTTTGGCCTTGTTTATTAGAGAGACCACTACATTTTGATGGTTGGCATTACAGAGTTCTACCAAAGCCCCTTGGCTAATCACTTTTTCCTTATAGCCAATATTGGCCAGTGGGGGGGTTAAATGTTTATTAGATGTTTTGAATATTGGGGTAACCAATAATAGATCAATGAGGTATTGCCCCTTCCATTGTGTTGCTTAGAGGTTGACTCACTTGTTTAGTTCCCAAGTTTAGTGCAGAGCTATGGCAATTCCCCTCTGTTGACTCATAAATTCGTCACCTACTATTATTGCAAAGCTTATATATATTTATTATGAGATAATGATAGGTGGGGTCCCTAGGAGAAAACATACCAAGTTACTATTTTCAAGCGTAACATTTCCCTCAACATGTTTGCATATTATCGTATCAGTTGTGACATCGTTTCATTTATGATGCTTCAAAGTAATGGTATATTGTCAACACACATGTTTAGATGATGCAAAAGGTTTGTTTGCATTTGAATATGCTATATTACAGTTTATGGAAATATTTGTTTCATTTCTTAGTATCATGGTAGCATTGATATGTCACTCATCAAATGAAATTACGAAGGGTTTGTTCTGTTACTATCATTATATCCATAATGATGATTAAATTCATTTCCTATACTATGACATTCAAAGCATACAAGGTTTACAGACTTGAGGATTATAAACTTTTAATAGTTTATTTGGTATATGATTTGCTTTTGGGATTGAAATATATACATGTGAATGTGACAATATTCAGATAGCAACAAAGACATGACAAGGTGAAGTTTTACAAACTATATACTATATAGTTGTTCAAGGTATATAATTTGATTGGCATGTTATATCGTTATATTATATACAAAGGCATAGAGCTTGGCCTATTCATATGGATATACACATTGATATGGTTGTCATAGGGTACATGTTTGAAATGATATGTTGGAGGTAGCATTTAATTGAAAATGGCATAATCTCGAGGTTGACATAGCGTATGGTATATGGTTATGTGAGTTGATGTGGTATATGGTATGCATTGATGCATACGAGTTTCATATGGTTGAAGTTTTGGCATGGCATAAGTTATATGGTTTATATGATTTTGTTTGATATGCAATTTACGTTGGGGGAATACACATATGATATGAAATTTGAATGTTGACGTGATGGGATTGGCCATGCATCGAATGGCAAGGACGTGGGCATTTACTCACATAGGTCCGCGTTTTACCACCTCATGCTGCTTTGGGTTTTGGTCATTTTGTTGAGTTTGGTTTGTGGAGGAAGAGCTTGAGCTCGTTCTTGGAACCCTCCTCCTGGTGGTTGCAACAACTGTCTCGGCTTCAAACTAGTGGTATAAAAACACTCTTTGGCAAGGTATGTACTTGCCAGTCTGTGAAACATCTCTTGCAAAGTTTTGTGATTTACTGAATAGCAAATGGCTTTGGTTTTGACTGGTATTGAGTGTGTATTTTTTTCTTCCTTGCTTTTCCGCTCATGTAATGGAAGTATTGTGAATGTTGTTTGAGGGTTTCTATTTGCAAAGGAAAAGAAAATGGTTTTATTTTTTCCCTTTGCTGAATGCATTCTTCTCTCAATTCATAAGTTCACTTTCCATTTTCTTGAAGACTTGTTAGCCATGGCTCCATAAATGAAATGAGTTGAACACATTTTATCGTGGTAAATATTATGAGTTTCGACCTGCGTCCAATTTTGAGTACAGTCTGTCCATTGTTGATTCACCCAGCCTTCAAAAATATGTCATGTTTACTTATCTTGTTAAGTATGGTCATGGCTCGAAAACATATTGGATATGCTGAGTCTTGGTCGGAATTTGAATTTGGACTTGCATACAATTTGTTCACTGTTGGAAACTTATGCGAGTAGCATTGAAGTTATTTTCTTTTGCCGAGTTCGGGTTGTGGGTTTAACACTTGTCATTATAATGAATGAATGATTAAGTTTTGAATTAGGTTTTGATTTTGGATAAGGGCTGCTCATTGTCGCAAAGTTTATTTAACCAACAATGATATTTTTTTAAACACCCTTTTAGTTACTTGCCGAGTTTGCTACCCAGGCTCGAACCTTGGTTTATAAGTGTTTATTTGCAAAAAGAATTGGTTTGCTGCTCTGTATATGGGTTCGAACCCTGGTCATATGTGTTGAATGGTTAAGTGGTGTGCAACTTTGATGATTTTACAGCCATGCCAACTTCAAGCTTGGATTCGAGCCTAGAATTCTGGTAGAGTTATGGCTCGATTTTATTTTTATAGAGTCATGCACATACTATGACTTGGCCTTGCCACTGTTCTTGGTCAAAATGATAAGGTTTCGTCCCCTTTTAATTTCCCAGGTTACTACAACAGTAATCCATTATATTTTGCCCGAGTTCGAACTTTGCTAGGGTCTTGTTAACCCCTAGATTTTCATAGTTGAAAATATTGAGGGTTAAGAACCAACATGCACTAGTTGGCTAGCATTCTGAGATTCTCCCAGAGTTTAGCACTTGTGGTTAGCAAAGGTTGGTTCCCATCAGAGACAAGAATATGATCAGTACATGGTTGTTTGGTTCAGAGTTAGAGTTAGCTTGGTTTCCCATGCATTTGAGAGAGATGTTTACATACAACAAGTGTCCGTACTTTTAAGGAGATATGGTTTGAGTGGGTCTCTTGATAGTTTGGAGTAGTTTTAAGCATATGGAGATGGTCCTTGCATGATTCTAGGCATGATGACACTTTTCAGGGTGACTTGCAAGAACTTTCTATTTTTAGCAGTTTGAGCTCCAAGTCCCAGATTCAGATTCTGAGCACACAATATTGATCCTTGAGTCATGTTGAGTCTTTTTGACCTTTTTCGAGTGACATGCATTATATGTCTATTTTTAGCAAGTGGAGCACCATGGCTCGTATGTCGATTCTAATCACATATTTGGATTCCTCTCGGAAAATCGAATCCGATGAGTATGATACCATTGACATGCAAGCACATTTTATTTTTAGCAGTGTTTATTTTTAGACAATTGACAGGTGGCGACATTCTCCTAGCTATCCTGAGCATTTTTGATAGTTTCCTAAAATTTAGGAGTCAGACCCTATTTTTAGCAGTTTCTATAAATAACAGGGGTGATGGTCTCCAGAAGTGACAAGTGACAGGCTCAAATTTCAACATGTGGCAGAGTTTCGGTGTGATGTGGCATCTACATGGCATCAAGCAGAGGGGAACATTTTCCAAGGCAAAGTAAATGAAGTCAATGAAGTATTAGAATAAAGTGAAAACATGGCACATTAGGATGAGGTGGCACTTCATAGAGATGATTTAGCCAATCAGGGCTAATTTTTCTCACTAATCTCCCTCACTTAACATATCTTCACTTTCCATGCATTAATTTTCCAAAATTCCCCTTAAATCGCTTTTAAACTCTATTTTCCTAAAATTTAGGAAAATCCCTAAAAAATAGGGCGAATTCCTCTCCCTTGGCTAGCACATGCATAATTGGCGTGTGTTGATGTGTTTTCGTTAACTAAACACTCAACTCACTCTTACCTTCACTTAACTTATCCTTTGCCTCACTTAACTCACTTTATCCCTCACTTCACTCACCATTATTTCAATTTCCATGTATTAACTCCCTCTTATCCTCACACATGCACCACTCCTTCACTTAACTATCCCTCACACTCTCACACATGTGATCCTTTAACTCACCATGCGCATACACTTTCACTCATAACTCACTGAAGCACATTAATTCTTAAATTACTCACTCGCACTTATTCCCTCATGTACATTAGTTCCTAAATTACTCACTCACACTTATTCCCTCATGCACATTAATTCCTAAATTGCTCATTCACACGTCCTCAACTTCTCCTCTTAGGCAGTGCACCTTACTCTCTATATAATGGAGAGGTTCATTTGTTATTACAGTCAGATTTTTGTGGCAGCAACACATATTCTTTCTATCTTCCTATTCCCTCTCTCTTCTCTCTCATTCTATAGGCTAGCTACTTTCTTTTGAGCAAGGATGATCATTGTGCCGGTTGTGTACTTGTTGATTGTGGCACAATCAACTCTTTGACAAGCTGATGATAAAGAAGTTGTGTGTTTGTGTCGAACCTTTCTTCTTGTTGGTACTTGATTTAATTCTTACAATTGATTTAGTAGTTCATTACTTTTCATTGTGATTTAGTTATCTTATGAGTAGTTTTCTCGTTCTATTTCTTTCTATTTCTCTTGTGCTAACCCTACAAGGTCTCTCCAAATTAAAACCATCTTTTTTCCCCATGTCTTGGGAGGAATTAACATGCTGTCCAAGACAAATCAGCCGCTGTTTTTCATCACTTTTTGCAGAAAATCAGACCTTAGGACAACATCAAATCACCCTAGGGACTCCCCCCTGAGGCTGGCAAGGACCAACCCAAACGAAGAGGGGTCTAGCCTATGACAATTTGGGGCTTTACTCCTTTAACTAGCCATTTTTTCATCGCTGAAATATCAGATTTATCAGCTCATATTGGAGGGTGAAAAAGTGTGCTAACAGGTCTACGAGAGGTTTAAAGTTTGTATGAATATTTGAGTTCATTCATTATAGAGCTCTGTTCCACTCAAAATTTGTGGGTAATTTGACAGATTATAATCCGTTTTGTTCTGGAGTCCCTTAAGCTTTGTTCCTACATTGTTTGTCATTTGAGGCCTGTTATCCCCGATATCTAGGGATAACTAGGAGATCATGTCTCGAGGCCCACATGGTCCTAGACATGGAGTACCGAGAGCAGGAGCGACCTGAGCATGGTCCTGGAGGACCCATCTTCTTCTTCTCAGCCAGACTT
>ML781416.1:302713-322080 GCA_009831015.1 Picea engelmannii
GACTTGGCCTTTACTCCTTAGCCTTCCTTTAAATCCAGATTGCCTTAGGGACGTCTCCCTTGGACTTGCCCTCCTGAATAGAAAGAGCTCCCCATCGAGGTGACAGTGGGTGGGGAAGCTCCTGTTACGCCGGTTTTAAGCCTCGACTCAAGCTCCTTAAACCTTTCCTACAAACCGTGCGATAACAAGGCCTAATTCATTTGATTCTCTTTTGGGCTATAATATTGAGCTCGATAGCAATTCCTAAATAGTCATAATATTAAGAGCAAGGTCTGCCTTTTTAAGAAGTAGTCATTGGTTAAAAAGTTACCAGCGGGCCAGTCAAAAGTTTTTGAATTATCAAGCATAAAAATACAAATGCATATGTGGCAAAGGATTAAAGGTTAATATATAAATGAAAAGATTATCTCTTACATAAATTGGGCATTTTCCCCACATTATTTATCATTTTTCAGGAATTATTCCCTTTTACTCCCAATCACATTTCATTTTTCCATGTCATTATTTCCCCAGTTTATGTAATTGATTAAGATAAACCTTTAAAGAGTGTCTACTAGAAGTTTGGTTTGTGAAATATTAAGATAAAGTGACAAATATGGTCGGGAATGGCACGATGATTCGTCAAGAGGACCTCCCAATAGCAAATCCCAATAGCAAATCTATCCCTAAGGGTGACCCACTTGCTAGGGCGCAATGTCAACCACCAAAGTAAAACAGGGCAAAGAACATAATGTCCAAGCAAATGTTACATAATCAAAAGCAGTAGTAGATGCATCAAAACTCAAATGCCTCAAATATTGAAATGACACTCACAATAATACTTGGGTTGTATCTCATGGAGCAAGACCCAATGTCTTCTGGAAGCCAGCCGATGTGGTGGATACCGTTGCGATGAACCTAGAGTTGTGGTGGCGAGGTGGGTCTCTATTTGTGCAAGTGGACACTGCTGATCATGCTATCTCTCGGTACTCCATGTCTGCAACCTGAGGGCCTCGAGACATCATCTCCTTAGTTATCCTAGGAGTTGGGGATAACATGCCACACTTTTTTGGCCCAACTTTTTCAGTGCAGCTTTTTCGGCCCCGCCTTTTCAGCCCTAAAAAATCAGTCTTTCTTTTTAGGCCCCAAAAAATTGACCCTGCTTTTTCAGCTTCGAAAAATCGCCTTTCCTACAGCTGCAAATTCACCCTCTTCCTTAGCGAAATTGCCCTCTTTCTGTCAACTCAATGTGTCTCTCACACCCTCACACTCTCTGTGAGTCTCTCACACTGTGTATGTGACTCTCTCACCTCCTCACACAATGTGTCACACAAGTACATGAGCAAAGACTCCTTTGCTCCAATGCACTTTCTGTGTGCCTCTCACTCTCCTTAGATCTGCTTTTATAATTTTTTAATGACTAAAACCCTATCTCCAAAGTGATCAACTATCGAGATCTGATCTTGATTGCTTGAGATCAACGACTGTGACTTAATCTCTCGTTGAGATGACTTAAATCACTTAAGTCATTGAACTTTATAAAATGTCACTTTAGTCATTAAATAAAAGCCACTTTAAGTTTTAACAATGAAGTTGGTATCTAGAGAGTGTCGCTCAAACACTTACACATGCTAGGCACCGCCAATGCAGAAGTACCTGTCCGAGCTACCTCAAAAACTAACACTCCCTCTTAGTGAGGAAGGTACTTCTGGAAACCTCCTCTTGGATCAATCTTTGACCCCATCAAACCTGTTGCTACTATAGTTGCTCCCTCTGAACTAGAAGACATCCCTGCTACCTCTGCTGCACTCTTATTTGATCTCCTACTCTGCTCATCCATCAATGTTAAGTCATATCAACTGACATTCTCTGACATTGATCTCTGGTCCAAGACCCCCTTGGACCCACCTACAGGCTGTCCCCTCTACATCATACCTTGTCTGATGCCAAGCCTCACTGTTGCATACAAGGCTGCTCCTTTTGATTGTATGAGCACATGTCCATGTTCGAACATCACTGCATACCCCATATCCTCTAGAGCTGATAGAAAGAGCATGTTAACCTTCAACTTTGGTACATACATCACCTCATCCACCTCCAGAGGCACTCTTGACTGTAGCTGGAATTTGACGCGTCCAACCCCCTTTACTGCATCCCTGGTGCACGCCCCACTCTTCACATGGCAGTCTGAGCCCGTCTCCGAAATACTAAGGAATACCGACTTCATTCCCGTCATATGGCGAGATGACCCATTGTCCACGAATCATGCACCAATGTCCTCCAACTCTGCAAAACTGCTGCTCGAAAGAAAATACACCAGAGAAAATTCCTCCTCGAATTTCTTCGTAAACTCATCTATCTCAGTAGATGGTGATGCTGCTACCTGTGCCTCCTTGTTGAGACACTAGCTTGCATAGTGGCCAGTCTTATGACATGCAAAACATTTCACTTTGCTCATGTATTTCTTTCCATCTCCCCTTCATTTTTCGAGCAAAACCGCTACAATCCCAACAAATCCTTGTGCCAAAGTCTTCAGTGCCACTCTTCAAAGTCCCAACTCTGATACCATGTTAAATTTCTTGAAACCTTGCAATCATAAATTTTATGCCAATAATTTAACAACTCAAAATTTAATCTACTGCTGATATAAATTTTGTAAACTATGTCGAAAATTTACAACTGATTTTTAACTATTAAAATACACAACGGAACCATAAACAACACACACATTTGAACACAGATATTTATGGGGAATGCCCTTGGAAAAACCCCGAAGGGAAAACCAGTAAGTGAGAGGATTTTATTGGCTTCAGAGGAAGAAAAAATTACTACAACTAATTCAAATTTTTTTTACATCCCAGCAAAAGCGGCCTGATTTTTCGGCTGCTTCCTCAGCGCCACTTTTTCGGCCCTAAAAAACCAGTCCTGCTTTTTCACCCCTAAAAAATCGGACCTGCTTTTTCGGCCCTAAAAAATAGTCCTTCCTCTAGATGCAAATTCACCCTCTTCCTTAGCCAAATCGCCTTCTTTCTCTTAGCTCAATGTGTCTCTCACACCCTCACACTCTCTTTGAGTCTCTCACATTGTGTATGTGACTCTCTCACCTCCTCACACAATGTGTGACACAAGTACATGGGCAAAGACTCCTTCTTTGCTCCAATGCATTTTCTGTGTGCCTCTCACTCTCCTTAGATATGCTTTTATAATCTCCTAATGACTAAAACCCTATCTCCAAAGTAATCAACGATCAAGATCTGATCTTGATCGCTTGAGATCAACGTATGTGACTTAATCTCTCGTTGAGATGACTTAAATCACTTAAGTCACTCAACTTTATAAAAGGTCACTTTAGTCATTAAATAGAAGCCACTTCAATAATAAAGTTGATATCTAGAATGTCGCTCAGACACTTCCACATGCTAGGCACCGCCAATGCAGAAGTACCTGTCTGAGCTACCTCAAAAACTAATAGTCTTGTAGCGATCTGAGTAGTCATGGGATGAAAGGAAGACTGCACCACCAGCAGACACACCAAGAATATTTATCAATGCCCTGCCTTTCACATTTGTCCAACCATCATATACAATTGATACCCCATGTTGGTTCCAATCATTTGTAAATTTTCCTAGAGCACCTTGGATTTTGGTTCTTTCCTTGTCAAGTCCCAAGGTTCTAGCTTTGTCATACCCGGGGCTCCTATATCCTTTAGGGGTACCATTGATGGCTTGTACCATTTCATGCCAATACGATGAGCGAAGAACATTGAATGGTATACCACATGCATAAAGAAACCTGGAAATTTTTGCATCCACATCATCTCTACAACCTTGGTCAAGGAAATTTGATAGTGTTCTATGTGAAGACAAAGGCGAGAGTGCACTAGCATGGGGGGATGCGACTCGACTAGTAAACATTCTTTGTGCACTCTCATGTTCAACCTTTCGTTTTTTGCATTTGTTTTTTTCTACCTCCTCTTCTCTTTGGTATTCGAGTGTATCTTCGGGTTCCACTTTCACACAAGTTTTGACTCCAATACTCTTACCCTCATCCCAGTACATAGTCCCACATAGATGCTTTCTCACACAGATATAGGAACCTGTGTATTCTGTATGACAATGGTGTCATATAAATTTTGTGGTTCCACCCCCTTTCCCTCCCCCAAGCCTTGTGACATACTTCCACAAAGGTGTGTGCTTCTCTTTGTTTTCTTGGGGATCATGACACTATCATTTTCATTGTTTTCATCCCCTTCCATTCCTTCCTCCTCTCCTTGGTATGTGTTGTCCACTTCTATTTCTTCCTCACTATCATGGGTATTTTGATGTGAATTTCCCACCACCACCATCATAATAAAAAATGGAACCAAAATGACATACCACATTGACATCATCATCATGATTGTTGAACCTTGATAATAACTTGCTACCTGCAATAGAATGACGGAGGAGAAATGGGAAAGAGTAGGAGAAGAAAACATTCAAATATTCAACATAGCATAATATATTAGTTTACAACACATGCATTTAAAAAAAAAACAAGAAACAAGAATTTGCTTAAGAGCCTACCTCTTTAGCTCTCCAACGGTGGTTGAATATGACTATGGTAGCCTTCAATCTCCCTTCCAAGCTCTCACAAACGACAACCTTCAATCTCCCTTCCAAGCTCTCCAATATCCCTATGGGAGCCTTCAATATTTCTTCCAAGCTCTCCAATCCCTTCCAAGCTCTTCAATCTCCTTCAATCTCCCTTCAATCCCCTCAAGAACTAGCAAGAACCCTCTCAAAACCCTCTTAGAAAAGATGAGTGAAATGAGAAATAGAATATGAGAAAAATGTAATGAGTGAGTGTTTTAACCTCTTAGAAAACTATAAGCTATCTTATGGAACCTTTGCCTTGGTTCCAACTCACTCCAAAAACTGAAAAAAAGACCCAAATTTGCCTCATGCGCACGAGCCCTGTTATCACACAAGTTGTAGATTGGGAAAATCCCGACCCAACCAACAAAATGACAACAACTAAGGAACACTATACCCAATGTCACCTCGATACAGATCCTGCACTTTGAGGGTGACTAGGTCACTCTAGGGAGGCGATCCCGGTGACCCTGGGGGGATTGAGATGGATGGAAGGGAAAGAAGAGAAGTACCCCCCTAAAGGTCAATGACGGAAGAGGAAAGATGGCTTTGATGACTCATCTCCGGGTGGTTTAATGTTGCCAAGTCTTTGGGTACCTGCAAAAGTGTTTGTACCTGCCTGAGACACAAGAAAAGCCACACTTGCATATGGTATGTTACGTGGACAAGCAAGTTAATCTTGATGTCCCTAAATTGCAGCGATCAAACAATATTAATTATCAGCAATACAATGATAACAAAAGCTGCAATTAAAGTTGCTACAAGTTCAATTAATCATGCAAATAGGTGAACCAACAATGACTAGTCTAGCTTGCACAAAACAGTATGAAACTTGAGCAGTCAAACAAGGCTGTTATAAAACATTTCTGCAGTAAAAAATTAAAATTATCAGCCTTATGGCTGTAGCATACATTGCATTACAGCAGCAAAATTATCCAATGAAACTTGCCCAAAAAGTGCGCTAAAGCAAGTAGAATAAGAGGGCAAAAGTTTAGCTTAAGTCTAGGGTTTGTTTGTGAGATATTAGGGTTAGAACAATTAAGGTTTTTGCAGCGTTATGGCTGTAGGGTTAGTTGTTAACAACAACAATAATTGATTGGAGAAAGAGGACGCCTCAAGGAGGCAAAGATGCTAGTAGCATCAAGTATACAATCCAAGTGAGAGAGCTTCAAAAAGTGAAATTGTCACGTTTACCAATGCAAAGATTTTATATCTCCAATGCAAATTTGAAAAATGATTAGTGCCTTACTATTGGGTTTATGGGATCAATGAAAGAGATGGTTTGGCTAAGCACTTGGGGGTGTACACCCTTGTAATTCTCTTGGCACAACCTTGAAAAGTATTTGACCTTGAGAAGTGAAACTTGGATGAAAATGCTTGATCTACAAAGCCCTAGGGGTGTAGCCCCTTTTACTTTCTAGGGTTTGCAAAACAAATGCCCTCCTAGTTGTCTCCAATTGGTGGTTGGGATGGGCTTTGCCCAACCTACAACTTGTGCGTTAACATTTTGAGGGAACCTACTCATTGTCACCTTAGGCAGGTGTCCCTACCACTTTAGAGGTGAGGTAATCACCTCAAGGGGGAACCCTGGTGACCTTAGGGGGAATGAGATGGAAAAAGGCAAAGATGTAGAGGATGTCCCTAGGGGTCGATTCTATATGGTATGAAGGTCTTGGAAAAGAGTCTTGGGAAGGTTCAAAGGTTGCCAAATGTGTTGAGTGACCTGCCGATAGTGAAGTACCGTCCCAAGACATAAGAAAAACAAGCATATGATGCAATATAACCAATTGGACAAGCAAGTTAAGCTTTCTGTCCCTAATAGCAGCGGTTAGTAACAATATATATCAGCAATGAAATGGCACAATAAGCTGCTAAACAAGTGCTAGAAATCAAGTGAAAGATGCAAGAGATAGACTAGCTAAACGCTAGTAAAACTCAAGATTAAAGACCAAGATACTAGCATGAAAAGATGAGGCTGTTGTAAACACTTTCTGCAACAATATATATCAGCCTTATGGCTGTAACAATCAACTTATTACAGCAAGAAAATCAGCCATTGAAACTCCTCCAAACTTTGCCAAAAAGTGCGCTAGGCCAAGTAGTGTAAGTGTGCAAACTTTGGGCAATTTTTCAACGGTTGATTTGTGATTTATTAAAACAATTAGAGTTAGGGTTTCTGCATCCCTACTGGATGAAGATGCAATTTTGTAACAACAGCAAGAACTACCCCTTAGAAGGGGATGCCTTAGTGGCTGAGAGGTGCTCTAAGCACAAGGAACACAACCCAAGTTGCAAAAAGTTAATACGACAAGAAATTACGTTTCCAATGCAATATTTTGTTTCTCCAATGCAAGAATACTTCAGATTAGTGCCTTTAAAATTGGGTGATGGAGTCTTTAAAGCACAAGCTAGATTAACAATCCCCTAGGGGTGTAAACCCTCTTACTCCCTAAGGTATGCCAACCAAACTTAGGGTAAATCTAGGAGGGTATACACACTCGTATTCCTTCTAGTAATCCTTGCAAAAAAGAAAGACTTAAAACCTTTAACAAAGAGATAAAACAATGATGGAGGGTGTATTTAACATACTCCTCCTTAGGGTTTCCACCAATAATAACCAAAGTAAGCAAGAAAAAAATGGCATATGCAGATTTTTCCTTACCTAATCCAAGCAAATGAGAGAACAAACCCTAGTTACTGTGCAACATTCATCCAAGATTCAAGAGAGCAAGCCTTTAGGGGGTGCGCATCACTCTTCCTCATCCATTCAGCAAGAGACATTCACCATAAGACATTCCACAAGAGAGAAACACCAAAATCACCAGGGGTAGCGAAAATTTCAGCCAAGTACCTCTCACAATGGGAGAGTTATGTTATGAAATGAGATCTTATGATCTCTATTTATACAAAATGTCTCCAAAATAGTTTGTCCACATAATATAAGGGTAAACCACAAGACTAGGGGCAACAACCCTAATCTTGTCCATTTTACAAAACAATATTAAACAATTCACTAGAAAATTAATTTTACACAAAGAGAAACCCTAATTTAAAGTGACGTCACCCCTTTAGGAGACATTTTGGCACTAGGAGCAAGTCGGTGTTGGAGGAGTGTAGTTAGGATTCCCAAAGCCACATGTCAAGAATCCAAGTCACTTTCCTCATGGTTGAAGCCCAATTCTCCTCAAACCGTCCATGTGCCAATGACTGGTAAGCTCACCACAAAACCCTAGCCCCCCTAGATGACGTTTTGCCTCTCCTAGGAAAAACGTTTGGCATGTAGGGGCTAGGTTATGTCGTCCAAGTCATCTTCTAGGCTTCAAAAGTTTCATCTCTCTCATCGGGCATGCGGGCCCTTGGCATCCACTTGTGGGCTTCAAGCCCCATGGAAGCCCAAGCTAGGCTTGTTTCTCCGAAACTGTCCACCAACTAGGTCCTGCAAAGACAAATAAGCACGCCCTCCAAGGATCTCAAGTCAAAATATCATGATAAGTAAATCAAGTCAATAAATGAGCCACCTAAGCATGTGCATCAAAGATTACCCTGTTAAACAATTAAGTGCTCAAAGACATTATGCGACTTGCCAAGCTTGGATATGGGAGGGTTGACAAGGTGTCCTATTGGGTAGATCTTGCCCTAGGTTAAGAAGTGTTTCCAAGAGATCCCTCTCTGAGCCATGTAAAGTGGATGAAGTGGTTAAGGGTCAAGACTCAATAGGCATGGGGTTCATGACATATAAGGGGTTGTAGTGTCTCATTCATGGGTGCCTTTTTAGAGGGCGTGTGGCACCTTCGTTTGCAATGCAATTTTTCCAAACCCATCATTTTGCCATTCTTTGTTTCTTTCAAAATTTAGGGACAAGTTGAAGGCCATTGTCCTGGCGTAATGTCTAGATAATGATAGTGTCACTCACAAACACCTAGTGGAAATGAGAAGGTTGGCTCGTGATGAGACCCCCTTTCTCCCAGCCATGCAACTGAGAGCCATTACCTTGGTTTGGTGACCAGATGATGGTAATGTCATACCACTAAATATCCATGATCATGATAGGTCGATTCTTAATGAGACCTCCTATCCTCCAACTAACCCTTTCAACATTCTTAGTCATTATCCTTGTGGGTCCCCCTTTTCTTAGAGATAAGCATTTCATTTCTTTCTTAGGGGATTCCCTGGGCAAAGCATCTGGAAGGTTTATACATAGGCTTTTATATTTTATCCAACAACAATCCCTCTAAGCCTTCAACCCCTTCTTCCCATAGAATGAGGGACGGCCCCTTCTTGGGTCAATACACCCTAAAATCCCAAGAGATAAGGAAATTGGGGGAAATAGTGATGGAAAGTGGTAAGTATGGTTGGGAACGGTACGATAGCTCTTCAAGGGAGTTCCTAGTAGCAAACCCATTCCCAAGGAGGATCGCTTACTAGGGCACAATGTCAACCACCAAGGTGAAACAGGGCAAAAGGCATAATGTCCAAGCATGTCATGTAATCTAAAGCAGTCTAAGATACAACATAATCAAATGTCTCAAATATTGAAATGACACTTACCATAATACCTGACTTGTACCTCATGGAGCAAGGCCCATTGCCTCTCAGAAGCCAGCTGGTGTGGTGGATGCCATCTGAAAATCTACGACCTCTGTGGTGGTGAGAAAAGTCTCCATATGTGCAAAAGGATACTGTTGGTCATGTAGTCTCGCGACACTCTATATCTGCAATCTGAGGGCCTCGAGACATAATTTCCTTAGTTATCCCACAAAATGGGGATAACATGCCTATTGGGAGCGATTTGGGGAGCGCTCGGGGAGTGATTTTTTTTGCACGAGAGTGTGCTCCCTAAAATTGCTCCCAAGCAGCAGCCGGGGGGCGGGACGCTCCCCTGCAGCATAGGGCCAAATAACCCATTTCCACCACCTCCTCCTATGCATTCTATGCTTCATGTTGCATTTGTTGTTCTTATGATCCATTCTGTCCAAGTTCCTAGAACTATAAAGTGCTTCTCATTGAACCTCAATTGGACAAAGGAAAACAACCTGTAAATTTCCCAGGCTGTAAATCATCCGAAGCGGGCCATGAGACATGATCTCCTGATGTTACCCCTAGGCATGGGGGGATAACATCTGGCTCCAACTTGGGGACATGTACTCACCGTAGAGCGCATGAGAACCTCAACATCTCTGGTTGTCCAAGGTCTGCAATCTTGCACCCACTTCTAACAACACTAACACTCTAGTAGTAAAGATTGGTGGATGTGATCCACCGGGGTTAATATCAAGTTAAAAATGTGTTGGATTTTTTTTAACTACAACTATACAAGATAAAGTAATGATACAGTGAAAATGTAAGTATCTAACATGGATGCATAATATGAGAATCTAAGTCACCAGATATGTCTAAACCCCCCGTGTCACTTATCCTACGTGTTGGACACGATACGTGAGGACACGTGTACAGAACATGTTTTGTTCACAGGACACATTCCAAACACATGTCCGACACTTACCCTCATTGTGTCCCGAAAATAGGACATGTGTCTTGTACAGAGAAGGACTTGGGCTCTTGTTTTCTCATGCAAGTTGGAGCTGTGAGGTGTTTTGGTGTGCAACTGAGGGTTATTTTGCCTCACCCCCTCCATTTCACCCACCCTAGTAACTGTTGAAAGTAGCAACATTAGAAGGCATTCTCCAACGAGAGGTCTTAAGTGACCAACTTGAGGCTAGCCAGGGAGACTTGGAGATTAAACAATCTTGTGAGTCATGCCAAGAGTCAAGGCCAATGTACAAGCCTTGTGAGCCAAGACAAAAGTCAAGACGAAAGAGATGTTTCCAAAGATGGTCTTCTGAAGTCATGGCAAGAGTCAAGAAAAACGTACAAGCCTTGTGAGCCAAGACAGAAACCTTGTGAGCAATGTGCAACAGTCAAGGTCAGCCTTGTGAGCTTAGTGCAAAAGCCAAGGCAAATCTAGCAATAGACAGGATGAATGTATAAACCTTGTGAGCTAGAGTGATATGACAAACAATTTTCCTTATCACGTGTGGAAATGATGTAATTATGATGATTTAGTGCGTTGGCACGTGTGAGCTTATCCACCGTGAGAAGAATGACGAGTTGCCAGTTGTAAAAGTCTAGTTGCATGTCAAGTTTGAGTTGTCTAACTCAAGTTGTAAAAGTCGAGTTGCATGTCAAGTTCGAGTTGTCTAACTCAAGTTGACAAAGTTGAGTTGCATGTCAAGTTGACATGTCGAGTTACATGTGAAGTTGGCATGTCTAATCACAAGTCCAGATGCAAGGGCGAGTTGTCATGCCATGCAAAGTCAAGTCTGAAAGGCAAGTTGTCTTGTCATGCAAAGATGAGTTACAAGTCAAGTTACAAGACAAGTTACAAGTCTAGTTACAATTCGAGTTGAGTTGTAAAGTCAAGTCTAAAGGTGAGTTGTAAAAGCATGCATTCAGTTCCTAAGTCGAGCTCATTCATCTCTCCTTTGCACCTAGTATATACAAAGATCTACCTTTCATTATTCACATATGTTATGCAACGCATTAGAGAGGAGAACAAGGATACTTTTGCAGGCAGCAGAAAGATATTTTTGCAGGCAATGGAAATATATTTTTAGCAGGCAACAGATAAATATTTTGTAGACAACAGATATATACTTTTGCTGGTAGCAAATCGGGCACTGATTCTGGCAACCTCATTCTAAAGCACATTCTCATGGTGATATTGTAATCAGATTCATCATTCATTTATTTTCTGATAAGGAACATTGTTTGATGGGGTTTTCTCCCTCTCTGGGTTTCCCCAAGATAAAATCTTGTGTTATTGTGTGGCTAAATTTTTGTGCGCTGTTTAAAACTGGTTTACAACTTTCAGCTTTTGCATCATTTATCATTAAGTTTTAAGATTTGCTCATTATTTTAAAGAAAAATAAAAGTACATTGCATTCTGATTCTAAGCTCGAAATATCGCATGGTATCAGAGCATAGGGTGTGATTAGAGTTCAGATCTTCAGTTCTTGAGCCCACACAGGTCCAGGGACCGAGCTTGATTCAACTCAGTTCAAGGTTTTATTGCAGGGATGTCTTCGTTTATTTCAGTCAGGTCTGAAGACATGCTTGAGGGAGCCTCAAACTTCAATGTTTGGAAGCTCAGGATTACGAATATTCTCCAAGAGCTTGAGCTAGATCATTTCGTAACTACTGTGGTAGAGGAACCAACTTCCAATGCTGGTAGAGCTACATTCAGAAGAAATCAGGCTAAAGCAAAGCGAGTGATCTTTGATTCTGTAAAAGACAACATCATGCCTGTACTGAATTCACTAATGACAGCAAAGGATTGTTATGACACTCTAGTGAATCTTTATGAAAAGACAACACCCAGCCAAAAGAGAATTTTGAAGAACAAGCTCAAGTATTTGAAAATGGAGAAGGGTGAGTCTGTCTCTTCATTCTGCTCAAAGATAGTGCAGATTTGTGATCAATTGTTGGTCACAGGAGTTACTGTGGAAGATGATGATCTCGTTCAATCTGCCTTTGATGGCCTTCCGCCTTCTTGGGATACATTTCTTGCAAGTGTTAATGGCAGGGTGACTCAACCAAACTTTGAGTGCTTATGGCATGATTGCCTTTAGGAGGAAGGTCGCATGACCACTAGGAGTGCTCCATCTATTGAATTTTAATGCTTAGCTCAAGCACATGTAGTTTCTTTTCAATTTAGCATGAACTTGAACCATAAACAATGCAACAATACAATATACAATAGCTGCAGTAACCAAGATCACAAGAAGAATAACCATGAACAAGAACACAAGGTTATCCTGGGAAAACCCTTCTCAACCAAAGGAAAAAAACCCAACAATCCTTTGATATAGAGTCAAGAGAAGATCTACCTTTCACCACAAACCCTAGTGCACACAAGAGGGTGCTCTATGACCAAGAAAGCTAACGCCTAAGAGAAGTGCGCACTTCATCCCTACAAGTAGGCATTGAGATAATGAAACAATGAAGAGTGAGTGATCCACAATGGGGATCTAACTCTTATTTATACATGACCTAGCACATAAAATGGATGTGTCTATTTTCAAAATAGGGCCGACTTGTACAACTGAATAATATAATTAATCTTTACACAATATTAATTATCTTTACATGGTGGGGCCGACTTGTACCCTTCATAATACAAAATTAGGGTTACAGAATAATCTTACTCTTAGACAATATAGCAAGGATCTCTCACACATCCTCTAGTGCTCTGCCACTAGGGACAAGTCCACATGTGCTCAACCACAGCGACGCTACCCTCAACAGATCAACTTAACTAAATCCATAGGAGTACTATCTGGAGGGCCATCTCCAGTCGACTCAACTAAGTCCATAAGAGTTTGACAGGAGACCATCTCAAGTCGTCTCAACTTAGTTCAGAGGAGCACGACAAGAGACCACACACGTCATCTCAACTCAGTCCAGAGGAGTATGACTCACCCATCACATGGGCGTTCTTACAGATCGTCTCAACTCAGTCCAGAGGAGAACGACCTGGAGAATGTCTCATGAAGTTGCAATCATCAACACCATCATCTGAAGAGAATGTTACCTTGGCTGGAAAGACCAAGAGAGGAAAGAAAACTTCCTCTCAGAAGAACTTTCATAAGAACTTTCAAAAGGACAAGTTCAAAGGAACCTTTAAAGGAAAGGGTTTTGATATGTCCAAAGTAAAGTGTTTTAACTGCAACAAGATGGGACACTTTGCTAAAGATTGCAGATCTAAGAAGAACGACTACCATAAAGGGAAGCATCATGCTTCTACTGCAGAAGAAGAAGAATTCGAAAAGAAGACAAGTGGATCTCCCAAGAAACAGAAGAACAGAAAGGAATACTACTTGGTGTCTGCTTTCTCTGGTCACTTGACTACTGACCGAAACTCTTGGCTGGTTGATAGTGGGGCCTCAAAACATATGACATGATTCAATAACATTCTCTCAGATTTCGGGAAAAAGTCTTGTTCAGTTCAAGTACAGCTTGGAGATAACTCATGCCATGAGATTAAAGGAATCGGTTCTACCTCTCTTCAGCTAGAGTCTGGATCCATCATTCACGTTGATGAGATCTTGTATGTTCCTGGATTAAAGAAGAACCTGTTATCAGTAACAACACTTGAAGATAAAGGTTATAAGGTGGCATTCATGGATGGAAAAGCTGTCCTCTGGCCAAAGGATGGACAATTAAGTTCATCAGAAGTCATTGGAATACGAGAAGGGGGTCTCTACAAATCCATGAATCATTCTGTTCATGCACTTGCTCATAACATAGTCAACTCCAATGAGTTGTGGCATAGAAGATTCGACCACCTGCACTTCAAGGCATTTCCAGGGCTTCAATCAATGGTAATCGGTATGCCTCTTATTCCCTCTGATAACAATGAAGTATGGAAAGGTTGTTTACTTGGAAAAATACAAAGAAGTCTTTTCTCATAGTAACAGTGGATCTGAAGAATTTTTAGAATTTATTCATTTTGATATCTGTGGGCCAATGTCATTTTCTTCCTTGAATGGTTATCTGTATTATGTTATATTTATTGATGACCTTTATAGAAAATGTTGGATTTACTTTCTGAAATTGAAAAGTGATGCATTTGCTAAATTTAAAGAATTCAAGGCATTGGTAGAAAATCAGACAGGGAAGCACATTCAGATCCTAAGATCAGATAATGGAGGGGAATATGAATCCCATGTGTTTGAAGGCTTTTTCAAGGAAGATGGAATTAAAAGACAGTCGACAGTCCCCTACAATCCTCAACAAAATGGTGTTGCTGAGAGGAAAAACAAGATCATATGTGAAGCTGCAAAAGCCATGATGTTTGATCAAGATCTGCCCAACTCTCTTTGGGTAGAAACAACAGGTACAACTGTCTGAAGAAGCTTTCACTGGTAAGAAACTAGAAGTAGGACACCTGAGGATCTTCGGTTGTCCAATATACATTCATGTGCTTAAGGAGAAGAGAACTAAGATGGAACCCTCAGGCAAGAAAGGGATATTCGTAGGATATAGTGAGTCTTCTAAGGCTTACAAAATATATATCCTAGGACAGAGGCAGATTGAAGTTGGTTGAGATGTAACCTTCCATGAGGAAGCTGTCTTCAAGCGTTCTAGAGAGCTCCAGATTGATGATGAAATAGAAGAGCCAGACTCTCCTATAATTGAAACTTCTAGTTCTGACTTTTAGAGGGAGGAAAGTCATGATGATCTAATGGATTGAGATATTCCTTTAGAACCCGTTGAGGTGTTGGAGAGGTTTCTTGAAGAACCTCCTATCAAAAGAAGACCTGCTTGGTTCAAAGAAACTCTGCATGAAGCAGAGAGACATGCAACCCCCTCAGGAACCTTTAGAGAAAGCAAAAGGCTTCAAAGGTATGCATGTTACGTTTCTTTGGTAAGTAACATTAGTGATGCAGAACCTTTTGTATTTGAAGAAACTAACAAGTTGCAGGTTTGGAAAGATGCCATGTTGGATGAATACAAGTCCATCATGAAGAACAGTGTATGGGACATAGTTCCTAGGCCTAAAGATAAATCAATTGTTTCATCCAAATGGCTGTACAAGATAAAGCATGCAATTGACGGGAGTGTTGAAAAGTATAAAGCAAGATTTGTAGCCAGAGGCTTCTCCCAGAAAGAAGGTATAGACTATGACGAGATTTTTGCACTAGTAGCCAGGTATACTACCATCCATACAATGATGTCTCTTGCTTCTGTACTTGGTTGGAAAATACATCAAATGGATGTAAAAACTGCTTTCTTAAATGGTGAAGTGGAACAGGAAGTCTATGTAGAACAACTTGATGGCTTTGTAGTGCATAACAAGCATTCTTATGTGTGTAAGTTAAAGAAGGCCTTATACGGTCTTAAACAAGCACCCAGAATATGGTATGACACTCTGTTACCAACATCGCGATAATATCGCGATATTGGCGATATTATCGGCAAAACGATCAATGACGATATTATCGGCGAAAATAGCGCGATATTTTACGCCCTTTGAAAATATCGCGATAATATCGCGCAACGATCCAAAATATCTCGAGCAGGCGGATAGGGCTGGAAATAAAGCTTGATTTTGACTTTTTGTTGTCATTTTGCAAGTGAAGTGTGGGGTTTGGAGAGCAAAGGAGAAAGAGGCGAGTTTGCTTTCATCCAAAGATGAGGAGGAGCGAGATTTTGAGCACTATAACCTGTTTATTGTGAAGTTGGGATTGATTTCTCTCAAATTGAAAAAAAATGAATATTTTTTTATTTTTTTTCGTTCTTAGGACATTTTCCGATATTTACCAATATTTTCCCTGATATTGTGGATATTTTCATTTTCGGACCCTCGGCAATATTTTGTTGTTTCCGATGTTGGTAACACTGGTTGACATGATTGATGGTTTTCTACAAAGCTTGGGGTTCAATAAAAGTAGTGTTGATCCTAACCTGTACTTTAAAGTTGTTGAAAACCAACTCCTTATTTTGGTTTGTATGTGGATGATCTTTTCCTCACAAGAGAAGAAAATCAGATAGCTTGGTGCAAGAGGGAGCTCATTTCTGAGTTCAAAATGAAAGATCTGGGACTGATGCATTACTTCCTAGGTTTAGAAGTCTGGTAGAGACCAGACGAGATCTGCTTATCTCAAGGAAAATATGCAGTAGACATATTGAAAAGGTTTGGCATGCTGAATTGTAGGAGTATGACAACTCCTATCGTTTCTAATCTAAAGAAGTTGCATGACTCAAATACAGGATCAGATTTGGTGGACCCCACCATGTACAAGTAGCTTATTGGGTCTTTAATGTACCTGACTCATACTAGACCCGACATGCAATTTGTAGTCAATGCATGGAGCCAATTTATGGCTAAGCCGAGAGAAAGGCATTGGGTGGCAGGTAAGCACATCTTGAGATATCTCCGAGGTACCATTGCTTATGGACTAAAATATACATCCAATGGTGGTGTGATGCTGCATGGTTATGCAGATTCAGACTGGGTTGGAAGCCCAGTAGACAGAAAAAGTACCTCTGGATACTGCTTCAATGTAGGATCAACCATGATCTCTTGGTCGAGTCAGAAACATGGATCTATTGCTCAGAACACAGTTGAGGCTGAATATATTGCGGCCAACAATGCCAACAAAGAAGCAGTGTGGATCAAAAAACTTATTTCTGGGTTATTTGTTGAAAAGCTGGAGATTGCGATTATCCATTGTGATAATCAAAGTTGTATAAAGCTCACAAAAAATCTGGTGTTTCATGACAGATCAAAGCATATTGATCTGAAGTATCATTATATCAGAGATATGGTACAAAGAAAAGTGATCAAGCTAAAGTAAATTGCAACAGATGAGCAAGCAACAAATATCCTGACCAAGCCACTGCCATTGACGAAATTTGCACACTTCAGAGGCAATCTTGGAGTTGCAGAGAATGCCTCCCTTGCTGAGAGGGAGTATTGAACGTAGCAACATCATAAGGCATTCTCCAACGAGAGGTTGCAAGTGACCACCATGAGGCTAGTCGAGGAGACTTGTGAAGTCATGGCAGGACGAAAGAGATGTTTCCAGAGATAGTCTTGTGAAGTCATGGCAAGAGTCAAGGCAAACGTACGAGCCTTGTGAGCCAGGACAAAAGTCAGGACATAAACCCTGTGAGCAATGTGCAACAGTCAAGGTCAGCTTTGTGAGCTTAGTGCAAAAGCCAAGGAAAATCTAGCAATAGACAGGATGAAAACATAAATCCTGTGAGCTAGATTGATGTGACAAACAATATTCCTTATCACTTATGCAAATGATGTAATTATGATGATTTAGTGCGTTGGCATGTGTGACCTTATCCACCATGAGAAGAATGACGAGTTGCCAATTGTAAAAGTCGAGTTGCATGTCAAATTCGAGTTGTCTAACTCAAGTTGCATGTCAAGTTTGAGTTGTCTAACTCAAGTTGACAAAGTTGAGTTGCATGTCAAGTTGACATGTTGAATTGCATGTGAAGTTGGCATGTTGAGTCACAAGTCCAGTTGCAAGGGCGAGTTGTCATGCCATCCAAAGTCAAGTCTCAAGGGCGAGTTGTCTTGTCATGCAAAGACGAGTTACAAGTCAAGTTACAAGACAAGTTACAAGTCTAGTTACAATTCGAGTTGAGTTGTAAAGTCAAGTTTAAAGGCGAGTTGTAAAGGCATGCATTCAGTTCCTAAGTTGAGCTCACTCATCTCTCCTTTGCACCTAGTATATACAGAGATCTACTGTTCATTATTCACATATGTTATGCAGCGCATTAGAGAGGAGAACAAGGAGGAGAAAAAGGATACTTTTGTAGGCAGCAGTCAAGATATTTTTGTAGGCAACATAAATATATTTTTAGCAAGCAGAAGATAGTTATTTTGCAGACAACAAATATATACTTTTGAGGGTAGCACATCAAGGCACTCTCATTCTAGCAACTTAATTCTAAAGCACATTCTCATGGTGATATTGTAATCAGATTCATCATTCATTTATTTGCTGATAAGGAAGATTGTTTGCTAGGGTTTTCTCCTTCTTTGGGTTTCCCCAGGATAAAATCCTGTGTTATTGTGTGGCAAAATTTTTGTGTGTTGTCTAATACTGCTTTACAACTTTCAGCTTCTGCATCATTTATCATTTAAGTTTTACGATCTGCTTATTATTTTAAAGAAAAATAAAAGTACATTGCATTCTGATTGCATTTTGACATTCTCCTTTATCTTTTATTTTCATCCTTTTACTTAAATTTTTAGCATTACCATTAATTGTTTCAGGATGTTTGAGAGTGGTTCCAACCTCATTGGACTTCATATGGAGAAAGTAAAATTTTAGGTCCCATTCAAAATTCAGCAGACTTATCAGTTTTCAGGATTTCATGATTGGCAGGATTGCAATGTTTCCACTGGATTCTATCATGTATGAGGGTATGGAAATGACATTTAGTCAAGAGAACCAAGCCCTTTATGTACCCCAATGTTGGTGGCATTGATTGTTGAACTCTTTTGTCATGAGCCTAGTAAAAAATGTACCCTTCACTCAAGTATAAACTCTTTTGTTGAACTCTTCTCTTTGTCATCGTGTCAGATGACTTAGTGGTGTATGTGCACACCAACCTCCATCTTATATACAAGCAGAGAGAAGAGTGGTTGAAGGGAAAGACAAAGATGTGTGTAATGTTCCTAACTTGGCTAGTCTAGGAAATGCTGCTAATGTGTGTGTAGGATCAAAGGTTTACAGCATATAAATGATCATACAAATAATAAGCGCGACAAAGGACTGCAAAGTTTGTATTATGATATCTCTGTGGATTACAAAATGGCCGAATGCGGCTGAATAAACCGACAATACTCGACTAGATCAACAGACAAAGGATCTTAGCCGGAATACAAATAAGCAACTGCGGCTGAATAAAATAACAACACTTGGCTAGATCAAAAGACAAAAGGATCTTATCCAGAATACAAATAAGCAACTAAAAGATAAATACCTGGAATATGGGAGCACTACGGAATCAATGAAGAATGATGGAAGACCTGGATGATCTTCCCGGTGACTAGGGTGCGTCTTTCAACACCGAAATCAACTAACTGGTGTCTTCCTCCTGGAATACACTGAACTATCTCTCCTGAGATGCGCCTCTTCTCCTCAATGACAAGTCATAATCTACATAATGATGAATTAGGTCGCTGACCCTTCCTTTATAGCTTTCCAAAACCCTAAATCCCTG
>ML781416.1:339182-363739 GCA_009831015.1 Picea engelmannii
ATGTAAACATGGTATGTACAAGAACTATGAAGAATATTGTTACCTTGTCTTAGAAGAAGAAGTTTGTTTTATCCTGCTTGGTCTTCTTTGAGGGTTCCCTTTCTTCGACAACTGATGCTTTGTGTGTTTCCTTCCTTTTCTTTGGCTCAGGACAATGATTCTTGTAGTGACCATATTTTTGACAGTTGAAGCATTGTATTTTTGACATATCTTTCTCTTGATTTGGCTTCTTCCTTGAGCCAAACTTCCTTTTATTCTTGAAATTCTTGAACTTTGTTGTGAAGGCTTGATCATCGTATTTCTTTTGGGGTTTCTCTTTTTGACTAATTCTTGATTCTTCTCATGCACAAGAAGTCCAAAGTTCTTCAAATGTAGGATACTCCTTCCTTGTGTTCATGCTTGCGGAAAATGCATCCCATGTCTTGGGAAGACCATTGAGTACTATATTTACCAGTTCCTTCTCTGAAATGATCTCTTCAATAGCTTGTAGTTGATCTCTTAACTGAGAGATTCTCACAAAGTATGATGTTATGCTGTCATCATCACTCATTTTCATGTCACAGAGCTCATTCTTCAGACTCATTACTTGTCCAATGTTTTTGATTGAGAAGAGGTTTGTTAGGGCATCAAACATCTTTCTTAGATGAGTCAAGATGGGAGATGTAGGGTATCAAGTGGTCTTTTATAAAGTCTACTATGATACTCATGGCATTGATGTCATTGTCTTTGAACTTCTCCATAACTGCAACGTTCTGAGGTTTCTTCTCTTTTCCTTCTTCGAATTGTGGTTCCATGATCTTTCTTTTCACGATGTCCAACACTTTATTCTTAGCAAGGATGAGGTCAATCCTTGTCTTCCATGCTCTGAAGTTAGAAGCCCCTTCTAATTTGTTTTCTGACTTCATAGAGTAAGTCATAACTGCTTTGACTTGGTCAACCTTCTACATTGACCAAAAACTCAAACTTGACGTCTTGGCTAGCTGAGAATACGAGGAGGTGCACTAGGCTAGGGAGCACTAAGCTATCCAAAAATTAGGGTTTCGTTGCGGCAACAAAAACTGGCTGCAATTGCAACTGTAACTGAGCAAATCCTCCCAGTCTATCTTCCAGCGGTTAGACTGTCCAAAGATAGTGTGGGCCCATAACCTGTTAGAAAGTAATGGATGTGCTCGTTTAACCATAGACAATATAGCAATATTGTCACCCAACCATAGGCCGAAGCCACTCCTAAGCACCTTAACCTTGACAGAGAATGATTTCGGAGGCAAACCAATAGCCAACCAAGGATAATGCATAAAGATAACCAAGACTGATCAGAAAGTCCAACCATAACCAACAGAAAGTCTGAGCCTAAACCAGGAAACTAGATTGTGACAATTGCTCCCCAGACTTGCGCACTAGCCCAGTTCCTGCAGTGCACACTTCTTCCCAGCTGCAATTCTGAGCAGTGTGTACAAATTGAGGTTTGGCTACTTGTATTTATACTGTTTCCTGAGCTGTCTGGGCCGACTTCTCATTCTGGAGACTAAATACTTAATATTAATTATTTCGTTGAACCGACTTGTCTTCTAGGGTTATGTTAAACGCTTTAGTGTTACTTCTTGCTTCTCGAAATATTCTATTATCGTCAGGGTTACACGTGGAGGTAAATACCTCCCGCAACTACCATAATATCAACAATTACCAAGTCATAGAAGTCATTGATATCCTATTAGACACTAGATAATCAATAAGTTCAATGGCTGTTGCAAAATTACTGCAGTAAAGTAATGTATAACAACAATTAATCCTTTGCAACAACAACACGAAAAGGTACCCAAAAATATAGCGATTGAGCATAGGAATTAAGCCTTTAACATTTGCAATAATATCCAATTGCTAGATCTGAATTCTGAGTATCTTTAGCCACTATTCCAAGTATGTATGCAGGAATTAAAATAAAACGTAGTGGCTGTAGCAAACTTTTGTAACAACAGCAATAGATATCATTAGTTTTCTAAAGTTAGAGTTAGAGAAGTAGTAAGATCATTTTGAGAGACAAATTGTTAGTTCTAACTTCTAAGTGCAATTTTCACCACAAGAAGAGCTTTAGTCTAGTGCAGTTGTCTTTTAGGGATTATGGAGTCGAGCATGCAACACCTTGAAGAATAAAGAAGAATGAGGTTTAAACCCTAAGGTGTAAAGCCTCTAGTGCAGTTGTCTTTTAGGGATTATGGAGTCGAGCATGCAACACCTTGAAGAATAAAGAAGAATGAGGTTTAAACCCTAAGGTGTAAAGCCTCTTGGGCCTTAGGACTAAACCTTCAAGAAAATTATCCCCAGGGTGCAAAGCCTCTTGGGCCTTAGGACTAAACCTTCAAGAAAATTATCCCTAGGGTGCAAATCTTCTTGGGCCCTAGGTGTTGTTTTCTCTCTTCTAGATGACCTAGGTCAAGGATCAAAGACTAGGATCAAAACCCTAAGGTGCAAATCCTCTTGGCCCTTAGGTCCTTGAATCCTAGCAAGAGAATGCTTTCACAAAACTTGGACAAACAAAGCATATGAAGGAGAGAAAGACTTATGTCTCCTCCCTAGAGTTTCACCAAGACAAAGTAACATGCAACATGATAACAATTATCACTTTGAAACATTAGCATTGACATAAAATTACAACAATTACTTACTTATCCAAGTTTCTAGGCAAAGAAAAACCCTAGTTACAACAATATACCATCCAAGAAAGAAAAAGTATAAAAGTAGATCGTCCTCCAAGAGTAACGCGTGAGATCCAAGAGACAAAAAAGAGAAATAATGAACTCTTCTAGAGTTACCCCTCCACAAATGTGTGAGAAAGTCATGATGGTAAACAAGGTTGAGCGCTAACCTTTATAAGGGAAATCCTAGCACTCAAATAGTCCAAAAGTCAAAATTCATGTGTACAAGTAGGGCGGACCCCTCAGATTTGCCTTTACAAATGATAAATCATGTCAAAACAATACAAAAATGTCTTCCTAGGTCACACATGTGGTGACATCATCCTCGAGGAGGGTGTGTGAGGGCCTTCCAAGGCCATGTGTCATCATCTCATGGTGCAATCATGGTAGGAAGTGCATTTCCTCATCTATGGTCATGTCACATCATCAATGGTACCACAAGTGGTCATCAAGCACCATGTTCGTCAAACCCTAAAGTGTGATGTCATCATCAAAGGAGGGCCCATGTCCAAGGTGTAGAGCACATCGTCCAAAGTGGAGAGGACTGTACCTCATCTCTGCAAGGTATCCAACTGTCCCGTAGTGCAACGTCCTCCATCCAATGAGTAATAATCTCTGGGGTACACTACACAACATGTAGGATTCCAGCCCATCTATGTGCCACCATGACCAAACCTATCAAAATCGTCCAAGGTCCTGAAGATGTGAGAGCCATTGTTTGAATGTGTCAAGTCACTGGGTGATTCACTACTCTTCATCACATGTTCCATATCCTGCAAAAAAAGGCAGAACATCCTGGGTGAAATCCTGGGGCGTCCTTCAAGAACCATGTCAGGGGCATCCAAATCAAAATAGAATATGAAATCAAGTAAACCAATGTTCATAAAATGTACTAGTCCTTGAATCATGCAAAGTAAGCTGTTACTTAAGATATAAGTCTCATGAACAATTCACATCAGTATCCCCTTCAAGTTTCACACTAGCTCAGGACATTATGTAAGTTGGCAAGTTTGAATATGGGAGGACCTTCATCTGACCCTATCAAGTGTGCCAACCAAAACAATGAAAGAAAAGACCCAGGTAGAGGGATATGTCATGAGGGAAACAATGAAAGAAAAGAACTCTTCATGAGCAAGTGTGACAGTGGTATGTGTTGGGCTTACTTCATGGCTTATGTTTTCATTGAGTCCATTTCTATGAGTGCCTTTGTGGAGAGTGCGCTTTCTCTTGAGTTGCCACTTTCTAAGTGCTATTTTTTTTCCAAACCCTTTTATCTGCCTTTTTTATTTGTCCTCTTATCTTTTTTGCAAGTCCCGTTTTTTAAGGTTTCAAGCTATAGCATCACTGCTTGGGACTGTGGCGAATGTGGAGAGGGTGGAGCCCATGTTTGGACCGGCTTTTGAGATTCTTGTGTTGTCATTCCTTTCTTTCTTTAGCATCATCCTTTTATTCTTTCAACCTAGGCCTTCAACCCCTCTTCTCATGTGAGAATAAACCATGACCCATTACCGAAGTTTACTACACTGTGATAGGCTCCAGGATGGAAAGTGTTAAGTATCGTGGGGAATGGAACGTTGCCCTTGTGAGGGCCCCCCTGTAGTACCCATTTTCCCTTGGGCGGTGACAACACAGAACTAGGGCACAAATGCTAGTCACCAAGGTGAAACAAGGAAACAAACATAACTTCTTGAGCTAGTGATCCAGTATCCAACTTTAACCAATGATCCTCATTCACATGCCTAGTAAATTAAGCACAACACTTAGCATGAGAAAAGGACTAACATACCTCATGGTGACACTGGCTTACCATCTCTCATACTATAAGTTGACTGGATGTGATGAGCTTGACTGATATGAAGCACAAGAGGCAATTTGAGGGTGGTTGCTGGGATGCTATCTGTGGACATGCTGGTCATCATCATAGTCAAGATCATTGTCTCCATTGCAAGCCATGAGACATGATCTCCTGATGTTACCCCTAAGCATGTGGGGCTAACAAGAGTGATGTGGTAGACTTGAGAAGGTCTGTATTTTTCTTGAAGAGGATATCCGTAACGTGATTCTTCAAGGAGAGGTTGCAAGCCAGAGATGGATGTTAGGAGAGGAGAGGACTACATTGCTCAAGATGCTTGAGTTTGTTCCCACATGTAGTGGATTTAGGATGGGGATGAAGGCTCCAAATTCTTCTTCGACTTCTTGAAGAGGAAGGTGGTTCTAGATAGAGTGCCTAGCTTATGTAGGGTTGATGGGTCTCTTGTAGATACAATAAGATAAGATAAGATAATTTTATTAATGTTCGACTAATGACCACAAAAGTAGGTCAAAGGTACTATCGAGTACAATGATGTCAATACAATGTAGGAGTACTAGAAGGTCTGCTATGAAAGGCGAGATGTAGAAAGTAAAGTGCAATTAGGTATAATAGGAAGTGAGATCTACCCCGAGACATGAAGAACCATCAACCCTTAGCTCACATACCTGCGTTGATGATGGGGTGGATCGTAGGAGAGACAAATCCATTCCATGATAGATCTACTTCCTTCTTTCTGGTTCCTCTTGTCCTTAGATGCCTAGCTTATGTAGGTTTGATGGGTCTCTTGTAGATACGATAAGATAAGATAAGATAATTTTATTAATGTTTGACTAATGATCGCAAAAGTAGGTCAATGGTACTGCCGAGTACAATGATGTCAATACAATGTAGGAGTACCAAAAGGTCTCCTATAAAAGGCGAGATGCAGAAAGTAAAGTGCAATTAGGTATAGTAGGAAGTGAGATCTACCTCGAGGTATGAAGAGCCCTCGACCCTTAGCTCACATACCTGCATTGATGATGGGGTGGATCGTAGGAGAGGAAGATCTAAGGGCAAGATGAACCCGAAAGAAGGAAGTAGATCTATCATGGAATGGATCTGTCTCTCCTACCATTTGAGCCCGAATGAAGAAAGTTGAGTATAGTCGGTTGTCCCGAGGGGGATCTGGTGGGGTGCTTGGATCGTCTGCTGCGCTACTGACTGGTAGAGGTAGTGCAATGACAAGGTTTGGGGGATCTTGCCCATCTCTTGAGAGGGGATCTGGTCTGTCCATGTCACTGAAATCTCGTGGGACGAGAGAAGGTCCCACGAGTCCGCACTAATCTGGAGTCCGGGGTTGCGTTGGTGTTTGTATGTCCCTTAGTGCCCCTTCTGGAGGGTAGCACCGAAAAGGAGGCGATCCGTCGAATAAAGTCTGGTCTCGTAGGAGGATGAAGAGTATGGGCTTGGAGCTTGAGGGCCTCCTGTATGTATAAGGCTAAACACTGTTGATCCAGATACTTGAAGAAGCCTGTGAGGGTCTGAGTCCCCCTGAATAAGCAATGAAACCGCCCCTTGATCTCATAGTAAATTGGACACCGAAAGATGAAGTGCTCCTTGGTCTCGACCTCCTGTAGCTGGCATAGCTGACAGATCCTGTTTGGTCGGTCGATCTAGTGGTCTGTCTCTATTCGAAGTCTATGAGAGCCTACTATGAACTGGCCTAGAGGAATGCGAAGAGCATGCATCCAGTGTCAGATTGTATATTGTGGTCGAACAATGAGGCCCTCCCTAAGCTCCAGGAAATGCTCAACATAAAAGGCCATCTTTGGGCGTAACCCACCAAGGAAGTTAACCAAAGTGATTTGGATAAACTGCCTATAAATGTCATCTCTGATGATCTTGTTCAACACTTGTCTGGTCGGTAGGAGATCGCCTGGTGTATCCAAGGAATACCAAAATGGAGGGAGGCGATCGATCTAAATGGCCATGGACCCTAAAAGATATGGAACCCCTGCAAACCAACCTCGAGCCCGAACCAAAGGGATAGAGAAGGAAATGGTCTTAGAAGAGCAATAAGCCAAGTACGGGTACCGGTCTCGCCCCTTCGCAAATTCGGCTAAGCCCTAGATGCGATGTAGAAAAGAGACCGGTCCGAACACTGTCTCAAGTTGGAAGGGCCGAGCCCCAAACTCTACTAGGATGATGTGATGAGGAACAGTCTGCTTGCATCTAATGATGCATCAGAGGAGAAGGGTTTGGACTCTCTCAATTGAGGCCCAATCAGACTCTAGTAAGGAAGGCCCCCAGATCTCTGAGCTGTAGAGAATAGTGGGTCGGATAAGGGAGTCCATGAGAGACATCTTGGATGCGATGTCTTGAAAATGGCGGCTGAAACATTGTCTTTCGAGAAGGGATAAAGACCCATAACCCTTAGCAATCTGAGGTTGGAGGGCTGGTCACATACTGAAACGAGGTCCTGAAAATTGTACTCCCAAGTACATGTAGGCGTTCTAAGGTTCGAGGAATGTTTGGGCATCATTTTAAAAGTATTTCTTTCTCCCTATTCTTTGATAGATATTGTTCTTGTTGTAGGGTTGTTCCGCATAAGGTATCTACTAGGGAACGTGACAGGTTGGATAAAGACTTCTCGATGGAGTTATTTGTCGTACCACCCTATATGCAAAATGTCAGATCTCATAGTATGTATGGCCTTTTGTGTAAGTTTTACAAGGCCACTTGGGATGTTGTTGGGGATGACCTTTGTCGCTTTTTCTTCCAAGGTATTCTCTTCTAGGTGGGTTTCCAAGGTTACCAGCGAGGGTGTAATTAATCTTATTCATAAAAATACAACATGAAACACCATTGGGGGTTGGCGATCCATCACTTTTAGCCAAGGCTTTGGCATTGAGGATTTGTTCTGTGGCATGCTATGTGGTTAGATTGGAGCATATAGGTTTTTTGTAGGGGATGTTCATCCTTGACACTATGATTTTAGCTTAGAAAGATTTGGAGTGGGCCTAGGAGACTATCCAACAATCTCTGTTTCTTAAAATCGACTTTGACATTGCTTATTATTGGTTTGATCGGTTCTTCATGACAAAGATTCTCACTTGTTTAGATTTTGGGCAAGATATGTTGTGATGGTGAACACCCTTTTCACTAATGCTTCAACTTTTGAGTCAGTAAACAATTCCTTGTTCCCACGATTTCATTGCATCAGTTCCTTCGCTAAGGTTTCCCTCTAGCCCCGCACTTATATGTTTTGATGGCAGAGGCTTTGGGTTAATTGTTAAAGTTGAATTGTATCCAGGGGCAAGTGCGAAGTATTCTTCTTCTGGATGTCTCTCAAACGGTTGATAATCATTTTGCTGATGACTCTCTTCTTTGAGTGCAGAGAAGCATTTGATTGATAGTGCTTTGGCTTGCTTGGATACCTTTTGTGTTGCTTCTGGTGTTGTGGTTAGTGACCACAATGCGTATTTCTGGTTGACTGTGTTGGATTCTCCGCTTGAGTGGATTCCTTTAGCTGGGGATTACAATAGACTTGGGGTGATTGTGAGATGCTTAGGTATTTCATTTGGTGTGGGCTTGTCGCCAGTGGCTATGTGGGATTGGTGTCTTATTGGTTGTAGAGTAAACTTCATGTGTGAAATCATAAGGACTTTTCCTTTGTCGGGAAGCTGACCATTGTTGGGTGCATTTTGTAGGCTTCACATGTCTATTAGATCTCTTGTTGGTTTCCTAGAAAGACTCAATTTTGACGCTTGGAGTAGGTTTTTGGATCATATCTATGGGTTAAGTATGGTGGGGAGAAGGGTCTCTTGTTGGTTCCTTGGGATGTGTGCACTATTACCCCTCATTTTGGTAGAGGATAACCCCAGTGAATTTATTCACTAACCCTTGTATTTTTTAC
Organism: Picea engelmannii; assembly: GCA_009831015.1. Lineage (NCBI taxonomy): Eukaryota > Viridiplantae > Streptophyta > Pinopsida > Pinales > Pinaceae > Picea > Picea engelmannii. The sequence continues at coordinate 347,584 of ML781416.1, forward strand.
CTTTGATAGCTGGGGTACTTACTTGTTTCCATGGACATGGATGGAGGATTTAGTGGCAGATTTGTTGATCATGTTAGGCAATCTATGATGATGCATAGTCCCTTTATTGAAGCCCCCTAGGGTTTGGACATAGTATTAACTTCATTCAAATTTTTTGGCATTTTCACAGTTCCCAAGGCAGTTCACACTTATCGAGAAAGCTCATTATTCCCAAGGCACTGGTCACATCATCTGAGGCATTTTGGCTATATGATCACTTGCATGGGTCGCCTCTTGACATGTCATGTTCAAGATTCCTGAGTGCCCTCTTCCTTCATCACCTTTGGAGTCGTTCTTTACTTATTTTGAGGGTCGACCCCTTTGCAGGACTTATCTTCTAGCCACTCTAGCAAGTGTGGACCTTGTTTGACTTGGAGAGGGTCATTCCATGATTTTTGGAGGTTACTTGCTTGATATGAGGACGTTCTTTCGCCTTGGAGACCTCACACTTGCCTATTGGAGTTGATTTAGATGAGGTCTTCCACTTATAGAGGGTTATTTCATTATTTGATGAGCCTATTCTCATTGGAAGACTCATGTGCCCACATTGGAGGACCCTAGGAGATTTGCATTGCACTTTTAAGGAAGGTTTTTGACCTTGCACATGATTTTGGGAGCTGACTTGGAGGGGCCGCCCCCTCTTGTAGGGTGTTTGTTCATGATTTGGATGACATTTTTACCTTGGAGGCCCATACGTCCACGTTGGAGGAAATTTAGGAGGTTTGACTTGCACAATTGAAGGAGGTGGTTGAGCTTCTACACACTTTAGGGGCCTTTGGAGGCTAACATTGCACCTTGGACACTCTTTCTTCCCTATCTTATGGAAACTTCCTTCTCTCTTGGACTATTTTCACCTTGATCATTATACATGTGGCTTGACCACTTTATTTTATTGTTGTTTTAGAGTAATTAGTTGTAGGAGAATTGAATTTTACTTTTCTTAGCCTAAATCTAAGGTTCTCTCACGAGATAATAATATTTTATTGTAAAGGAAGGTGAGGATTATTCTATTAATAGAGGTGCCCTTCCTCATTTGTACTCATGGTTGGAGTTTTGGAGCTCTTACTCCTTGGAGCCTAATTCATATGTCTTTTCTTGGAGCATATGGTTGTGTAAGGGGTTTTATCTTTGTGGATGATTGCTGTCAATTCTTGAAGCTTCTCTATCTTGGTTTTATTTGGAGCATAAGGATTAATGGTGAAATGCTCCAGTCTTCTACAAGCCTTCAAGATCGATCGATTTGAGGGGTAAGTCTACCACTTGGAAAGAAGATGCTCTAGGGTTTCCTTCCTTATTCCTTTGTTGATTTGGTGCCTTGCTCTTTTTTTTCTTTGGTTCGTTAGCAAGAAGTATTAAGTAAATTCATCAAAGCATAGTTAATCTTGTTGGTGAAGGTTTTCTATCAAAGTTCCCTTCTTGTAGACCTTGATATTCATTGTTGATCTTGATTGGGTGAAGGATTATTCTTCCTTTGGTTCTAATCTCAAAGCCCCAATCCTTGAAAGAAATAGGCCAACTCTTTGGAGGGTTTCTTCTTGACCTCATAAGCTATTTGATTCACCTTGACTCCATTGCCCTTATTGTATTTGACATTGATCTCTATTTCCTTCCGTCACTTCTAAACCCTAAAAACCCAAAAACTCTGTATTACTAAGGCTATTCTCAACTTCACCTTGCGCCTCATTGTTTGTTTTTAATAGTCCTACTAGGGATATCGCCCTTGAGTCGGAGGAGAGCTGACCTAAAGTGTAGAGGATAGGTTACTGAGGTGATAGTGGTGACCATCTTAATAGTTGGCCTTGAGTTGTAACTTGTGGATTAGGGATTTTATCCTTAAGTACAATTTGAGCGATAACATACACCATGCCCAACGACAAGGTTGGACTTGGCTTGATCAATATCACCACTATGGGTAGTATTCTTGTTGCCAAGTCGGTGTTGGGGTGCTTAGAGGGTTCCACCTCTTGGAAGGTCTTATTTAGGCATCGATTGATGATTTCCCAACATTCTGGGAAAGTTTGAGGAGCTTTTGACTTGTGTGATATTATTTCTATGCCTCACTAATTTAAGTTTTCAAGCTCGTTCATCATTTGAAGTATATGGTTGGCTTGGAAAGTCGTGGTAGGCATGGATCGTTGGTCTTTGGAGGGAATTAGTGCAGGTTGGGACTTAGCTTGTTGCCCCATTTAGAATTGGAGGGTGTAGGGAAAGTGTGTCGCAAACATGCCTTGTTTCCAAGCACACAAATTGAGTAAGAAGGGTATTTTGTTTTGGGGGGCTTGTGGGATTTTGTCTCATGTGCATAGAGGACTAGCTTATTCTTGCACTGAGATATTCAATATGAATATAGGGATGCCTGGTCTTTTGGAGGGAATGTGGATGGAGATTTGGGCACCCTCTTCTATGGTATGACACTTGGAGATTGTACTCACTCTTGCACCATCATCATTGATTGTCATTTGTTCTCATTGTGGGATGGATGTTGAATGATGCAAAGGATAGATGCGTATGTAGACTTCACAATGTTTGGTTTGTCCGTCTTTCTTATGAGCTGTGAGTTTTTGCCTAGTTAGTTATGTATCGAGGGATTCCATCTAAGGCCTGTTCAGTCAAAAATGGGATTTTGGATGGATTTTTCCTTGTTTGTCATTTGTTGGAGACTGAAGCATATTTTTTGGGAGTGTCAATTTGCCAAGAGTTATTGGTAGTTTCTGCAGGATCAATGTTCAGTGTTGCTCTAGGGACACATTCATTGGAGGGTTGCCTTACTTGGTGATTGTCGATCTCTTATTCGTTCTACCTTTTCAGGGATTTGGCATTGTTTGAGGATTTTTTCTTTATTGATTCTTTTGAGGATTCATTGTGAATCTGTTTCTGAGAATTAAGTTAGTTCATTTTCTTCCTTTTGTTCATTGTGGCATGATAAGGTACACCATTAGCTTCTGACTAACGATGCTTTGTTGATCTAAGATGCTAAGACTTTAGAGTCCACAACATACTTTGACTTTATTTTTGTTCTAGTTTCTTTACGAAGAGGATACGATCTTCATTGTGTTGAAATTTTCCTAAAACTAGTTAGGGTTATATTTACCATAGCAATTTAACTACTTTTATGTGGTCGTTTTTCCATAGACGATGCTACATCATTGTCACCCAACCATAGGCACCTCTACATATGCCACCCCCGAGCACAACACACATAGATCTAACTTGGGAAACCCTCTTGGGGAAGAAAACCTAGCAGGACTTCTTTAATATAGATTCATCAACCAAGTATAGTGTTAGTACAATGCCTCTCTCAGAGAGAAATATCCCAAATAACCCTTCTACTCAAAGGGAAACCCTGCTACTAGACTTGTGCCTTATCACCAAAAGATACACCAAGTATTATACCAAGACATACACCAAGAGATACACCAAGGCACAATCCAAATCCTAACGCATTACCCTAGCAAGGTAGCGCATGAGAGAGAGACAAACCAAGACCAAGAGATGCACCTTATCCTTCGTCCTGTAGCTGCAGCTGCAACTGCAGCTCTCCACCAAACTTGTGCTATATCTGAGTGAGTTGTGTTCACCAAATGAGTAAGGCGTCACCTTATTTATACTTATTCTGCCAGTGAACTTTTCCCATAGGGCCAACCTGTCTTTTCTGGCAAATATAATTTACTTTGACTTTTTCTGGTAGGGTCGACTTCTCATATTGCAGGTACAAAATATGTTAATAATTATTTTCTTGAGTCGACATTACAAATATACTTTAGCATTATTCTTTTAGGGTTTTGACTTGATCAAATACAATAAGAATATTTTCTGCAACTACATAATACTTCAACACACCCTCTTAGAAAGGAAGGTATTCTTCTAGCACGATCTTCAATACTGTTTATGTATGCATTTGTACTCTGGAACATTTACTTGTTGTCTTTCCATGAATCTATACATCACTAGAAGTTCTGTAACATCAACACTCCCTCTTAGCTAGGGAGGTATTATCCATGATGTTCTTCTTCTAGTATTCTCAATCACATCCATCTATTAGACATGGCATGTGCAAGACTACCAATCACATGGACTTGCAGACCAATCTACAGGTAGCATCACCACAACCACACAGGCTATCTCATCATTAGATCATTTCACAAGTATCACCATCATAGCCAAACATGCTCTGTCATAGTCACACACAGACTATCTGATGATTCGATACATCACAATCACCATCATAGCCACACACTGGCTCTGTCATAGTCACACACTGGCTCTGTCATAGTCACACATAGACTATCTGATGGTCATGTCACAATCATGCATCTGGGGCCTCATCAACGCATGTAGCATCTCTCTAGTGGGCACAACCTCATCGTCCTCTCGGACCTTATGGGTCTTGACGTCCTTTCAGACCTTATGTCATTATAGGACTTCATCTAGCTCACTCAAAGCTAGGCAACTAGCCAGTTCAGACAGAATTGCGCTACTACCCAATCCTTACGGAGTCTGGGTAACTATTCAGTTTGAGCCAGTTCACATACAGAACTACGCTACTACCCAATCCTTACAGAGTCTGGGCAACTATTCAGTTTGAGCTAGTTCACATACAGAACTACGCTACTACCCAATCCTTACAGAGTCTGGGCAACTGTTAAGTTTGAGCCAATTCACACACAAAACTGTGCTACTACCCAACCCTTACGAAGTCTGGGAATCTATCACATCTGTCCAACTCACACAGAATCTGGACAACTAGCCCATACAGAACTAGGAAACTTGCCAGCTCACACAGAATCTGGCATCTAGTTCATACAGAACTAGGAAACTTGCCAGCTCACACATAATCTGGCATCGAGCCCTAAGGCTAGTCCTTCTGGTTGGCACACCAGGAATCTAGCTCACATAAAATATGGGCATCTAATCACAAGGGTTAGGCGATGTAGTGCGTACACACTACCCATCTAGCTCAAAGCTAGGAAACACCTCCAACCACACAGGTTGGCCCTCCATCTTGAAAAGCTGGGAAAACTCGCCAGCCCCGAAGGCTCGACATCTGTTGACCTTGTGCGAGGTCATGCTGACTGGTGCCACAATCAATAATGTGCCTGTGAATGACTACCTGCTGCTGTTGTTGTCCTTGGAGTCGCATCTGTAACTCATCACTCCCTCTTATTAGGGATGTCCTTTTGGACCACACCAAGCTTGTCCTTGAAGTACATGAACGTCACCCGTGACAGAGGCTTGGTCAACACATCTGCTACCTCCTCATTTGTAGCAACATATTGGAGCTTCACTGCTCCCTTTTTGCAACATGTCTTGAATATAATGGTACTTGATCTCGATATGCTTGGACTTGTCATGAAACACGGGGTTCTCATACAACTTTATACAACTCTGGTTGTCACAAAAATTACAAGTCACCTCCAACTCGAGATCAAATATCCCTACAAGTAACTTCTGAAGCCACACAACTTCACAACTAGCTGAACATGCTGCTATGTATTCTTCCTCGACCGTATTGAGTGCCACACTAGTCTTCTTCGAGTTGAGCCAAGAAATCATAGCTGACCCCAAACTGAAGCAACATCCTGATGTACTCTTCCGATCTGTGACACTACTAGCCCAATCTAAATCAGCATAGCCTTGCAGTCTTATCTTACAATCCGAAACATATCAGAGTCCAAATTCTATCGTACCCTTTAGGTACCTTAACACGTGCTTTGCCGCAATCAAGTGAACACATCTTGGTTCAACCATATACTGACTCAAAGTGTTCACCGCAAAGCATATATCTGGCCTAGTGTTCATCAAATACATCAACGAACCAATCATCTTCCTGTACATGGTGACATCCATTGTCTCTGAAGAAGTATCACTCAATAAGTTCAGGTTCGTCACCATCGGTGTGGACATGGATTTACAATCCATCATTTTGAATCTCTTCAGGATCTCTACTGCATATTTTCCTTGGCTAAGGAACATCTCGTTTGGTTTCTGTCACACCTCTAGACCCAAGAAATAATGCATCATACCTAGGTTTTTCATCTCGAACTCTGATGCAATCTTTCTCTTGCACTTAGCGATGAGCTTCTCGTCCCCTGTTAGAAACATGTCATCCACATATAACAACAATATCACTGGTCCACTATCCTCAACCTTGTAGTAAAGGTTGGGATCTGCTTTACTCTTGGTAAAATCCAAGCTCATTAGAAAGCTGTTAATTCTATCGTACCATGCCTTGGGTGCTTGTTTCAATCCATACAAGGATTTCTTCAATCTGCACACGTGTCTGCGTGTCATGTGTCTCGAATCCTTGTGGCTGCTCCACGTACACTTCCTCTTCCACTACTCCATTAAGAAAAGTTGTCTTCACGTCCATCTAATGTATCTTCCATTTCATTACTGCAACTATCACAAGTGTATTTGTAATCGAAGTGTACCTCGCCACATGAGCAATTGTCTCATAATCTATTCCTTCTTTCTGGGAGAACCCACGAGCCACGAATCTTGCCTTGTACTTCTCGATATTGCCATCTGTTGAGTGTTTCATCTTGTAGATCCATTTGGAACTCACAACTGATTTCTCTTTCGGTCTCAGAACCACATCCCAAACACCATTCTTAATGATGGACTGGTATTCCTCAATCATGGTATCCTTCCATACTTCCTTCTTTGCATCCTCTTCATAACAGGTAGGCTCAACATCAATGATATCACATAACAATGCCACGTAATTGGAATATGGTCGAGGTTTCTTTCATTCTTTGAAAGTTCTTTGAAAGATCCATCTGGAGCATCATACTTCTCAACATCCTGAATAATCTCACGAGCCCAAGCTGGTCTTCTTTTCTTTGTAATCGTTTTTGCAAGTCTTTGTGATTCTTGTCATTTCATGATTCTATGGAAATGCTCTTTCGGTACAATGTCATTACCTGCATCTGTTATCGTTCGGTTCTTTCTTTCTGCTACACCATTTTGCTGAGGACTATAGGGAGTAGTGAGCTCCCTCTTAATCCCAATTTCTCCGCAGAATGCTTTGAAGTCATTTGATGTGAACTCTCCTCCATTATCTGACCTCAAAGTCTTTCTCTTCTTTTCAGAAAGATTTTCTACAAGGGCTTTGAATTCCTTGAACTTGCTGAATACTTCACTTTTTGTTTTCAAGAAATAGATCCAATTTTTTATGTGAGAAATCATCAATAAATGAAACATAATGTACATACCTGCTAGGTGAAGTGGTTGTTATTGGTCCACACATGTCTGAGTGCACGATGTCCAAAACTCCTCTGGCTTTGTTGTCACTGCTTGGAAACAAACTCTTCCTGATTGTCAGTCTGCTCCATGTCTCAAACTGGAGGCTATCTAATATGTTGACTTCTACAACTGTCACTGTAGCTCCCTCTCAGAGTTGTCACTAGTGACTTGCTTCCATGGTAACCTTCCTGGAACACGTACATTTCCATGGTAACTTCCATGGAATTTGTAAGATAACCTGCTCGAGACAAGAACAACAAGAGCAAAAATATTTCCAATATAATAGCATTTTCATAAGAACAGAAGAATGAAGGACAATTTCATGCTAGTCATCATAGCTTTACCAAGGTGATCTACCTAGAAGCAAAACAAGAATTATCTCCTAGAGGAGATGTTAGTTCATCTTGCAAACAAGTACAATAAGCATTTATATCAATAGTACTCACATGCTGCCAAGTATTCATAGTATCTATCAGTAATAGAACCTTTCAAAGATTGCTGTCACAACTAAAGTGTTTACTTGTAATGTAGCAATTATCAAACTTGATATGTGCAAATTGGAAACTTATCAATTTAATCAATCAAACTTGGAACCTAGAGTGCGTTCCTCCGAATGTGCTGGATCTGAGATCCCTCTAGATCTATGATTGTTGCTTGGACAAAAGATCCCTTCTCCTGCAAACACCCTCAAGATAGTGATACAGTTTAAACATAAGTACATACCTCCGGTAGCAGCGGTAAACAACGACAAACAACGACGAACCCTAAAACTTCAAAGTGCTCCAACTTGCAATCTGGAGGTAGCTGGAGATGTGCTGGGGTAGGGCGCACCTATTTGTGAAGGAATTAGGCCAAACGTCCTAGAAAAGGTGCTCAACGAGCTTGACAAAATAAACTGTGCAGCGACAAGGTAATGAGACAAATTGCAGCGGCAAATTGCAATGGCGAGTTAAATCTCACAATCTTCCTTCCAACGATTAGACTGTTTGAATGAAACCAACTCTGAAACCATATTGAAATTTTCCTAAAACTAGTTAGTGTTGATGATTACAGCTGCGTGAGACATCCTCCAGGACACAGACTAAGTGAGTCGGCCTGTGAGAGAGCCCATGAGTTGGGTGTGCCCATGAGATGGGTGTGTTGTTCCTCTCTGGGACGAAGATGGAATGCCGTGTGCCCCTGTGTGGGGTGAGGAAGCCCATGAGTTGGGTCTGCCCATGAGATGGGTGTGTCATTTCTCTTTGAGACGAAGATGGAACATTGTGTGCCCCTGTGTAGGGAAGATGCCCATGAAATGGGTGTGTCGTTTGAGATGAAACGATGTGTACCCCTGTGAGGGGTGAAGGAGCCCATGTGATGGGTTTATTATTCTCCTCTGTGCAGAGAGTTGAGATGATGTGATACTCCAGATGATTCTCCTGTGAGACTCAATGAGATAGAGATTTGTTGAGTAGGACGTCCTTGTGGCTGAGCATAGGTGGATGTTATCCTATTGGTTGAGCACTAGTGAGTGTGTGTCTTGATGATTCTCCTGTGAGACGCAGTGAGATAGAGATTTGTTGACTTGGATGTCCCTGTGGCTGAGCATAGGTGGATGTGCCCCTAGTGGATGAACACTAGTGGGTGTGTGAGATCCATTGCTATATTGTCTAAGAGTCAGACTTACATGTAACCCTAATTGTGATGTAAATGGTACAGGTCGGCCCCACCATAAAGTGAAAGATAATTAATGTAAAAGATAATTAATATGGTAATTATTAATTATATTATGAGTTAATGAGGTCGGCCCTGTTGTGCCTGTTATCGCACAGTTTGTAGCTAGGTCAAATGGCTAGAAGGTATAGGCCAAACTGGCGTAACAGGAACCTACCCCACCCAATGTCACCATAATGGGGAGGTTCTTTCTATTCAGGGAGGTTAGCCCAGGGGAGACGTCCCCGGTATCCTGGGGTTTTGAAGAGGCCAAAGTAAAAATTCCTCCTCACAGGTTACCACCAATATCAGATAGTCCGGCTAAACAACCAATAATGAAGTGTAGCCCCAAATGAGAACACTTGCCCAGGACAAGACAATAGCAAAACAATATATGCAGGCTATAATTCAATGGATTAGTACTTCATATAACTATCTGATATCAATATATAAGCAATTAAAACAATAGATATCAATGAGATCAATGTCAATTAATATAGCAATGGAATAATATCAATTCATCAATAAATATTGAGATGATGTAGCCAACAATGTATTTAATCAATCCCTCACTTAATAAATGCTCTTAAACCATCATCTAATTGCTTATCAAAGACAAATGCTACGTCAAGATGGAATATCCAAGAGTGACGTCAGCCTAATTAGGGTTAGTAGTTAGTTAGGGTTTGAAATTGTAAAGGTTTTAAAAGTTGTTTGGTCACTATCACTTCAACGTTGGGGAGCTGAGATCAGTGCCTAAGGGTAAATGGAGTCAAATAAAGAGAGGACGCAAAGTTGAAGGGATAAAAGGCTAAGGACGAGAGGGAAGGGTTCTAAGGTGCTGCAATGGCAGGGCCATAGAATCAAAACCCTAGGGGAAAGAGGCTCACTCCGGTGTTGCTTAAGCAAGGCCTCGTGCTCTTTCCTCCTTCCTTAGGTTAAACTTGGTAAAACGGATAGAAAAAAAGACAAGTCAAGACAAGAGAGTGAGGTGAGGAAGAGTGTTGCAAAGGCAAGGCCCTATTACCAAACCCTAGAAGCAGGACGGCCCTAGGTGTAGTTAACCTAGGACTGGGACGTCTCCTCCTTCTTGACTCTTAAAAGGAACGACTAGCACAATGAAGAAGCAATAAGAGTGTAGCAATGGCTAGGCTCTTCCTTCCTTCTTCAATGGCTGAATATTTCTCTTTTAGGGGACATGAAACAAGGACCTACTTGTGTGCTTGTCACCTAGGGTTTTAAATCAACAAAGTTTATAAATAAATGCAAGAATATAAGCCTACAACCTTTCAATTAAGAAGTTTTGCAGAAAAAAAACACTTACATATCATGAAGAAATAGCATTGCAAACCCTAGTTGTAAACCTTCCTTTAAGAGAAATGCCAAAAATGCCAAGAAAATCCTTCCTTCAACAAGTGCGCCTCACTTAAAGATGAAATACCCCAACAAGGGCGCAAAAAATCAGATCTCACAAGAGAGTGAGTTGTGTGTTGTGTCAAAATGAGGGAAAAACTCCTCAATATATATTGTATCATGACCTTTAATTAAATTTAGGTCATTAAAAATAGCCGACAAGGCTACAAACCAAAATTATACCGTTTTTACATTAAATTGTCAAATCAAAGCCCTAACTAAGCATAAGCAAGATGTCAAGCCCTACTGAGGGAGACGTTAGCCCCTTTTTAGGGCAAGTGCAACACAAAATGACAAAACGTTGGCCCTCTTTGGGCCTCCCAACCATGCCGCACGTGCCAGTTGCCCTGTCCAACTGTCACACGCTCAAGGAGACATCAATGGCTCCTAGGTGACGTCCTGGGCCATCAAAGGGAAACGTTCCACTGGAAGTGGGTCAACTCCCCTAGGCTGGGCTCAGCCAAAGTGTCCCTGATGGAACGTCCTTCTTCTCAGGTGCAAAAGCTCAATCCAACACTGTCCTGTCTCTGCCCCTGATGGGGTCTCAACAACCACCTGATGGGCTCTTCAGCCCCATGGAGGTCCGAACTAATCATCTCCCCATGTGTACCGGTCCACGTGGTACCTGTCTGTCGGGCATGGTCCTGCACATCAAAAACTTTGCCCTCCATGGGCTCATTAGTCACATGGATTATAGCAATGTTAATCACGTCTCATCATTAATATTATCAAACATATGCATAAAAACCCTGATATATCATCCAATAGCTCAAAGACATTACAAAGACCTACAATGCAAGGCTGGAGAAAAATACAAGGCACCCTATTGGGCTAGTATCCATAAGGAAAGGAAAGTCTCCAAGGGGTATCATCTAAGCCATGTAAAACGAGATGATGTGGATAAGGGATGTCCAGACATACGGGTAGAGTGAGAGACAAGGATGCATGATATTACCTGTGGGTGCCTTTGTAGACGGTGAGCTGTACCCGTCATGGATGCAAATTTTTCCAAGCCCTTTCTTGCCTTTATTCTTTCCTTTCTTTATTTGCTTTTTATTTTTTTTTATTTCAAGGACTAACTAGAGGACACTGCCTTGGCGTGGTAACCAGATGGTGGCAATGTCATGCTGTTAGGTACCCATGAACATAATAGGCTGGCTCGTGACGAGACCCCCTATCCTCTTGACTAGGTCTTGTTTGTTATTTTTTCAGGTCCCTCTTGTTTCTTGCTAAGAGGCCTTTTATTGCCTTCTCGGGGATCCCTGGGCAATGCATCTTGCGGTTTTATTTCTAGGCTTTTATCTTTTACCAGCTGCTTTTACCTTCCGGGCCTTTAGCCCCTTCTTCCCATGAGATAAGGTGCAACACCACAAACAGATCATCCTAATGCCCGAACAAGGGGAAATGGGACAGATGAGCAGGAGATAAGATGAAAAAGTGATGATATGATAGGAGCGGACGATGGCTCTTCAGAAATCCCCCCGATGGCAAACCAAAACCTATGGGTACAGGCTTGCTAGGACACCCTGTCAATCCCCTCAACAATGGTCAAGTGAGTCAATGTAAGATCCAAGCAATTGTTAGAAATAAAAGGAGTAAGATGCATATATCTAAAGGTTATAATGATCAAAGGTGACACATACCATGAAACCTGGACCAATTACCTCATGGAGCAAGAGCCTTTTCCGATACAAGACCAAGCCGATGGTGATGGATGCTGCTACTGCTTGATAAGATGAATCTGACAAAAGAAGAAAAGGATGGGCCCTCCAGGGCCATGCTCAGGTCAATCCTGCTCTCGGTACTCCATGTCTAGGACCTGTGGGCCTCGAGACATGATCTCCTAGTTATCCCTAGAAATCGGGGATAACAATGCCAATAGACACCACTTTTGATGTGTCTAGTCTAATATAAATAAAGGTGATTTCCCCATTGAGGAAACACAACACACATGTGAGTTTGGAAATTTCAGCAAGTACTTGTTCTAGGGCTAATGTGCGCACCTCTCTTGGGCACTAGACTTCTTGGTTTTGTGAGCACCCTTTTGTGTGCTAGGTTTATGGTGTGGAAGGTCTTTCTCTTGAAGAATATAGCAAAGGATTGGCTGGGTTTTCTTCCCTTGTTGAGAAGGGTTTCCCAGGATACTTCTTGTGTACTTGTGCATGGTATTTCTTCTTGTGATCTTGGTTATTGCAGAAAGTTGTTTATGGTGTAACTGCAATTGTCTATGGTTGAAGTAAAATGTTAAAAATGGAATAAACTTCATGCTTGAGCCTAGCCTAGTGAAAAATCAACAACGAGGGTTAGATTTACCATAGCAATTTAACTACTTCTACATGCTCGTTTTTCCATAGACGATGCTACATCATCGTCACCCAACCATAGGCACCTACATATGCCACCACCGAGCATAGTACATAGAGATTTAACCTGGGAAACCCTCTTGGGTAGAAAACCCATCATAAATTCTTAGATTCATCAACCAAGTACAGTATCAGTACAATGCTCTCTCAGAGAGAAATATCCCAGATAACCCTTCTACTCAAAGGGAAACCCTACTACTAGACTTGCGCTTTGTCTCCAGAAGATACACCAAGTATTATGCCAAGACATACACCAAGAGATACACCAAGGAACGATCCAACCCCTAGCACATTACCTTAGCAAGGTAGGGCATGAGAGAGAGACAAACCAAGACCAAGAGTTTTGCCTTACCTTCCTCCTGTAGCTGCAATTGCAACTGCAACTGCAACTCTCCACCAAACTTGTGCTATATCTGAGTGAGTTGTGTTCACCAAATGAGTAAGGCGTCACCTTATTTATACTTATTCTGGCAGTGAACTTTTCCCACAGGGCCGACCTGTCTCTTCTGGCAAATATAATTTACTTTGACTTTTTCTGGCAGGGCTGACTTCTCATATTGCAAGTACAAAATATAATAATTATTTTCCTGAGTCGACATTACAAATATACTTTAGCATTATTCTTGTAGGGTTTTGACTTGATCAAATACAATAAGAATATTTTCCACAGCTACATAAGACTTCGACACATTGTATATACCTTTCCACTTTTTTCTCTACTGTTTCCAAATACTTTTCTGTAAATATAAGACATTAAAAAAAGATTAACCGATTTTCACCATTTATTTCCAATTATTGTCGATTTAATCTTTTTGGGATCCTTGCTCATTAATTGTCCATTATCATTATTTCATCTGTGGTTAGAATGACTACAAAATCAACAAGGAACCTCTACTTTGTCATGCAAACTAGTCGAGCCATCAATTTGTTCTTAAGATCCACTATACTTTGACTAGCCATTCTTAGCTAAAAAAGTCTTAGGGGACTATATGGTCATCCCATTCAAACTCATTCCTTCCATGAAGAAGATTAACTGCGGAAGGAGATTGACTGCTAAGTGCCCATCCATCAATTTGTTCTTAAGATCCACTATACTTTGACTAGCCATTCTTAGCTAAATTTAAGTCTTAGGGGACTATATGGTCATCCCATTCAAACTCATTCCTTCCTTGAAGGAGATAGAATGCTAAGTGCCCATCTATCAAAATATGATTTATTTTGTAATCGCGGATGCTCATAGAGACTTCTATGCTTGGGTGTTCGTATCCATTACCCAATGTATATCTTCTCCTTGCACTGAGATATTCTCCATAGTAACATCTTCCACAATGGCCTTTATCCTTTCTTATTTCCTCCCAGTCGTCCACTATCGTAGCCATTGGATGCAACTTCACTGAATCATCATCTTGCATAAGTTCCTTTGTCGGTTGTGTTGATGATTGCAGCTTCATGAGACATCCTCCAGATCGTTCTCCTTTGGACTGAGTTGAGACATCTGTGAGAGAGAGCCCAAGTGTTGGGTGTTCCCATGTGATGGGTGTGCATCAGACTCTGGACTGAGTTGTGATGACGTGAGGTCTCTTGCTATGTACTCCTTTGGACTGAGTTGAGTTAGCTTGAGATGGTCTCTTGCCTTGTACTCCTGTGGACTCAGTTGAATCGGCTTGAGATGGTACTCCAGATGATTTTCCCATGGACTCAGTTGAGATAGAGATCTGTTGAGTATGACGTCCTTGTGGCTGAGCACAGGTGGACGTGTCCCTAGTGGCTGAGCACTAGTGGACATGTGGATCCCTTGCTATATTGTCTAAGTGTAAGATTTACTTGTAACCTTAATTGTGATGTAAAGGGTACAAGTCGACCCCACCATAAGTGAAAGATAATTAATGTTTATGTAATGATTAATTATATTACTGAGTTATTGAGGTCGGCCCTATTGTGCCAAGAGACACACCTATTGCTGTGTCTAGTCTTGTATAAATAGAGGCGAATCCCCATTGAGGATCACACACACTCACTTGTCATTTGGAAATTTCAGACCTACTTGTACGGGTAAAGTGCGTACCTCTCTTGGGTGCTAGTTTCAAGGTTGTAGAGCACCCTCTTGTGTGCATCTAGGGTTTATGGTTTGGGGGATCTTCTCTTGAGAATATAGCAAAGGATTGTTGGGTTTTTCCCTTGTTTGAGAAGGGTTTTCCCAAGATACTTCTTGTGCATGGTTATTCTTCTTGTGATCTTGGTTATTGCAACACTTGTGTATGGTGTTGCTGCATTTGTTTATGGTTCAAGTACATGCTAAATGAAATAAACCTCATGCTTGAGCCTAGCACATAGAGAAAATTCAACAGGTTGCACCAAATGTTTCTACTAGGTGTGGTATATGCACTATTATGCTAGCAATCTTCATTGCGGTATGTGCACCAAACGTCTCTACCATGTGTGTGTTAGAATATAATGGATGTGTGTGTTAGAATATAATGGATGTGCTCGTTTTACTATCGACAATATCACTATTGTCACCCAACCATAGGACGAAGCCACCCTCCGAGCACCTTAACCTTGACAGAGAATCACTCCGGAAGCAAACCCTAGGCTAGATAGCCAAACAAAGGGTAGCACACCTTTCCCCAAGGATAGCGCACCAAACAAGAGCTGATTAGATAGTTCAAACCATAACCAAGTGATAGTCCAAGCCAAAACGTAATCTGCTAGCTGCAGCAGCTGCAATAACAACTCTCCTCCAAACTTGCGCACAAAACTGGGCAACTGTAGTGCGCACAAGTGAGCTCTGTAATTCTGAGAATGCCTGTCAGAATGAAGACTGACCTCCTATATTTATACTAATTCTGGCTAACTGCCTGGGTCAACTTCTCATTCTGGGTGTCTATTTACTTAGTATATAATATTTCTTCTGGCCGACTTCTTCTCTTGTAGGCTAATAATCTAATACCAATTATCCTCTTGAGCCGACTTGTCTTCTAGGATTATTAGCCAACTCATTAGGGTTTCTTCTTTCTTTCCGGAATATTCTATTCTCGTTAGGTTTACACGTGAAGGTAAATACCTCCCGCAACTACCATAATATTAACACTCCCTCCTAGCTAGGGAGGTATTACAGGTAATGGTCTTGAGCACAAACATACCATTCACCCGGTATCATCAACATAATTGTATAGACTATCTCATGACTAGATCATGAGCATCATCATCACCATCAGTGTCATCAGCTGCATCATCTCTTGAAACCATACTCTATCTGAATAATTAGACATGATGTTGGATAAGTCACTCACACCACAGAGTGACACAAGAGCCATTCTTCTAATCTGGACATATGTCCTAGAAAAATAAATGTCCTGAACCATTTTCCGTCTGGGAAATCTCTGTCCATTGATCATCCATCT
>ML781416.1:376692-401354 GCA_009831015.1 Picea engelmannii
CTGGTCTTTGATCAGGTGCTTGTTGGTATATGTCCCTCTTTGAAGGCGGGCATGACCACATGAGGGATGTATCCCATATGCAATGATGATAAAATTAAAAAGGTCACTTTGAGAATGAATGGACAAGTATTGCCACCCAGTCAACCTTGCCAAACCCTCTTCACCCTTGTTTGTATTTATTTGGGGTTTTGTTTTTGCTTTAGGGGTTATTGTAAAAATATTAATTAAATGTTTTTTAATTATAACATGTTTAATTAGTTATATTAATTAAACATGTTATTTTTAATTGTTATTTTAATTATTATTTTTATTACCCTAACCTAGCCTAAAAGTATAAATAGAGATCCTACCTCTATCTTTATTACTCCCTCATATGTTCTCTTCTAAAACAGGTGGATCTCCTCTTTGAAGCTGTGACTCCTTTGTAACAGTGGCTGAGGTTTCCTGTGGTGATTCGGCCCTTCTATAATCCTCTGTTCAGCCTAGTTTCCTTTTTGGCCTCAGAATTATTGCTGTCTACTTCTGAGAATGATTCAAGGGTTATAGCAGATCTGCTTTATGGTGTGGTTACCTGTGACTGAAGCTGCCACCACCTATTTTCTAGCACAGGTGGCAGTCCTCTCTCTAAGTGTAGATCTGGTTCTACAGTGGGCCGTGGCTTCTCTAACACAGGGCTGACCCCTGCTGTGGCTTCTCAAGCTCAGGACTGTCTCTTCTCTTTGAGCCGTCACCTGTAAACTCTGTGATCTCTCTCTAAGTGTAGATGTGGTTCTACAGTGGGCCATGGCTTCTCTAACACAGGGCTGACCCCTGCCGTGGCCTCTCAAGCTCAGGACTGTCTCTTCTCTTTGAGCCGTCACCCGTAACCTCTGTTCTGTGTGAGGGTTTGAGTTCTTGATTCCCCTTTTGGTTGTGAGGGTTTGATCACATAATTTCTGTATGATGCTTTAAGTGTTATCCTCTTCCTTGGTGGCTAGCAAATCCATTCATCTCTTGGCAAGAGATCTAACCTACATGGTAGATCTATGAACCTGAAATTTTTCTGAGCACAACTAAAATTGGCATTACATCTCTTATGCGTGGCATGCACTCCTTCAGTGATCTGAGGTAAGTCTTCAAGGTAAGATCCACTATTTAGATCTGTTACTTTAGATCTATATTAGATCTGTTACTTAGATCTGTTCTTGAGTTAATTTGCATCAGATTCAGTGATTAATAAGTCTGTATCAGAACTAGTTTCTGTTTTGATAACCTAATGTTTTTGCTAACTAAGAAATAGAACACTGGTTGAGTTTAATTCAGATCTGATTTTTGTGTGTATTTGAAAATTGGTTATTCTTCCTAAGTTCAGTATCTATGACTGTGTTCTAGTTGCCTTTCCAACTGAAATTTAGATAAAGACATTTCTGTCCTGCATTACTTATCAATTTCTAACAGGAAGGGCCTATAGTTTCCAAGCTGCAAGCTTTGTAGAATGCCATAGTCCTGGTCTTCTCAATTTGGGACCTTCTTATATCAACAAATGCATTTAATAAATCAAGACAAAGAACCAAAACATCGTCTCTCTATATCTGAATTACTCTCGTGCTCTCCAAGTATGTCGAATTCCTCTGAATTATCTTGAAGACATGTGTACACGGCCTTGGTTGAGATGGGCATCTTATCTCTCCACATTGTTAATCAACTTAGGTCCAAGAGCTATTGATTCGCTCAATATAGATTTCTACACATTTTCAGGATTTCCATATACTTTTACTTGGTCCTGGCTGCAGTTGGGGACCAGAACTCTGAATACTCAAAGATGCCAAAATGTTGAATGTGAATTTTCTAAGATTGCAAGTTTATTCTAATTACAATGAAACATAGTAAATACAAAGTATGTATGTGTGCATTTTTTAAATAATGAGTAATGATATTTATAAGAACAAATGAAATTACATCCAATTTATTCAAAATAATTGTCTCTTTATATATGTGCGACTAAATGGATGTATCGAGCATAATATACAATGATGCTCCACTTGTGGTAATAAGTTGAGTACATCTCTCTTGTGATCTACATTAAGTGCTGTTATAAATCTGCTGGGTTTACTTTACTGGATTAGGGTTTGTTGAAGTGTCCACCACAGATCTATTATTTCCTTATGATCTCAACACTTATTTGTGCATCTCAAAGAAAACCAGTTGATAGTTTGTCACAAATTAAGAGCTTGGAGGAGAAGATTTCTTAAAGGTAATCCACAATTAATTTGTTTGCAGCCTTGCAGAACTAACCCATATATTTGGTACTTGCAGGTTGTGGATAAAAATGTGCCGACAAGCCTCTATTGATGATAATGCAAAAATTTAGAAGTGGAAACTGATTAAAGTCAACCACAAATACAGCCATCGTATTGAATAAGCCAAGGTAAAGGTTGTGGCATGATGGTCTATGTCTCTCTTTCTCTATTGACTGTACAATGGTTAAATTGAGCACAAACATCATATTCTCTGTATGGTAGATATATTCGATTCTAAATCTATTGACTGCCAAATTGTTGGAAAAAGACATAGATATATTTTTTTCAGCTTCAGGCACTGATCAGTATGCAATAGAATGATGAGTTATTGCATACGAGCTTGACAGCAAGCTACATGAAACTGAATGCAGGCAACCTTCATAAGCTAATATTGAATGGAATGATTTTATGTATGATTCAAATGCAAGGTGTGAATGTGCTTTTTTTCTATGCAGGAGATTAAGAGGCTGCAAGATAATCATTTCCTTAATCAAGCAAGTTAAGCCAAAGGGTGCACGAGGGAAAAAAGGTTTGTAACAGGTAACCTCCAAAATGGTTGCATGAGAAGAACACTTGAGAGATTATACCACAAGTGATGGAGCCGTGACAGCATGTAAAGCATGATCATGGGAAGAAGCCTTATGGATCCAGAAGAAAGCTTAGGTTTAGATGCAGTACTGCAAAGAGACTCTATACTTTGGATGAGAACATGGAGCACAATTTCATAGCTCAGACCATCTCTCTATGATAAACTGTCAACAGCCCAAATAACTATTAGTTCACATCAATTAGAACGAAAGAGCTGGAGGTGCCAAGGCCTGCACAGAGAGGCATCGAGCATGTATTCCTAGTCTATGTGTTGAGAACAGGTTGAAAACCAGTGAGTTTGTGATGACAAACTGAAAAGGTCTTGAAAAAGCTGTCAATCTGGTCCCATATTTTAGTTTTGGCATTGGACAGAAATAAAAATTTATAATGACAAGGTTCTTGTCTAATTGGTACTTGTGAATAATGCTTTTCCCGTTTTTCGGCTTTTGCATGTAATTCACTTATTATGCATGCTTTTATCTCTGATACACAGATCAGACATTTAGTGCAAAGGAAACTATGGTTTATAAGCTATATTAGGCTTGTTATACAGACATAGAAAGAGATGGAGGTGAAAGAACAAATGCACGCAGCTTCTGATGTAGGGAACCAGAAGTTTCTGAAGAATCTGTTATTGAATGGGATCTGTACAAAGAGTGGTTTTGGACATGCATATTCATAATCTATGCGTTGAGAACAGGCCGAAAACAAGAAGTTCATGATCACAAACTGCAAAGGTCTTGAAACTACTGTCAATCTGGTTCCATATTTTATTTTTGGCATTGGACAAATATAAACTTATTTAATGACTTATCTGTTCTCTAATTGGTTCTTGTGAACTATGCTCTCTTGTTTTTCGGCTTTTGCATGCAATTCACTTATTATGCATCCTTTTCTCTGTCACACAGACCAGAAATTTAATGCAAAGGTAACTATGGTTTATAAGCTGTATTAGGTATCTTATACAGACATGGAAGGAAATATAGGTGAAAGAACAAATGTGCACAGCTTCTGATGTAGGAAACATGAAGTTTATGAAGAATCTGTACAAATGATGGTTTTGGACATGATTGTTGTTGCTGATCATATAATAGAAGTGAATGGAAGGAAGTATATACTTCTGCATAAAAACTGTAATACTCAGCTCTCTTCAGATGCAATGAAGAAATATTTGTTTTGCAGGCATTCTTAGGGCATCTAATTTATCAACCACTAAGAGAAAGGATAGACCATGCATGCTATTGCACAATCACTAGCATGTTGGCGAACCCCTTTCTAATTAGTTATTGAGCTAAAGGAAATCAAGGATCATCCATTGAATGCCCTATGCTTAAACTGACTGATGCTTGTTGCAGCAAGTATATTAGGATATTGCTTTATTCTCTCTGAACCAATAAGCCTGACAATGACAGTGTTGTCTGTTCTCGTTTGCCTTTTAAAAGAGCTTGCAGGTTCTAAGAGAGAAGTGGACTCTCATTTATTCAAAACATAATACCATTCCCTTGCCAGACAACTCTACTAATTATCATAATTTATATGGATGCATAGGATTCTCTTAGATTCGCTAGAAGAGAGAGATAATAAAGAGAAGATATCACGTTCTCAAAAAAGTCCATCCCTCTTACTATTTTAGCTCACTTAAATGATTAATACGGTGTTGTGTTTCCAGGTAAGCCTTTAAGTAGCCTCTGAGTTTACAAAGAGAAAACATAACTCCATAGTAAACAAAGTATCCCTTTCTTTAAAAAGTAATGGCTCATATCAGTGAGTTTGGTTACAGTGTCCATCTGATGTTCTTTCACATGTACCAGTAGTGCTTACAGAGACAATGATTTATTTGTTACACAGCATAATATCACTGGTGTCCATTCATCTGGTTCTATGTGTTGCCATGTTGTTGACTCTCATTGGTGTCACTTTTGGATGATTTGTAGCTTGAGCTTCTTAGTTATCCCGAGCACATGTTTGGATATACAACTGTGCATACATGTAGATTAACTTCATGGCTGAGATTTGAATTTCTTCTTTGTGCACTTCTACCCTATCATAGGAAAACAAAATATCATTGTTGTACCTGATAGAAACCCCCATCTTGATGGACGTAAAGTTAGTGGGTTATTTCATAATACTGCTACCGAACAATCAAAAGAAAATTTTGTTGGCAGATTTTTCAAAGTGGTCATACCATGGCATATAGCCATTTCCATCTGCAAATGACCGTACATCTAAAGATGCTTATTATCTCTTTGGCAAGGATAACGAGTCTACCCTAATATTTCATTGTCATGTATCTTGTCTTTTGATGACTGCCTCCTAATATGTCTAACCTATTTTATATTATAGTCTAGTATGTGTAACCTTGTTTAGCTTATAGTACATGTCACTTACCACATGGAAAAATTTAACACCAATCTCATGTGGATTTTGTCCATGCAGAAACGTAACTCTGACTTACTCATCATGTGTAACTCCCACTTCCAAAGGATATTGTAATTATGCTTCTCTATATATAGAATCTTGATGAGGTAAGGGGATTACCTTCCTTGGGAGATATGTAAGGTATCAATAAGGCATTAATGCCCTTTCTCTGCAAAGATTGTCTAGTTTACTTGTATTTTCAACTTTTTGGTTTTAGTAATTTAATATTCCATTCTTATTTTAGTCTTAAGGGAACAAATTCTTATGTTATGGGATTTCATGTTGTGTTTCTCTTGTTATATTTCTGGGTAATTTGTTTTTACTAGGGTTTGGTGTGCAAAACCCACCTTTGCACACATAAATTGATATTGGAGCATGACTCCGGACCAGAAGGATCATTTCATTGTCATTCCTTATATGTTGATAGTTGTTAATGGGCATTGTGCTGTAGTACACTTTGTTTTAACTTTTATGTTGTATACTCTGTGGATCACTCCCTCGGACCCTGTTACCCCCTCCATGCCTAGGGGTAACTAGAGGAGATCATGTCTTGAGGCTCGCAATGGAGAACATGATCTACATGATAATGATGATCAACATGTCCACAAATGGCAGATCAACAACCCCCCTCATTTGCCTCCCAACACAGATGGACCAAGGCTCATCACATTCAGGGAACCCAGAGTATGGGAGATGATAAACTATTGTCACCATGATGTATGTTACTCATTCTTTCATGCAAAGTGTTGTGCTTAATTTGTTGGGCATGTGGATGAAGATCTTTGGTTGAAGTTGGATAATGGATCACTGGTTTGGGAAATGGTGTTAGTTCCCTTGTTTCACCTTGGTGGTCAGCTTTTGTGCTCTAGTCCCGTGTTGTCACCGCCAAGGGAAAATGGCTAATACCGGGGGGCCTTCCCAAGGGTAAAGTTTTGCTCTCGATCATACTCGACACTTCCATCTTGGATCCTCTCATATTGTACTAAACTTCGGCTATGGTCCATTTTCTCATGAGAAGAGGGGTTGAAGGCCCAAAGGTTGTTCTACAGTTGCTATAAAAGAATAAGAAAATGATGCTAGAAAAGAAAGTGAACATAGTAAAACAAGACCACCAAAATCCGGTCCAACTTGAGCTCTACTCATTCAGTGTTCGCCCCGGTCCAAAAAAGTAATGCTTAAGCTTGGAAACCTATAAAAGGGAAGCCACAAATTTGCAAATTATAAATGAAAGCATGGACTAGAAAAAGGCAAAAGGGGCTTGGAAAAAGGTGGTACGCAAATATTGGGTAACTCAAGAGCAAGTGCACCCTCCACAAAGGCATTCATAGAAATGGATTAACACCATAAGCCATGAAGGAAGCCTTGAACCATATCACTTTCACACTTACTCTTGGTTGGTTTTTACTTTCCCTTGTCACTCTCGGGATCTATCCCTCTACCTGGGTTATTTTGTTTCCTATCTAGGTGGCACACCTAATAGGGTTGGATGAAGAGCCCCCCCCATACTTAAACTTGGTAACTTGCATGGGGTCCTGGCTGGTGTGATTCTTGAAGGGGATACCGAGGTAAATTATCTTACATGATTTATATCTTAAGTTGCAAGTTACTTTGCATGTTTTAAGGACTGTTGTTTCTTATGAACTTTGGCTAACCATATTTTATACTTTGGCTTGTTTTGAATACCCCTTACATGGTTCTTGAGGGACGTCCTGAGCTTGTACCCAAGACGTTGTGCCTTTATTGTAGGACTTTGACATGTGTGATGGAGAGCAGTGGATCATCCATTGACTCACCAGCCTTAGACAATGGCTCTCACATTCTCAGAACCTTGGATGTGTAAATGTGTTGAACCTGCACATAATAGATCTAGCTAAACAATAATACAACATTTGCAGAGAGAATTTGAAAAAGAAGTAGAGGGGGAGAAAAAATGAAAGAATTCTCATTAACTGTATTCCACACTCAAAGAGCGAATAATTTACAATAGATATATGATACATGAGTAACTAATGAGACATAGTGGTGGTCTAGAGTGATCTAGACACACCAACAATTACGAGAGTGAACTGCCACCTAGTTTAGTCTCTTAGGCAGTTACGTGAGTGAACTACCACCTAGTTGAGTTAACTAGTCAACTAGTCTTCAGTTAATTGACTGAACAAAGAGTAGTGAGGAGTTAACTCAGGAAATCAAGGGTAATGCGCCAGTCTGGTGATGATCCCAAGGCAAGTGCACATTAACTGGTGATGATCTCAATGTTGCATGGTGACAAAACCAATGCAACATCTAAACTCAACTCAACTAGTCAAACTAAGTGTCAACTGAAAATAATATTCTCCAAGTGGAATATTCTCCCCTAAAATATAAGAGACTAGATAATGACTAATTATGACTAATAAACAAGGAAAAACCTTAGGAAAAATAAATCCTAGGTGTGTGTGAAGTAACTCCAACATGATGATGGACAGATGGGCTTGGTTTGAGTAGTTATGGTCATTATGCCACATATGGGCTCGAAGCCCAACATGCTGGGTAGGGTACCCCAGGGATTTTTTACACAGAGGATGGAGGATGTTGTGGTAGCAGGTGTCATGACATCACTTGGAGATGTGATTGCACCCCTCTCAGCTTTGGATGTGGCCTTTGGAGGCCCTTGATGTGACCTTCTAGCCCCTGACGTCATATTCTTGGCTATGGTTTGATGGATGGATTGGTACCAGAGATGATTGGCATGGCTTTAGGTGAGGAGAGACCTCACATCACACTCTTTCACCCGTGAAGGATGCCACTTGGTCTTTGGAGGCCCAACGTTTCCCTTTGGAGGCATGCCATCACCTTCTCCTAGCATTATGTCACCCTTTTAACACATGACGTCACCCTTTTTAGGGTTTTATTATGTTTTTTTTGTATTTTGGCATATTGTTAGAGGCAAATTAAGGGGCCGACCTCACTTTATGTTGTTGACAAATTATGTGGATAAATTGTATTTTGTGGCCACATATAAAAAGACCACCCTCACATTTCATTTTAGGTTCATAAATTCTCACCTTTGTGAGAGATACTTCTGAAATTTTCGCCCTCTAAGGGTTACTAGCTCTCTTGAACTCCTGCACTAGGCTTGGAAGGTCAATTGTGGATGCTCTATGCTGATTTTGGATGGAATTTTCCACAATTAGGGTTCATGGTTTTTTGGTTAAAGTAAGTGAATTTTTTGTAATTTATTCTTATGCTATTAAGTATTTCAAAGTAAATTTTCCATTTTATGTTAGACGTCTTGCTTGGTGAAACCCTAAGAGAGGAACATAAGTGCTTCTTCCTCTCACAAGGTGATTTTTGTCAAAAATTTGTGAAAGAATTTTTGCAAGGGATAGACTCCTAAAGCCCTAAAGTGCTAACACTAAAGGATTTTAGTCCTAGACTTTTGATTTTGACTTAGTTGAAACTATAAGAAGGGATTAACTATTTATAGGGCTCAAATGTGCTTGCACCCTAGAAGTCCTTCTCCTCAAGATTCAAACCCTAAGGCCCTAATGTGCGAGCACCTTAGAGTTTGAATCCTACCTCTTGATTTCAAGTAGGCCATCACCCAAACCTAGTGTTATAAGACTCCATATGTCCTTTAAGGCATTGGTTTTAAAACATTCTCATGGTGAATTGATCAACAAACTCTTCCTTTAAACTCTCTTAAGCATTCTACTAACCTAACTAACACTAACATTGACAAACTCATTGGATAGTTTGCTGCTGTTACAAAAGTTTGCTACAACCATATGATAATACTTTAATTCGTTGCATACATTCTTGTAAAGGTGGCCTAACCTATTCAGAAATTGCATCTAACAATTGGATAATATTCTAGTGGATGTATGGTAAGTTTTAATGGTCAATTGTTGCATTTCTAAGCATTAAACGTTGTTTCTGTTGTAAATCATTTACTGTTGCAAATTTACAACAACTTTTGCAACTTATCTTGTCTAGTGTCTTCAAGAGGTATTTATTGCATGTTTGGAGTTGGAAATAATCAATTATATGATGTAAAATGTTTTTTGTTTGAGGCAGGTACTCAAACAACTTCATATCTCTTCCACTACCTTGACCTATACCGATCATTCTCTTCCACTACCTTGACCTATATCGATCATTCAATGATCAAGAGAGGGGGTGGTAGGCTTGTCTAATATACTTGCTACTTTGATCCCTTGAGGTCACTAGGAAAGACTCCCTTGTGGTGGATCTCTTCCATCACAAAAACGAGGAAAGTTCTTACAAAGGTGATAGTGGTAGGATCTTCTTTTGTTACACAATATTTGGGGACTTGTTGTGTGGCTTTGCACAAGTACAAATCTTGCGATAACATTTTGGCGCCATTGTCGAGGAGGACTGAGTCATTCTTCTTAACAAAAATATATTTGGTAAACTGTCTCTCGAAGCGCTTATCTTACAAGTTTACCCGACGACTCCACTGAGGGTAGTTCCCTCACCTTCCTTTGATGATCCAAGGGAGATCATTTGGTGACTCCATTAATATATTTCTAGGTGTCATCCTACTCTCAACATTGTGATATTGCGTATTCTCAAGTAATGCAATCATGACACCATGGGATCAAATGTATCCTTCTATTGATTTTGAAAGTTTTTGGGGATACCCAAATGATTTTGACATGAAATGGTCGAAAAACTCTCCAAAATTCATAGGCTTGCCTGTTACTCACATTGTAAAGTTCTTGAAGTACATACATGGGATAAGGGCATGAGATGAGGATGTACTAGTAAAATTGTTTATACTTTCCTTGCCATTTGGAATACAAGACCGGATCAAGAGTTGTTGCAAACCAAAAGGTATATCCTCTTTCACAGATCTCGTTAGCAGGTTTCTTGAGTTTTCGAAACCACAATTCCTAACATATGAAGACATTCTTCCAGCGCTTGTCGCAAGCTCTAAAAGGGAAGGTTTTTTCTTTGACCTTCTTATAAGAGACCTTAGGGAATCACACCAAAGAATCTATCGAAAGTGAAGAGTTTATTAACGAAGAATCTCCATATATTGAGCATGCCTTGGATGAAGAAGATTACACATATGCAAGGAAAGAACCTAAGGAAGAAGCTTATGAAGAGGGTTACCAACTCCTTGAAGGGGAGCAAGAATTTCCTCATGATTCTATTGAAGACAACGATGACTTGATTGAAGAACGAGAGCCTTAAGAGGCGAGTCATGAGGAAGATTGCCAAGAAGATCATGAGTTGCCTTGTGAATATGCCAAAGAAGAACATTTTCATGAAACACACCTTGTTAAAGACCTAATCCATGAAGAGGCTCCTCATGAAGACAAAACACTGGTATCTGCTCCTCTAGTTGACGAAGTCATCCAATCCTCCATTCTTTCTGCACAAGAAGAAAAGAATGTGGTAAGTTACACTCTCCAAGTTTTCGATGTTGATGCATTTCATGAATGGGAAAGTGAAGATGTGTTAGAGGAAACCTTGGATGTCTTAGACCCTTCATGTTATAATGAGAGTGATGATGTGATTAACAATCTTGATGAGTTTATAGATGTTGGGAGACACAAATGGGATGTGACTTGTTATGATTTTAATGGAGATCCCATTTATGATATTGAAGTTCGTTTTCAATTGTTGCCGTTAGAACAACCAGATGAGATCGCTACTGATTCAGATGTGTGGCAACAAGAAGATGACATGATTATAGATTTGTTCCAATCACCCAAGGACGACTTATTGTAGCATTCCCATGATGATTTCCAATTGTATCCTGGGGGTTCGATACATATCCTTTTGAGCACTTGGATTTATTATATGAAGAAGATTTTTAACCACCTGTATGCTCCGACTTTGATGAAGATGAAGCCATGATTTGCTAGTAGGATTTTTGTGATGAGATTTTCCAGCCTTCTTCTTTTCCTTCATCTCGCTATGCCATTGAGGATGCACCTGGGAAACATGTTCCTTGTCCCAAGTAGTTTCCGGGGAATTTTTTTCCCTTAGAATTCAAGGGTAGGTTGGATGCTTTAAGGAGAAATTTGACATTCCATTTTTTCATCCTCCCCTCGAGTAATTATCAGTGATCTTCCAGATTCTTATTCATCCCTTCTTAGGCCTTGGGGAGTGATAAGGTTCAGTGTAGTCAACCTTCAGGGTCTTTGAGTCATCCTTATGAGTCTTCATCTTGTCACAACCCTATTTAGAGGAGGATTGAGCATTCTTGTGGGAATGTGACTTGGTAAATTGTGTCCCTCCCTCCCATCTTCATGAGTTAGATTTTATGATTGGAAATGGTATAGTGTCTTCTTTAAGTCATGTTCCTTTTGTGCTCGACTTATCCTTGTTTTGGTTTATGTTGAAGCACATGGGTAGATATTTTGATACAATGCTGGGATGGTTTTACTGATTGTATGATTATACGTAGCATTTCTACTAACATAGATTAGGGTAGATAGGTTAGGGCATCTGCATCTTTCATTTCATTTGTATATATGTTGCATCATGCATTCATGATAATATAACCTACATCTTCTTGCATATACATGTTGCATTTTCACATAATGAATACATGTCAGGAAATTGCATTTAATCACTGAATATTTTTGCTTTACCATTCCGTAGCTAAGGAAAATTTTCTTTCAAGCATGGTTTTGGATTTATCACTGACAACCAGTGGATCACATCCAACAACATATACTTCTAAAGTGCTTTGTTGGTTGAAGTGGGCGCAGGATTGCAGGTCTTGGACGACCATAGATGTTGAGGATCTCATGCACTCTATGGTGAACACATGTCCCCATGTTGGAGCCAGATGTTACCCCTCCATGCCTAGGGGTAACTAGAGGAGATCTTGTCTCGAGGATTGCAATGGAGAACATGATCTACGCCATGATGATGATGATCAACATGTCCATAGATGGCAGCCCAACAACCCCCCTCATTTTCCTCCCATCATAGATCAACCAAGGCTCATCACATTCAAGCAACCCAGAGTATGGGAGATGGTAAGTTATTCTCACCATGAGGTATGTTAGTCCTTTCATGTAAAGTGTTGTGCTTAATTTGTCGGGCATGTGGATGAAGATCTTTGGTTGAAGTCAGATAATGGATCATTGGTTTGGGAAATGGTGTCAGTTGCCTTGTTTCACCTTGGTGGTCAGCTTCTGTGCCCTAGTCCCGTATTGTCACTGTCCAGGGAGAAGGGGTAATACTTGTTGATGTTTTGGTAGTTGCGGGAGGAACTTTCCTCTAGAAGACCTTTTTTAGATGAAGAGAAGATTCCGAAAGTCCAGGAAGACCATTAAACAACAAGAATGATACCCAGAAGAGAAGTCAACCCACACATAAAAGAATAAAGTAAAAAATAAGATTCCCAGAGAAGAAGTTGGCCCGAGTAGTTGACTTGAAGACTATAAATAAGGAGGACGTCTAGCTCATTTAGTCACACTCACAACACACTCTCCCACCGAGGAGAAGGTGCACACATCTGAGGAAGAGGAGACACAGAGCTGGAGTCTTTGGTTATTCTTGGTGGCTACTTTATCTTGTGCACTATCTCTCTAAGGAGGTGCACTCTTCTTTTATTGTGCTGTTGCTGCAACCGTGAGCACTAGAGGTGCGCTAGCTTAGTGCTACGGTTTATATCTTGTCCGTGGCTCTTGAGAGCTGGTGAATGGTTGGACTTTGTGAACATAATCTATCTAAGAAATGTTGTTGGGTTTTCCCCCCATTAATCTCTTGTGTTCTTTTTGTCTCTTGTTTATGCTGCTACTGCTCAGTACATGATATATATATGTTAATGGTAATGAAGTAAAAAGAACACTGGTAACTCTAATGCTCTGTAAATAAGAAAAATCTAACAATACTAGGGGGCCTTCTCAAGGGTAACGTTCCACTCCCGATCATACTTGACACTTTCCATCCTGGATCCTCTCATATTTTACTAAACTTTGGCTATGGTCCATTATGTCATGAGAAGAGGGGTTGAAGGCCCAGAGGTTGTTCCACAACTGCTATAAAAGAAAAAGAAAATGATGCTTGAAAAGAAAGAGAACATAGCAAAGCAGGACCACCAAAATCCGGTCTATTCTACTCATTCAGTGCTCACTTCGGTCCAAACAAGTAATGCTAAATCTTGGAAACTTATAAAAGGGGACCCACAAATTTGCAAATTATAAATGAAAACATGGACTAGAAAAAGGGAAAAAAGGGTTTGGAAAAAAATGGCATGCAAATATTGGGTAACTCAAGAGTAAGCACACCCTCCACAAAGGCCCTCATAGAAATGGATTAACACCATAAGCCATGAAGGAATCCCTAAACCATATCACTTTCACACTTACTCTTGGTGGGTTTTTACTTTCCCTTGTCACTCTTGGGACATATCCCTCTACTTGGGTTATTTTGTTTCATGTCTAGGTGGCACACCTAATAGGGTTGGATGAAGACCCTCCCATACTTAAACTTGGTTACTTGCATGGGATCCTGGTTGGTGTGATGCTTGAAGGGGAGACTGGGGTAAATTATCTAACATGGCTTATATCTTAAGTTGCAACTTTCTTTGCATGTCTCAAGGACTAATGTTTCTTATGAACTTTGGCTAACCATAATGTATACTATGGATTGTTTTGAATGCCCCTGACATGGTTCTTGAGGGACATCCTAGGCTTGTATCTAGGACGTTGTGCCTTTATTGTAGGACTTTGGCATGTGTGATGGAGAGCAATGGATCATCCACTGACTCACCACCCTCAAACAATGGCTCTCATATTCTCAGAACCTTGGATGATGGACAAATGGGCTTGGTTTGAGTAGTTTTGGTCATTATGCCACACATATGGGTTGGAATCCCCATAGGCTGGGCAGGTTACCCCAGGGTTTTTGTGCACAGAGGATGGAGGACATTGCAATAGTATGTGTCTTGACATCACTTGGAGACATGATTGCACCCCTCTCAACCTTGGGCATGGCCTTTGGAGGCCCTTGACGTCATCTTCTTGGCTAGGGTTTGATGGATGGATGGGTACCAAAGATGATTGGCATGGCTTTGGGTGAGGAGACACCTCACTTCACACTCTTTCACCCCCAGAGGATGCTACTTTTCCTTTGGATGCCCAACCTTTTCCTTTGGAGGCATGACATCACCTTCTCCTAGCATGACGCTACTCTTCTAACACATGATGTCACCCTTTTGAGGGTTTTATTATGTATTTTTGTATTTTGGCATATTGTTAGAGGCAAATTAAGGGGTCGGTCCCACTTACTTTATGTTGTTGACAAATTATGTGGAAAAATTGTATTTGGGTGGCCCCATATAAAAAGGCCACTCTCACATTTTATTTTAGGATCATAACTTCTCACCTTCGTGAGAGATACTTTTGAAATTTTTGCCCTCTGGGTTACTAGCTCTCTTGAACTCATGCACTATGCTTGGAAGGTCAATTGTGGATGCTCTTTGCTGATTTTGTATGGAATTTTCTACAATTAGGGTTTTATCGCATGGTTTCTTGGCTAAATTAAGTGAATTTTCTGCAATTTATTCTTATGGTATCAATGTTTCATGGTAAATTTGCGATTTTATGTTAAATGTAATGCTTAGTGAAACCTTAAGAGAGGAACATAAGTGCTTCTTCCTCTCACAAGGTGATTTTTTTCCAAAATTTGTGAAAGAATCCTTGTAAGAGTTAGACTCATAAAGTCTTAAAGTGCTAGCACTTTAGGATTTTAGCCCTAGACTTTTGATTTTAACTTAGTTGAAGCTACAAGAAGGGAGAAACAATTTCTAGGGACCAAATGTGCTTTGACCCTAGAAGTCCTTCTCCTCAAGATTCTAACCCTAAGGCCCTAATGTGCTAGCACCTTAGAATTTGAATCTTACCTCTTGGTTTCAAGTAGGCCATCACCCAAGCCTAGTTGCATTTGGTTTTATAAGAATCCATAACCCTTTAAAGGCACTAGTTTTAAAGCATTCTCATGGTGAATTGATAAAACAAATCTTCCTTTCAACTCTCTTAAGCATTCTACTAACCTAACTAACACTAACATTTGCAAACTCATGGTTGTAGCAAAATTTTGTAACATCAATTAGATGGAGAATTCATGCAATTCTGTTTGTCATAGTGGAGATGGCTTTCTGATTGTTAGCCAATAAACTTTCGTGTTTCCTCAAGACTGATTGAATATCGAAAATCTCACAAAATAAACAATAACTTGGATGATTATGGTACATCATGGTCATAATTTTCTAGACTTCCTCAAAGAATAAATTTGAATCGCACCTGGTCCAAATCCCAGTCAACTCGTTTACTCTACGCTACAACCCATAAAAAGCGTCTATATCCCATGTTAAATCTCATATTTAGACCCACAATTGATTACTCCCACCTCCATCTGTCATATTTACTTCTACAAACACATGAGACTACTCCGTAATCAAAGACAATATATGCAAATGTGCCATGACACTTGTAGAACTTAAGGCCTGCCCCTTCCTATTAAATCTCCTCCACTTTGCATTGATTGGGGAGTGCATTACAAACATTGAATTAATCATCAATTAACTATGTTAAGGGATTGATGTTACCAATATCCCATCTTTTGTTCTTAGATTTCCAAACTCTAGATAGGAGGCCCGATTGGCCAATAGACATTCTTGATGGTTTTGAGCCCCCAACACATGGTAATACTCTGCTAGATCAAATCTCTTTGCCTCTTTATATATTCTTAAAATGAGGCTTGCGAGTTTGCAATCCTTTGGGGTGGTTGAGTTGCACATTTTATTTATTATGATCAATGGGTCTCCTATGAATATCAACTTCCTGATCTGCATTGAGTCAAGGATCTTGAGCCCTTGGTAAAGAGCTAGTGCCTCTKCTTGATTATTGGTTGCTTCACTAAGACCCCATTCATAATTTATTTCATTCTATCCTTTGGGATCAAATATGACCCCCTCACACCTTCCACCCCTAACCATTAACCATTAATATCCATAGTCCACTAGTTACACCTTTATATTTGTGGGTAGTTTTCATTCTCAAAAGATAATCTACAAGTAGATTTTAATGGGCCTCATAGAGCAATCTACATACTCATGGGTACTATCAACACTCTCATAACCTTGTGCATCATGCACATAACAACCCTCAAAATGCACCTCATTTGCACTTCTATGCATTTAAATCCTTTGCARCATCTACATAACGAGCACATGTCTCACGGTGGCATGTTTTTCAATCAACACTGTTTAACACCACCACACATACTACACATCACTACCAATAATAGTCTCATTTTTTGGCACATCCTATGTACTCTTATGGCTCTATTCATCATGTAGAGTGTCATTGCTAATAATGCGAGGGGGAACAACCAAACGATATCACAATATAATGTTTTGATATTTTACAATTATGAAAATGATTGGCAACTATGCCAACTTTCCAACTCCAACCATCAAGTTGAGGGTGCAAAGATAGGCTTTCATTGGAAAAAAAATATTTTAGTATAACTTTGCAAAACAACCTTTTCATATTGTACAACTCTTTTATTATTTTGATTATATATGCAATTTGAGTTTTTTTCAAGTATTGTGCATTTCCTCCCACTCACATTTCAAACAAGTTTATGTACTACAAAGGCATGCCAGAGGCTCCTCAGATCACTCCTCACAAGGGAACTACTAGTTACAGGACACGTTCTTGTAGTACATAAGCTTGTTTAAGCTTCTCACATTGTTTCATCTTTCACATGTTATATACCCTCACCTTTTGAGAAATTGAGTAATGTCATCAATAGCAACATGTATTCCATCCAATCTGTAATGCATTCTTCTTGGGGTAGATTGGCGCATATTAGAGAAAATTCTCTGTTTGCATAGTTGAACTATGCCACTTCCATCTTGTTCTCACACTATCACAATAGCTCCATGAAGAATCCTTTGTGGTCAATGCTTTAACTATTTGTAACTTAGTGTATGATAGATTGAGGGACCATACATTTCAGGGCAACACACACTCAAGAAAAGGTGGTAGGCTAATTCCTCTTCTTATTTACATAATATGCACCAAGAAGGGTCCTGAATTTCACTTTTGCGGAGGCTATTTGCTGTTAGGAGGCAATTATGGGCAAGTAACCAAAGAAAACATTTATTTTGCAAGGGAATTTTGTTCCAAATTTTGTCTAGTGGTAACCCTAGGGTCCAATGTGATTTATCTGTTCTTGCAATTTGTTGTAACCTTCCTTACGATATATACACCTTTGGGATTCCAAGCCGAGAGTCTTCCAGAGATAATTGTATGAGGCTTGATTCTATTTGAGATTGAATTAAAAGATGGAGTTTCTTCGAGAGGGGGGGTGTAGGCCCATAATGTTTTATGTTGATTTCCTCCCAATTTGATGACAGGTCGTAGACAAGATCGAAAGGTCAACTAGAGGATGTTGGATGAGGAGAACCAAGCTTTAGTAATATACATTTCAATTCTTTTTTCTAACTTGCCATAAATATGTAGCTTTCCATTCCAGATGTCATCAAAATCTCCACCCTCAAGAGACTAGTATAGGAATTATTTGATGAGG
The DNA here is from genome assembly GCA_009831015.1 of Picea engelmannii. Taxonomy (NCBI): domain Eukaryota; kingdom Viridiplantae; phylum Streptophyta; class Pinopsida; order Pinales; family Pinaceae; genus Picea; species Picea engelmannii. The sequence goes on from ML781416.1 coordinate 394,551, forward strand.
GGAAATCCTTTACTAATGACTCTATACACATGTGAACCATTTGGGGGAGGGTTAGATTCCCAATGGTAGTTTTTATCTTGATTTTGTATAGGTAGGGAGTCTATGGATTTATGCTTAATTTCCCTTATGTAATTCCAAGCTAATGTATTTATTCCAAGTTAGTCTTAACATGGAACTTAAAGATATTAGAGATTCTTGCAAGAATAGGGTTGGATACATGTTATTCGAATATTTTATATTTTTTTAAAATTTTTGTTCATTAGAAGCTAATAGAAAGGTGTCTAGAATATTTTTAAATTTGTAGATGCACTTCATAAGCATAAAGTATCATCTGCAAATTGGGAGCAATTTAAAGGTTTGATTTCGTAAAAAAATTCAATTCTAGATCATGATATTTTTTTAGTGTCTTCACTATGACTTTGAACCATCCTTGACATGTTTCAACATATTTTTTCTAGTTTAGTATTACTTTACTATAACTCTTATAACATGGTAGGATAGGGTTGGGTTCATGGGTAATCTCAAGGAGGAAACTACTTTCCATCAATTGGGGGTTGATCCCATAAAAAGAAGCTAAACCTATTGTGGAATATGGGATTAGGACCCTTCACAAGTATGCCATATGTTGCATGATATTTCAAAGATTTAGGAATTTTGTCAAGATATTTAGACACTTGGGAGTTAGTCAAGTTCAACTTGGTCTAACGTGTCTTTATATAAAGTGTGTTTTTGTAACTAATTAATTCAATGACCATACTTATGTTCTAGACATAAAGTGATATCATGATTCATCTTTTCATCAATATTAACGACACTCCATAGCTTAACCATGGGGGTCATTTGTTTATAATTGATCGTAGAGAGATGTTCATGTAAATTATGTTCTTTTGATTAATATATTGCTTCAAGTGGCCATATTGGTTGGGGTCATGCACTGTTTCTCTCTTTGAGGGTTTTAACCATGTATACACTAGTGTACTAATATTTCATTTGTATGTGTGAGAGGTTGTTTATGGTGTTTGACTTGTGTGGATGTACCCTATTCTCCAAAATGGTATTATAGCTCCTGTAAAGACCCACTCTTATGGTTGATCAAGATCATGAATCTATGTCACTGCATGCAATAAAGGACTTAGATTTTCTTATTTTTGAGCATTTATGGGCTGAGTGAATCACTCCAGTATGTTTGGAGCATTGTTTCTAGTTGGAAACCCTTTTCACTTCAACCGAAATGGTTTCCATTTTCCCAAGTTACAATCATTATATTAGATCCAAATGTATACAAATTTATTGATTTTTTTTAATCTCTTCTATATTGTTTAAATATCCCATTTAAGTTTTTTTTTGTCTATATTTTGGTTTGCTTCCTTTTTGATCCGTGTATATTTTCTACCTTGTGCAATGTTGGAAAATAAAAAAGATAGAGAAAAACATTTTATGATATACGAATTCTATTTGCCTTGTGCTTTGCAGGATTTTGGAAAATAAAAAATAGAGAAAAATTCTAACCAAAATCTAACCTCAAGCATACAAATTTTGAATATTTTTTGTAGAATTTTTTTTTTTTTTTTGTGTCCGTGGTATTTGAATTTTTTTGCAAGCAAAATTGAGGGTTTTATAGGTAAGCTCACACTTCGAGGAATGTCCCCTTTACACTTTTAAATGTTTGATATATTTTTTGTAACAATTTACTTGGTTGGAAATTACTTCATAGAAATAGAAACATTGTTACGTTTTGTAAAAGTGCAAGCAACTTAAATAATAAAGTAACTTTTTTGTAAAAATGTTTCCCACTTGAGTATAAAAGTGAATCATTGAAGGGGGTAGTCTTTTTTCAACTTAACAACCTCATCATGTACCTATCACCACATGGATCAACCTCCACCGGCCACATAAGACTTTAGTTACTATTTTGAATTCATCATTCAAATTCCATTTTCAATGCCTTTTTTTCTTCTTCAAAACTACTTATTTTTTTGAGCTCTTTCCATTTCAACAATCAATTTATGCTTTTGGAGATATCTTACTTTCATATTATAATATGGCTAGTCCAAGTGAGATCGTGTTCACTAGTTCAAACTACTCACGGAAATCCCGTATGGAGGATTTACTACAAAGTAGGGGACTTTACTGAGTTGCATTGGGAATATAAATTGCCCTTATTTAACCACTAAAGAGATCTAAATGGGACGATAAAAATGATGAAGCACATGGATTAATAGGAATGTCAACTTGTAGTATTTACAATTTCACCTTCAAGGGATCAAGACCCCATATGCGATGGAAGCCATGTTTGGTAAACACAATGATATTTGAACTCACCAACTCAAAAATCAATTAATTTCTTGAGTCCTAGTAATTTCTCTTGTATTGATGTTTTTCTATTTAAGTTTAAGACACTATAGTGAACATAATAATGATCAATGAAGTGACACATCTTAATGAAGGGATATGACCTAACTAAAGGACATGACCATTCAACCAACATGACCAATCAATGTGTATATATATACCGTGATGGAGGTCATTGTATCTCATATCATATCATTCATTCAATTTGTATATGTATAATTATTCTTCATGTATTTTTGTTTATTACTCTTCTTATGTTGGATATAAAAATGATGAAGCACATGGATTAATAGGAATGCCAATTTTTAGTGATTTACAATTTCATCTTTAAGAGATCAAGGCCCTAGACACAACTTGACAAAATTTGGAAGCAGTGTTTAATAAACACAATGAGATTTCAACCCATCAATTCAAAAATCAATTAATTGCTTGAGTCCTAGTAATTTATTTTGCATTGATGTTTTTCTATCTAAGTGTAGAACACTGCAGTGAACATAATAATAATAATTAATGAAGTGATGCATCTTAATAAAGGGATATGACCTAACTAATGGACATGACCATTCAACCAATGTGACCAATCAATGTGTATATATACTGTAAAGGAGGTCATTGTATATCATATCATTCATTCAATGTGTGTGTGTGTGTGTCCTTTATGAATTTTTGTTTATTACCCTTTTTATGTTGGATATTTCCACTGTAAGTGAAATTTGTCCATTTCATTAGTATTAGAGCTACGTGTTCATTTGACTCTTGACCACCTCTTTTTTAGACTTTGTTTGACCCAACTTTTACCCACACTCATTTTTTTTAAAGTTTTTTTGTTTACCAGTGTTATAACCACCACCGTTAGCTTTTGACGATTTAAAGTTCATAATTCCATTGCAATTTTTTTTTAAAGAAAAGAGAAAAAAAAAAGTAAAAGAAAAAGAAAAGAGAAAAAATGTTGAAGATAACCATTATATGCCTTGCAACTTAAAATGACAAGATGTTAGAAAGAGAAAAGATATAATCCAAATCAATAACATAACAATTCTATCATACATCATCAAACACAACTACCAATTAAGCACCAAACTACCAACAAAGAAACAAAATATGTACTCAAAGGGTTCCATACTATTCATGAGGCCATAAAAAACAAGGCTACTAGGTTGCATATACCTGCCGAATATAATAATGAAAGTATTGTTTAAGGAGATATGGAGACAAGGAGTAAGCATGAAATGACTAGATGGCATAAATATTTTTTACAATAACATTGGGGGAAGTGAAGGCAACAATAAGACTTCAAAGTTTTTGGCCAATAAAATATCAGATAAATGAGATTTAAAATTAAAAATTAATCATTATTTTTTAAAACTTTAGATAAAGTGGTGTATATTTTATGGTCAACCATGAACTAACAAAAAGTCAAGCTTAACTGAAAGCTATATACCATGCCTATCGACAGGTATAATAAGGAAAAATAAAATAATCAAAGAAAACAAATAAATTAAGAAGTTATAAAATAAGGAAATCGAGCCATGTCATGTCATAGTTGAGTTTTGTCTCTAAGAAATTTAACACATTAATGTTAAGAAGCTAGGATTCACGTGAAATAATTTAAAGAGTTAATTTATTGAAATTGTATTGATAAATCCATATAATGAAAAATGAAAAAATGTTTAAGTTATAAATTTCCATTAGAAAAAAAAAAGAAAAAACTATATTAGCTACTTAGCAAAGGCCAAGTTACACATTATTTCATATTATGGATTAATTAAATTGAAGAGAGATATTCCAAGACCTTATTTTAATTGAGAAAAGTGCATTGATAGTGTATAGTGTATCATAAGAAAAGGATCACATGGAAAGGTAATTAAAACATCACTTAAAGAATATCTCTGAAATTTAACCTAACCTTGAAATAAAAAGGGAGGATATTTTTTTATCTATAGTTTTATCAATGAAATGGGGTCCTCATACTGAGTGCAATAGATATTGTATAAGTTTTGTAATCAAAGTATTATTTAATAAATTTTTTTGACGAAATAAAATGGAGTTTAATAATGAAAAAATGGAGTCTAATAATGAAAAAATAGGAAGATTTTCTGAAACATTAAAAATGTTGTTTTAGTGCTACTTACAACAAAATGGACACTTCTAGGGAAATATGTTACTATTTATATTGTTATTATTGTATGTAATAATTATGTTAGTGTCGAATTCACAACCAATTATTGATTCCTGAGTCAAATATAATAAAAAGCTGTACTTTTGGAACAAGAAACAATGCAACATAAGATATTTACCGTTGAACATTGGAGATCATACTTTTGTATTGCAATTAACGGTTATATCTTTGTGGAACAACGACAATGACATAATTCTAGGTTCACCTTAATAGAAACATTGGGGAATTTTGTCTTAAACACAAAGAAGTAGTTTTTGACATTCTTCTATAAGAAGAAGAAGATAAAATTGTAGGACATCACACTGGGCTTAGATTCTGTAACACCCAACCTTAAAGATATCTCAAGGACGATCTTTTAGGATAATAAAAAATCAATACAAAAGATGCAAAAAGGATTTGACAAGGTTGTCGCTAATAAAGACGAATAACTTTCTTGCCTTAAGAATCACGATCAAAGTTTGATCACACAAACTAAAAAATTAAAAAGTGAAAAAATGTCACAACAAACAAAGTTAGAGGAACTTACGAGCAAGAACTCTATGATTGATAAAGGAACAATGACTAATGTTGTTGAAATACAAAAGTCATAAGAAGTAAAAATCCAAGCCTCAAACAAAGGAACCAATACATATCCGATCGACATAAAAAGTGAAAAAGATGCTTATATTGAAATCTTATCAACCAATGATTCATTAGAAGTTTCAAAAGATGAAGATCCAAAAAATAGGACACAAAATACAAGGATGTTTTATTTTCATCCTCATTATAGAAGCCATTGTATTATTCAACAAACTAACCAAAAACAAAATCAATATGAAAAGCTAAGTGAAGATCGTACTATATTCAAGAAAAGTTCAAGTGTGAAATCTTATCATTTTCCAAATCACAAAATTCGTTGATCACAACTATAAGAAGAAAGGATCATGAAAGACATTATAAACTAGGGTGGCCATTCCTTTCCATAAATATACTTTGAGGACAAAGCATTTTTAAAGGGGACAACAATGTAGTGAACATAGTAATTAATGAAATGACACATCATAATTAAGGGATATGACTTAACTAAAGGATATAACCATTCAACTAGTGTGACCACTCAACGTGTATATATACCATTACGGAGGTCAGTTCCCTTAATTTGGAGGCCGAAACTATTACTGTTGTGAACCAAAGCTTCAAAATCAACCTCCGAATTGAAACATGGTGCTACACGTATAATATTTGTTTTATGATTTGAGCTTAAAATTTCAATGTTTTTGAAACCATGGCCCAAAAAACTACACTATTACAAACAAAATCATAAAAGGTTAAAAAGAAGAAGGAATATATATATATATATATATATAATATACATGAAAACATTTTAAATGGAAAAACAAACATAATAATTAAAAAAAAAAATTACACAAAAAATAAAATAAAAATTAAAACAAGTAAATAAAAAAACAAAAAGAAAACAAATTAAAATGATCATAAATAAATTAAAAGAATTTTTTTAAAATAGAAAATACAAATATAAAAAAGAATAAAAAAAATAACAAACACAATTTAAAAAAAATTAAAATCGCCCAACCCACCCCCCTTTCCCCTGCTTCCCCCAACCTGTACTCCCACCACCCCTATTCACCCCCCTACCTCCCTCTTGTGCTAACCTTATAGGCTCGTGTGTGGCCTGTAGAGGTGGGTCACTCCTTCCAAGCAATGGGCTATAAATTTTCCACTACAAGTGGTGCACGAACATGTAGGGTAGTGCGAGAGGGGAGGGGGGGTGGGGTTGTTGTGGAGGGGAAATTAAAAAATTTCTATTGTTTTTTTATATGTGTGTGTGTGTTCTCTTTTTGTGTCAATTGGGTCTAGATCAGGTAGTTGGGAGGAATGATTGTATCCTCCCCACCCAAGTTCAATTCCTTCCCGCAAGTGACATGTTGAGTTCTTAATTGGTATACTATTGCAATGGCCTTGATTCCTATGTTGATAAATCCTCGAGCTTCTGCATAATTCAGTTTACTTTGGGTACCATCCTCATAATGAGGGGATATTCCTAGCAGGTTTCCTAGGGTTATGTATTTCCCTTATATATATATATAACTTGCTTTATTTTTTATTTTATTTATTTGGTTAAATTGGAGGTGTTATCCCCGATATCTAGGGATAACTAGGAGATCATGTCTCGAGGCCCACATGGTCCTAGACATGGAGTACCGAGAGCAGGAGTGACTTGAGCATGGCCCTGGAGGGCCCATGTTTCTTCTTCTCGGCCAGACCTGTCCTGT
>ML781416.1:415639-440418 GCA_009831015.1 Picea engelmannii
ACATTAACTGTAGATTTGGATGTGGCTAGTGATCCACACAGCACACAAATCCATGCTTTATACCAGTGAACAAAAAATCGAGGATTAGGCTCTAGGTGAATGCCCAAGGCTCAAACAACATGCATAATACAAATCTAATGCTAGAATGGAGGAATGGTATGCCATGATTGAAGCAATTGAGATTTTTTCCTTGGGGAATCAATTGGATGTGTAAATGTTGTAATTTTCTTAGCTTATTGCGATGGCTTGACCATTAAAAAGGACATGAATATACTACAATGATGGTTGTAAGTTTTCACCCCACATTGAATGAGAGTCAGGGAGTGTTGGGAAATATTTCATAACAATGAATTGATTAAGGGAACTAATCAAAGTGCATAAGCATTAATTTAACCCAACAATACAACCAAATTGATATTAATCATATGAGCAATCAACATAATAGATACAAAGATTACCTTGGAAATGCAAATGGGAAAACTAACAATTTCTGGCTTCTTCTTATGCTTAGGAATTAATACAAGCTAGATACATACAATCTCAATTATAGATTTTGTGTATTCTTGCTCATTAGTGGTATTTTTACATATTTTTTCACCTTAGAGATAATATATGATCACTGTGACATGCTAAAAATATTATCTTCCTTCGAGTCCTCAATCATTTTTTCTATTGCCTCCTTCCCAAGATTCATTTTCCATCTCTTCTATTTTTTTCCCATAAAGTAAGGCATACTTTATTATAATGCTACATTTAAATGCCAGTTGACAAGTTGTTAGTTTCATATGCTTGTTCCCTTTGACATTTGGTCTTCAAGGTGGTTTCCAATAGACCATTGTCTTCAAACTCTACCAAGAAATATCCTTTTTATAAAGGTTGGAGAGTTCATTTTATTTTTTAAAATTTTTTGTTTTGTGCAAAAACTTTGAAGAATTGTTATGTTTTGTATTTTTTTCTTTTTGGGGATCCATTTTGGACTAACATATGTTGAGATAATGACATGGTTGTGGATTGTGGAGTAGTTGATGTGACATGGAGATGCATAACATGAAGACAACAGGTCAATTGTCGAGATGCAAAGTGTAGGGGTTGTAAAAATTGGAACTCAAATACTTAGGTTTCATCCTCCACATATGACCACTACTAGATTTGGGTTTGAAACTTGATTTTTGTTGATAAAAATCTTTTTTAATGTCTAAAATCAGTGAAAAAAATGTGAAATCTGTTGTTATTTTAAAATTTTACCCTTGAAAAATGTTTCTTAAGTTATATAATGCATTTGATGATGCTTAATAAACATCACTAATGTTACTTAAGCCATACCATGTTTCCATTTTTCATTTCTATATTCAAATAAAACTTATATTGATCTACCATTTCTTATGCGACATTTAAGAATTTTTTCTTATCAACGATTATTTATACTTTAGACGTGTCTGCTGATATTTTTTTTTTCTACGTTGAAAAATCAATGATGCAAAAGAAAACAAACCTTTTTTTTCCCTAAAGAGTTGGGATTAGGTGACACACTACTATAGGGAAAATTTTCTACTTGTTCTCAATCAAAATTTGTTAATACCATTTGAATTCTCTATTTGTGAATTATTTAAATGTATTATTATTGTTTTCATGATGATCATCGTTGTTGGCTTCCACAGGTAGTCATAATGTTAGATAAATTTATGGATTATCTAGAAATTTATCTAACATCATAATTTTTCTCATGATGATCTTGATTGTTGTCATTTCCATCAACATCAACATCCTTTTCAACATCCTTTGCATTTTCATCGACATCTTAAAAAAACATTTTATAAAATGATGACGATGATGATTATGAAAATCAATGAAGAAGATAATGCCGACAATGATGACAACGACAATGATGAAAATCATCATTTTCATCATCAATATTCTCATGATGATCATCATTGTTTTCATTGTCATCAACATCATTGTCATAATCATCATTATCATTATCCTCATCCTTGTCAGCATCATCCTTGGCATTGTGATCATCGTAATCATCATAATTTTTTTTGTGATAATTATCATTATTTCCATTTTCATCAATATCATCATCATAATCATCATCCTCCTCGTCGGCATCATCATCCTCCTCATTGTCATCATCATCATCCTTTGCATTGCCATCAACATCTTAACAAAATATTTAATAAAACAATGATGATGATGGTGACAACGATGAAATTTGACGACGATGATGACTATGGTGATAAAATCATCATAATCATAATCATCATCATTCTCATGGTGATATTCATTGTTTTCATTTCCATCAACATCATTGTCATCATCATTGTCATCATCATTCTCATCCTCATCCTCATCAACATCATCCTTGACATCATCATCATCATCATAATTTTCATGATGATTATCATTATCATATTCATCATAATCCTCCTCTTTCTCCTCATCCTCATCAAAATCATCCTTGGCATTGTCATCAACATGTTAAAAAAACATTTTATAAAACGAGGACAATGGTGAAAACCAATGACGATGATGACAATGAAAACAATGAAAATCATCATTTCCATTGTCATCATCATCATCATAATTTATCTCATGATGATCATCACTGTCATTGTCATCAACATCATTTTCATCGCCATCATTACCATCCTCATCCTCATCCTTGTCAACATCATCCTTGGCATCATCATCATCGCCATCATCGTAACGTCATAATCACAATCGTCATTGTCATCATTGTTCAAGATTAATTTTCACTTTTCAAGATTGGTTAATCTCTTTGTCAATTATTTTGATGTCTTTAGATTGTACACCATCACTTTAAATTCATATTCATAGACCAATATAAAGTTTACTAAGTTCAATTAATATCCCTAAATCATAAAACAATATTTTTTTTCACTTTTCAAAATAGGTTAACCTCTTTATCAAGTATTTTGATGTTTAGTTGATATAAAGATCACTATGTTCAATTGATATCCCTAAATCATACAATCAAATTAATAGTCTTCAAAGTTGTCCACCTCATTTGATAAAACCAAATAGTATCTTAGATTTCAATTTTTCAACCCAAATAGTCTCTTAGTCTTCTTGCACAATCAAAGCCCCATGAAAAATACATGCATAGTTTATATGAACATATGACATCATTACTTTCATATATCAATACCATTGAATCATTTCCCACCAAAAACATGGAATTGTGTAAGAATACTATGAGTAAAAATTCAATGGAAGAAATGTCTTAGCATGTCAAGAACCAAATATCACTATAGCATAGAAAAACCTCAGAATAAGTACTAAACGCCTTGAAAAAGAGAGAAATTCAGATAATAAGCCTCTTCGAGGGGGAAACCTCCTTATACACCACATAAATGTCAAATACAAGATGATTTAAAATGAAAATGTCTCCTTGGTATATATAGGAGACTAGGAGGTATAATTACAACTAATGGACCCAAGGTGACATAAATAAAGTAACATTACTAATGTAATATGCCCTAATTAAGGGGTAATGTGACACTATTTAGGGCTTAACATGCCCCTCCCCTTGAGACAAGTGTTTTCCACAACTCTTGAGTAACTCTGGATACTTCTGTATAAAAGACTCGTCTTCCCAAGTGGAATCTTCACCCTATAGTTTCCTCCATTTAACGAGATACTTTGAAATGGATCTATTCCTTAGCTAGCGACTTCTTGTGTCAGTGATGGCTTTAAGATCCAATATGATTTTTGCTTCCTCTTCAAGTTCTGGAAATATAGTTTGAACCAGGATCTTGTCACCTATAACCTTCTTTAAGCATGAAACACAAAAAACTGGGTGTACTCGTGAAGATGCATGCAACTCCAATTTGTATGCCATAGTACCAATATTTTGCAACACCTTATAAGGGCCATAGTACTTTGGTGATAATTTATTATCCTCCTTGGCTTGCTTGAGGGACATCTATTTGTATGGTTGTAGTCTTAAAAATACCCAATCCCCTACTTCAAAACTTCTTTCACTACCATGTTGATCTGCGTGTTGTTTCATGCGATTCTGTGCCATGACCAGGTTGTTCTTTAATATTTGGAGAACTTATTTTTGATGCTCAATGTGATCTTCCATTGCTTGAACCTTAGATTTTTATTTTAGAGAAGAAGTGATGGAAGGAGGGTGGTATCCATAGAGTGCCATAAATGGTGTCATTTTTGTTGTAATATGAAAGGAAGTGTTATACCACTATTCTGCCAAGGGTAGCCATTTGAACCATTGTGTTTTTTTATCAGAGACAAAGCAACGAAGGTAGCCTTCCAGACATTTTTTCACTATCTCAGTTTGTCCATCAGATTGAGAATGATAGGATGATCTATGAGCCAATTGAGTACCCAAACAAGAACATAATTCTATCCAAAAATGTCCAGTGAAGATGGGATCTCTGTCACTTACAATAATCTCTGGGCTTCCATGTAGCTTTTGAACTGTCTCCATGAATGCGGTGGAAACTGTACTGGCTTTGAAGGGATGAGAGAGTGCACAAAAGTGTGTGTACTTGGTCATTCTATCAATAATCACCATGATGGCACTCTTTCCAATTATGAAACTTGGTCAATATATCAACAAAATAATTGATATACAATTATGAAACTTGTATCAGAAATACTACGAGCTGTACACTATCCAATGCAACTGGTCTCACTCAATTTGGATACTCTAGGAAGAAGTTATGATTGTTTTACCCGGAACACCTGCTTGAGACTAGTTAGATACCCTATCTTCCACAGGGTGTATATACAAATGTAAGATGACCCATAATCTGAAATTTTTATCACAAATACCTTGATAGTTTTGATGAATAACCTATGGATTTCAGGGTCTGAAATGTTACAATTTTTTTTTTATAGAGAAAATTCCACGATGACTCAATTTAGGATGATTCAAGAACCCTGTCTTTCATAGGCTGTATATCCGAAAGTATAAGGCCTCAAGAGATGAAATTTTAACCCAATGTACCTTGATCTGTCTACTAAATATTCTACAAGGGGTTTTGTCTGAAACGTTGTAGACAAAAAGTTATAGAGAAAATTCCAAGGTGTCTCAGATGTAGTAGCGAAACCCCACGACCTTGAACTATGATACCATATGTTAAGAACCAAATATCACTATAGCATAGAAAAACCTCAGAATAAGTACTCAATGCCTTGAAAAAGAGATAAATTCATATAATAAGCCTCTTCGATGGGGAAACCTCCCTATACACCACATAAATGTCAAATACAAGATGATTCAAAATGAAAATGTCTCCTTGGTATATATAGGAGACTAGGAGGTATAATTACAACTAATGGAACCAAGTCGACATAAATAAAGTAACATTAATAATGTAATATGCCCCAATTAAGGGGTAATGTGCCATTATTTAGGGCTTAACATAGCATGAGCAAGAATCCTGAACTAATAAAAAGAATATTAATAAAAGAGTATAAGACTAAGAATGAGGGGGATCCCTAACTGAGAACATATCTGATTTTGAAATAGTGTGAAATAGAAATATACAAAGCCACCCAAGCTCCACATGAGGGAGGGTGTCCCTATCTGGCCCCATCGAAGTAACCCCATGGAATTCCTTATGCCAGAGAGAGTATGATAGGTGGTATTATGAATCTTTCCTTTGATTTTAAACTCCAAGATTAATTTTTCAATTGACGCTTCCAAAACCTCAGGAGGGTTATGAAGTTCTTGAAAAATACAAAGATTCCTATCCCACCATATAAAATAAATTAAGAAGAGGGGAATAGAAATAATGCCCCTAGAAATCAAATTTTCATTCCACTTTTGCATCCAATCAACATAATCATCATCCAGACCTGGTAAAATCACATTGAGTGATTTTGAAATTTCAGTCCACACCTGTTGTGTAAATGGATATGAGGCAACAATATGTTTTTCTATCTCAACTTTGGCCTTGCACAGAGCACATATTCACGGCCCAATACATCTTTGTTTTAGTCCATTATCATAGGTGAGTAAATTGTTTTCCAAAATCATCCACATTAAAATATTTTCTTTTTTTGGGGCATGATTAGCCCAAATGAATTTTCACCACCACTTTTTGTTGCCCTCAAATTGAACCTGATAACCAAGCTTTGTTGTAAATTGGCCCATCTTCTCATTTCTCGACCAAATTAGAGTGTCTTCAACCTCTTGTTGTAAACATATGAAGTTAGAGTATAATATTTTGATGTACTCTTCCCAATCGACAACTTTGTCTCCCTCGAGATCTAACAAATTAGACGATCTCCAAGAGATTCTAATAATACAATCCAGTTCCGCCACTCTTGCATCCCATAAAGTGAAGATATCATGGTCATGTAGATCTTCTACCAATTATTCAAAGAGTTTGTATCCTTCCCCCGAGATTTCCTAGGGGCATTCTTTTATCATGAGGCTTTTCCCATTCCTAATACGCCACACCATCCAATTACTAATCATGGGGGAAGCTTCGAACATTGCTTTCCAACATATTGAGTTGTTAGACCCCGAATATTTTGGAGTTTTGATGCAGTCCACAAATGAAAAAACCTGGAAAATACTTTGAATACATTATCCTTCCCCAAAGGATTTTATTGTGAAGAAGCCTCCATAATCATTTTGCAGCTAAGGATTTGAAAAATCAAAAGATGTTTTTGATGCCCCATATGCCTATCTCCTTTGGAATGGAAATTTTCATCCATTTCACAAGAGGGATACCACCCGCCTCCTTCTGCCCAGACCAAATAAATTGAAAACATATTTTCCTAATCTTGCTTAAAATTCCATTTCGGATTTTAGCTAAATATGCCCAATACATAGGAATGATCGAGAGACCTGATTTTATCAAGGTGATTCTCTCCCCTCTGTTTTAGAGTCATTTAACACCTTCTATGCTCATGACGACTCATTGGCCTCAGTTACATCATTGTCCCTATTTTCAGGAGAAAAATCCCACATTTTCCTCCCTAAAAACATATTAAAAATCCCATTTTCCAATATGTACGCGACTCTCCTTAACGCAACTCACGTACATATGCGCCTTGCTAGTGTCTAAATATTTATCCAACGGTTCATACTCTCATCGATCTTAACGACCATTGATCTGTGGCTTAACACCCGATTGGCCCATGATCTCTATTTAAAGAGCATGGAGGGTCATTTGCCGATGATCGATTGTGATAAAATCTCTTGTAAAATCTCTCTGTAATATTTTTCTTTTGCTTTAATAAACTGCTCCAAGTGGCCACGTTGGCTGGGGCTGTGGATGTTTTCCCGTAGGGGTTTTACCATGTGAAAACATCAGTCTGTTGATATTTTATTTTGTTATGTGATTGGTTATTGAAGGTGTTAGTCCTCTATTGGAATACTTGTGTTGTCAAACACATTGGATAGTCACGCACATGTATTGTGAGGGAGTTTTTTGACTTTTTTCTGGACTTTTGAAGGTAGGGGTTGTGACTCTGTGGGATCTTCCTAGGTACAGTTAGGTCTTTGGAGTAGTTTTTGGGTTTCATAATTAGTTTCCTTTGCTCGCAATATTATAAGAAAAGTTCAAAAATATTTTACAACTTTCTTGTTTAATCAAGGTTGTTTTTTGACTTTTTATGGTTTAGGGTTTTAGCAAAATTTGTTGGGTGTTTTTTACACTCTGTTTCTTGTTCCTACAATTTTCTTAGGGTGTTTAGTCATGTGTTTGCAATATTTCTTCCCCTTTTCTTGATTTGTATAAAGTAAAAGTGTGAGAGTGTGTGTTTGTGAATTTCCCTCCTTTCCCTTTTGCAGTTGCATATGAAAAAGAAAATTTCATCATACACATGGTTTTTCTCTTATTTCACTTTTGTACCTTTTTAAGAAAAAAAAAATATTTTGCTTCTAGAGCTTTGAAAATAATTCCAATCTTGTTAGTTGTCTTTCTTCAGAAACTTGCATTAGTAAATGCACTGCATCTAAAAGAAAAATTGCATTCTTTTCATACAAGAAGGAAAGAGTATGTTTTTGTTAAATTTTGAAGCGTTATTTACACTCTCATTTTCAATGAAGAACTGTATTGTTGCATTTGCGTTCTTAAGTGTTTTTTTTTTCCTGTCGAGTCTGTCAAAAAAATCATCCATTTTCACTCCACACCCTTTTTGAGTAAGTAACAACCTATAAAGCAAACACTAACTAAAATCAATTAGACATTTTCATTTTATTAGGGTTACACAAACAAGTTTTGGCTAGGGCCTTGGTTTAGGTTGGAGAGTTAATTTCTCCAAGGCCAAAAATAAACTTAGGAGTTTGAGCTAGGAAGTGAAAAACCCAACTATCGTATAAGTGTGGCCAGGAAAATCCTCTCACACAAGAGGCAAATATGAGGTCACATGAGGAAGAGACAAGGAGATAACCCCTCCAAAGTTTGACCAAGCGTTGCCAAAATATCATATTTTGGGGGTTTTGTTAGTACCCATACCTCCCTAAGAGGTGGTTCTTTCAAGTCTTCGAGCTTCGTTACCTTGCCAATACATTTTATTTCAATTGTCGACTATTCCCCCGCACGATAACTACGAGTTGGTGACCTTAGTTTCTTTTTCTAGGGATCTCATAGGTGAGTGCAGGGGGTTTCCTATGGTACCTGGGGTGAAATTCGTATTACACTTCTTAGTACTGCTAGAGGGTTCCCCATGAAGTGTGGGTACTTGCATCAAATAAGGCTGGTTAGTGGAGGTCGAGGTAACTGCTTCTCACTCCTTTGTTCACTGATCCATGAGAATTAATCAACCTATGCCTTCGTCTAGAAGGTAATTTTTTCCTTTTTTACTATTGCGATCTCAAGACCTAATCTACTTGAGTCAGGATATTGGAAAAGTTGTTTGTGATTATTGTTTCTCTTAGGGCCTTTTTTAGTGGTGTGTTTCGTGATCGTAGATTTACTAGGAAGGTGTGGGTAGTCACCTAGAGCTAGCGACTCAAAGTGGTTGACCAACCACCTCATCGATCCAGGAGACTTCAAGGCCTTCATCCTCAATAAGAAGTAGAGGTCAATGCTCCACCTCCTCCTCTTAGGCACAGACTTGAAAAATTCAACACTTTTGTACTGACTGGTCCAGTCGAGATCATAAATACAGAACTCACAGAAACTAATGCTTCTGTTCTAGAGGTTGTTGCCGTTTTGGATCTCAGAGTTGAGTATTTCACTCGACCTTGCAACCCTCCGATAAATGGGCCTCATGCTCCAGTTGTTGTGTAGATTCCATCTCCTGGGTCAAACTTCACTGAAAATATCCCTCTTCTATGGGCTGTAATGGAAGGCACTTCATAATTTTGTGTGTCGGGAGTCCCAACAACTCCCACGTCAACAATCGTCAAGGGAGGAATATTTCCTCCTGGTATCTCTAACCAAATGATGAGAGTGGTGCACTCCACCATACCCACCTAAATCAAAAGCTCTGCTTCATTGATCATTAGTTCCACTCACTCTTTGAGTGCAACCATGTCATTACCTTCGACAACCAATTCTTTTTCATTTGGTTTTCCATCCATGTGCATGCAAAGCGTCTTGACTAGTTCCCAATCATTGACCCAAACTTTCAATGTTGGTGTGGGGATTTCGTTTATCCCCTACCATTTTGTTCCTTGGGGTGGAGTTCATATTTCTCCATCGTTTCCCTCTATTGAGAGAGGGTCATTCATGACTTACTTCCCTAACCCTTTCACAATATGGGGTGGTTCTATGGGTAGTGGATTTCAATCCGCTATCATGTCATCTAGTTCGACTTCATTCACTCTATATGGTGGGTTCAGAAGTAATCATTTCACTTCATCTACAATTCCAATAGAGGGAAAGACCTTCCATGGTCAATTGAATCCCATGCAAGGATATTTTTCATTGCAAGGGATGCAGCAAGGGGGAAACCCCTTTCTCGGTCATAATATCCCCATGCAAGGATATTTTCCTTTACAAGGAGGTTTAGTAGGGGGAAACCCTGATTTTCCATTCGGGAACCAGATGGGTGGAGGTTTTCCTCCATTTAACTAGGTTCAATATGGTTTCATCCAAAGCTCTGGGCCATCCACAAATTCTTCCTAGAAACCTGGTGCCAACTTCAATTCAGGACCGTATTTTCAGGCTACTAATTCGAGGTTTGTTAATCCTGTGTCTCTTGCCTCAATTTCACAGCCTAGAATACCTGTTATGGAAACCCTTCATTTAACATAAATTTCCAAGTTAATGAGTGATATTATTCATCATAACCCTACTTGGCCTCCTATTCCTACCAAACTTCCTTCGAAAATACCAAAATTCGAAGGTAAGAATGGCGAAGACCTTGGAGACCATGTGAGGATGTTTCATTTATGGTGATCCTCTAATTCATTGAACGATGACTCTGTTTGGTTATGTTTATTCCAATGCACCCTCATTGGGGACGCTGCTAAGTGGTATATAGAACTGGAGGGTTCAAAGTTTGTAACTTTTGGCGATCTAGCCATGGTATTTATTAATAATTTCCAACTCCCGGTCTAGTATGATGTAGGTATAAATATTTTGGCTAATTTTGAACAATACAAAGACACTCACGTTTCCTATAACATTCGAGAATGGAGGAGACACAACAGTTTGATTAAGGCCACGATTCCTCCATAATTTATTTTAGAATGGTTCGTGAAGTCATTACTCCCTTATATTTCTAAGGATGTTGTGATTGTAGGAGTGTTCACAGAGGAGAAAGCGATATTCAGAGTGAAATAGTTAGAGCTCATTTACTCTCAGTCAGGCATGCTCTATGAGATAATTCCATACGTGCCATGATTGATTCTTGACTTGGAAAAATCAAAATCAAGACCGCATGTCGATGGCATTGTCAATTCTTCGTAAAGTAAGGGCGGAAATATTATTTCCAATAAGATGCAGTAGTTTCCGATTCAACAAGATGTGACAGGTTAGACCCCTATTTTGACCACCCCCATTGCCCAGTCATTAGATGTACATAGTGTGTAGTCGACAACTCCAAACGGTCCTTAGCAAGTCGTAGGAAAAAATCCAAATAACAATGTTGAGGGGGAAAATAATGAAAAAAGAAAAGAAAAGTTTCCTTGCAATATTTTCAAAGAATATCACTTGACTCACCTCTGCACCAAACTCGAGGAAGCCCAATGCTTGTTAATGCAACAACAACTTGTTGTTTTGACTAACCCATTTCCGCAAGGACATAGTTTAAGGAAGGGTACTTCCTCAGAACCTAATATGGATGGGAGTAATTAGGGTACTGCCATGTCGAAATCCAGAACATCAAACATTTATATCCTGTAGCCAGATCTTAATTTTCAAACCAGAGCTCATGATTATGGGAATCCTGAGTCTGCAAAATAGGATAATGAGTTACCAGAACCATCAATCTCTCTCCATATAGAGAAACTAATGGTATATATGATGCCTGACATTCCATCAATCTCTCTCTCACAATCTGAACACTAGAGAAACCCAAAATTATTCTATTATTGAATATTTGGCCCAAATGCCTTGTGCTATGTTTGCACTAGAAGTTCTCTATAGTTGATCATCACAACAAAATGCATTGTTGTTTGATTTAGGGGATTCTAAATCCTCTAACTCAAAATCTATCATGTTTGACACTTCTAACATCAAGCCTCGCCTTTTGTATCACATCGTGTTTCAGATTATAGTGGTTTACACCATGAAGTCGTGTTCAAAAAATATTTTTCACACTGTGATGGATGAAGGTGCTTCAACATGTGTCATGTCGCTATCATGTTGGAGATCTATCGGCTCACATGAGTTATCTCCATCTCCTACATTTCTTATGAAATTTGATGGTCATTCCTTTAGACCACATGGGATTATCCTTCTTTCCCCATCTGGTTAGAGGGAAAAACCTTGTGTGTCGAAGTAGAAGTAGTTGATGTGCCTCTAGACTATAATATACTCTTAGGAAGAAGCTAGATGTATGCTATGGCAATTGTAGTTTCCACGGTTTTTTGAGTGTTATGTTTCCCTCAAGAGGGGAGGATTGTCACTGTTGATCAGTTGTCAATCGCTCGGGTGGATTCTGTGGCATCATCAGTATCTTTGGTTCTTTTGATTGAAAATTCGTAGCGGTCACCTTTGACTTGGTGTGTGGGATGTATCCTTATCTGACATGTACCTTTAATTTTCCAGAACTGTCATTAGACATTAATTCCATTCTGACTGTTCTTGAATAGTCTACGTTGAGGGTTGATATATTTCAAGTAAGATATTTTCAAAATTATTACTTTGAATATCCACGGACTCTGCCTCCTCCGTCGAATTCGGGGGATAGATTAGAACACACAAGAATGGCAATGCCATTGCATATAGTCAATATAAATTATCAAGCCATTCAATAAACTACTGCAGATGAATATCCATCTCCTTCCTTAGTGGAGGAAGTGGATCTTGTTTTAGAGCCTGTATGGGATCTCAATTATTCTAACTCTCATAATTTCTTGGACATCATCCTCCCTTTGGATGAAGTGATCCTCGAGGTGATGACAGGTCCTGAGCGGCCTTGGGAAGAGTTACATCATAGGTATTATTTCATTCCCGAGTTGAGTCATGTAGAGCAAGGATAATTTCGTTCAACCATGATTGGAGAGATTTATCATCCATTGAATCCTCTTGAAACTCATGGTATATATGCTGAGGGGAATATGATGAATATTTTAGAGACTATCCTGATCAATATTTCCAAGACCCCAGATGTGGTGGAAAATGTTTTCATTGGGGAGGCCTATTCGCCAAAAGAAATTCATTCATATACGACCCCTTTTAAGGATTTTCACGATGTGTTCTCTTGGTCTTATGAGGAAATGTCGGGAATTGATCCTCATATTATCCAACATAAGATTTGAACTTATGCAAATGCTAAACTGGTTCAACAAACGTTGTGACCATTGAAGCCTAGGAACACAATGACAATCAAAGCCGAAGTAGAAAAGATGCTCAATGAAGACTTTATCTATCTAATACCATTGAAGAAATGGGTATCCAACCCGATTCCGGTTGACAAGAAGCAGGGTACAATTATAGTGTGCATGGATTTTTGAGATATAAATAAAGCTTTTTCTAAAGATAATTTTCCTACGACTTTTATCGATCAAATATTTGATGAATGCCCAAGAAGTGAGATTTTCTATTTTATGGAAATTGTTTTTTGGTTATAACCATATACAAATTTGGATTGAGGATTAGCACAAGACAAATTTTATTTGTCCTTGGGGAACCTTCCCATACAAGAAAATTCCCTTTAGCCTAAAAAATGCTGGAGCGACTTTTCAATGAGACATGATGTTCACTTTAATTTATCTTAAACACATAGTAGAAGATTATTTAGATGATATTTTGGCTCATTCTCATAAGAGAGTGCAACATCTGTTACACCTCTGCCTTGTCTTTCAAAGGTGTTGTCATTGTCAAATTCGCTTGAACCCTCATAAGTTCATTTTCTATGTCACCTCAGGGCATCTTTTGGGGTTTATCGTGACAACCAAAGGGATCATGGTTGACCCTTTGAAATTTGAGGCAGTAATGTAGTTTCCTCCCCCATTTATAGTGCGTCAACTTCAAAGCCTACAAGGAAATGAAATTTTCCTTTGGCGTTTTGTACCAAACTATGATGATATCATGAAAGGCTTTATGTGCCTCTTGAAGTTGGGAGTACCTGTTTCTGGGATGAATCGATGCAACGTTCATTCTATGCATTGAAAAAATCTCTAATTTTTACCCCGCTACTTAGTCCTCTCGACTATAATAGATATTTCCTGATGTATCTTGCAACAACAGGTGTTGTCAGGATTTTGAGCCCTGCAGGAGCTGAGCTCCCTTAGGTTTTGCTTATACCTAAGACAAAGATAAAGGTGTAATATATGGAAAATCCAAGATCTTATATACATACAAAAGGAAACTAGGAGTCTTTATAAGGAGGAAGCATACCTTATTTTTGAAGGTTGTCCCCGCACACTCCTAGTTGGTATCTTGTGTGAAGATTGTTTCTACTCCGAGAGACAACATTATGCACACAATAAAACAATATCCTTTCCAAGATCAAAGTAGATGCATACAAATCAATGACAAATATACTAATAGATTATATCACATAACTCTATTAAGTTTATCCAAATGAATATATGCAAGAAAATAGAAAATTGAATAGAGGGAAACATTCGATTCACCTTTTATTAATTATTGAAACAACATTACAAATTAAAAATGGAGAAGCTGATGCAATGGTCTCTTTCCAAGTTCCTTGCCCAAATATGTTAGCCAAAGTAGCAACATAAGTTTACTAGCTCTTTCCTCCCCTTTCCCATGAGAATGAATTGGTTTTTATAGGGATTTATGGATAAGGCCATATGGTTATTATGATAAGATCCGAGAGCTCAAAATGGAAGCCTTCTCGAGGCTAAACCTCGAGAAATCAGTGGGGAGGTCTCATCAATTGAAACCAAATCAAAAAATGGTAGTTTATAGGCTTGGTCACTCCCTAGAGACACAAATAGAGCGACTGGTCACTCCTTCGAAGGCCAGGAAGAGCGATCGACCCTTTTGGTCACACCCTTAATGAAGGAAAAGAATTAGGCTGGAAACTCAGGGAAGAAGTGGTGAAAGTTGTTGAATTGGATAGGTGACCTGTAGGAGATGATGGCTCAATGGATAGGAGGTTAATAACTGATCCAAGTGGATATTGGTGGTCACCCACCTTTTCCAAATCACTCAAAATAGTTTTCTGGCAATTTTGGCAATTTACTATTTTTAGTAGTTTTTAACTTCTGGGGCCATTTTGAGGGCCTAAATGAAGGTTTTTCGGGATAGAGCTTCTCAATGATATATAAAGGCTCTGATTGATCCCCCAAAATTAATATCCTCGACAATACCTTTCCAATGGGCTATCGTGCGCCTAAAACGAAGATCGTATGAAAAAGTTACGACCCCAGGAAGTTGATGTACTAACTTACCCAAACGGGGCCCACATGACTTTTGGCGCTTCATCTCCTAGGGTTAAGTTTTTGGATGTATATGGTTTTTGACATTCCTATTTATTTTAAAAATGCCTTCAGAGCCTCATGATAATCATCTTCTCGCGAATGAGCGCAACCGTCACATCTCTTCTCAGAGATAAGCTGCCACCATTCCAACAAGCTTGTTTTCTGTTGCATTTTATAGTTTCAACTTATTTCCTTATTGAATAGAAAACTAGTTTTACGGTATCTCTGTTATTCTGTGTTAAGAATATTTTAATAATCGGTATTCATTTCTTTCTGCTCATAAAATCTGGATCAGTGGTATCAGAGCGATCTTCTCCTTGTCGTCTTAATGCATGTCCCCAACGAGGTCAGGGTACACAGAATTGGGTCTCGAGCTTGTTTCTCTTGAGGAAAAAAGCTCTCGCATGCCCAAGCGACCTCTCATGGTAGGAGAAAATAAATATGATGGGACAAGAGATCCTTTCAAAATGTTTCTTGAGGAAGCCCTCATGCAACAGAGGAACAAGATGATGGATAGTTTCACGCGAATCCTTCGGCAGCTACCAATAGGCGACACATCTTCCTCGAGCGGAGGCCCTACCCCCTTCAAGGTACAAATAAACTTCAATATTCCTATATTTGAAGGCCATATAGACGCAGATGTTGTAGACAAGTGGTTGAATCTACTAGAAGGACATTTTTCTATCCATAACTTTTCAAATAGAGAAAAAATTACTTTTGCACTCCTCAAAGTCGTTTCCCATGTCAAAGAATGGTGAGAAACTTTTTTTGAGAAAAAGGAAACAAAGGAACCCTCATTATTTACAGTCGCGACCACCTAGGAATCCTTCAGGGATTCTATTAAGGAAAACTACTACCCTGTCAGAAGTTATGACTACTTGTATACCAAATGGACCACACTGCAGCAAGAAAGATACCAAACAATGCTAGAGTTCACAAATATATTCCATACATTGCGCACCAAGATGGACATCAAAGATTCAAAGGTACATATGGTGCTCAAGTATCATGGTGCTATGCATAGATACATCCAAATCGAAATGTAATTTTTGGACATCTTGTCCTTGGTTGCGGCCTATCGATATTCTGTCAAAATCGAGCAGAAGATTAAACAAAATACGTGACAATTTGGGCCTAGGAACCCCTCACAGCAAAATCCAGGAAGGGGCAGCCACAACCCATAGAAAAAAGGATAGAGAAAATATGGACAGTATCAGGACAACTAGTCCAAGCTGCAAGAAAAGAAGGACACTAGAAAGTCAAAGAAAGATACGAGGAAGTGGTGCGACTTCCATAAGAGTCCTTGGCACTGCGGTTCAAAGTAGTCGCTGGTGGACGAAGTGAAATCCTCTGAATCAGATGGAAGTTATGACTCTGAGCCATAACCAAAAAGGGGAATATGGATCATTGATGTGGAACCTAGTGCCACCATTACTACCACCAAGCTCCAACATGGTGAACCAGACGAGCCAGAAGAAGGCGTGCGCCTCTTCCATTCATAGATGTGGGTAAAAGGAACCCCACTGAACTTCATCGTTGATAGCGGTATCCAGAAGAACCTCATCTCAGAAAAGATCTTCAAGAGGCTAGCCCTGCTGACAATGCTGCACCCACAACCCTACACCATTGGATGGCTCCACCAAGGAAGCGATCTCAGCGTCAGCCAACAGTGTCGACTATCGTATGACATCAAGACCTTCAAAGACGAGGTATTGTGTGATGTTTCTCCTCTCGAAGTTTGTAATTTTCTTTTGGGACAACCTTATTTATGGAAACTTCATGCTGTATATGAGTCTAGGCCTCGTAGTGTTATTATTACTTTGAACAAGAAATTGTACAAGATACCTGAGGCAGTCCCTCCTAGTGCTATTTCATTGATCTCTACCAAGAAATGCAGGAAGGTCATCTCTCAGATCGGGAAATTTGTCTTCTTCGCGATTCACTCTCAGAGTGAGTGAAATATTGCAGCCCCATCTAGGGCCTATGTGGTCGACCTCTCCACACAACAAAAGAGAGTTGATAAGTTCGTGGAAGAATACTCAGATATCTTCTCCTCTCATATAGGGGTACCTCTGCACTGTCAGGTCAAGCACCCCATCGATCTGACCCAGGGTGCATCTCTAACCATTGGGCCAGTCTATTGCCACTCTCTACTAGAAAACGAGGAGATCAAGAGATAGATCCAAGAACTTCTCCACAAGGGGAACATACGTCCCAAATCATCACCTTGTGGGAGACCAATCGTGCTGATGTAAAAGGAAGACGGGACCTGGTGACTCTGCATCGACGACCTCCTTGATCAACTCATGGGGGAAAAATACTTCAGTAAGATTGATCTGAATTCTGGCTACCACCAGGTCCAAATGGAACAGACAAATGTATGGAAGACCACCTTCAAGTCAAAAGAAGGTCTTTTTGAATGGTTGGTCATGCCCTTTGGTTTGACAAATGCTCCAACAACTTTTATGAGGATGCTGGATGATATCATACGACATTTCACCAATACTTTTCTAGTGGTGTATTTGGATGAAATCCTCATCTACAACAAGACTTGGTAAGAACACTTGCAACATATTGAACAGGTTTTGCACACCCCTCGACAACACAACCTATATGCAAACTTGGCAAAATGATCCTTCGGCACGAACATGGTCCATTACTTAGGCTACATTCTTAATTGGTATGGTGTACATGTGGATCTAGCCAAGATCTAGGTCATCCATGACTGGCCATCCCCAACCACACTCACTAAAATTCAGATCTTCTTGGGCCTCACCAATTTCTATCACAGGTTCGTGTTGGGATTATCTCATTTCGCATGGGCCCTCAGCCAAGTAACAAGGGGTGGCGGTAAGAAAAAAATTTTGTGGAGCTTGTCCCAACAACAAGCCTTCAATGACTTGAAGAAATGTTTGTGCTCATCCCTGGTACTTTCATTACCAGACTTGCAACATCCCTTTGAGATCGAGACAGATGCTTCAGACTATGCTGTGGGTGTCGTTCTTAGTCAACACGACCACCCCATGGCATATCATAGTGAGACACTATCAGATGTTGTCCATAAGTAGCCTACTTACGAAAAATAAATGTACTCCATTGTGTAAGCTTTCCATCAGTGGAGACATTACATTCTTGGGAAGGAGACAATCATCCACACTAATCACAAGCCACTATAGTTCATGCAGACCCAAGGAAAATTGCAGAATGACCACCATCAGAAGTGGTCCATATACTTACAATAGTTTCACCTCAACATCAATTATAAAACAGGAAGTACCAACCGAGTTGCTGATTGCCTCAACCGACCTCCAGTCATGGCACTCATCACGGTGCTAGAATCTTACAGCCACAAGACCTCTAGATGGTCCCACCTCTACAAGATAGACCCTGACTTCTCCCCCACCTACCAAATGTTGGGCGCCAAATCAGTGGTCGCTAATTTACATCTTCAAGATGGGTTGTTGTGACATCTAGGCCATCTCTGCATTCCATCAAGTGAGTGCACAAAGATGATTTGGGAAGCTCACTACTGTCGGGTGGTAGGACACTTTGGCCTCGAAAAGACAGTGGAAGTCCTGCAGAAACATTTCTACTAGTTGAAACTTCGACAAGATGTCGGCAAGTATATCAAGTCCTACACTGCCTGTGCTATTGCCAAATCGACCACTAAGAAACAAGGCATGTACACCCCTCTGCCTACTCTTGACAAGCCATGTGAATCTATCTCAATCGACTACATGTCGGGCCTCCTGTCCACCAAGAGGGGGAATGACTGTGTTTTTGTGGTTGTTGATCACTTTTCCAAGATGGTGATTCTAGCCGCTTGTAAGAAGAACTTCATAGCATAAGCCACTGCCAAGATCTTCTTTGACCGAGTATGGGTACATTTTGGGATCCCACAAACCATTATCTCATACCATGAAAGGCAGTTCCTCAACACATTCTGGAAGAGCCTCTGGTCACTGCTGGATACCAAGATCACCAAATCCACTTCCTTCCAGCCCTACACAGATGGCAAAACTAAGGTTGTAAATCAGATGATCATACATATCCTGCACATTTACAATTAAAAAACCCCCTGCACATGGGATGAAAGTCTTCCCTATGTCCAACATAGCTAAAACCGAGCCCTGCATAGCTCAACTAGCCACAACCCCTTTTAGGTGGGGTTGGGATTCCAACCATTGGGCCCCATGGATGTTGCACTACCCCTGGTGACCACCTCGACCGATTCGTCCCCTGCTCCACCAGAAGCTGACAAAGCCACCCGGTTCATTGAGTGGATCCAATACATCTGCCAACAGGTTCAGGATATTCTACAGAAGTCTAATGCCAAGTACAAGCAACGCCATGATCAACATCGGGTGCCACATAAGTTTCAGGTGGGAGATAAAGTTTGGTTTCACTTGTAGAAAGAACACCTTACAGGGACCCATCATAAGCTTATCCCACTCTGTTATGGGTCGTACACCATCACAAAGGATGTGGGTGACAATGATTTTGAGCTCAACATTCCCCCTTTCCTTTACCTGCACCCAATCTTCAACGTGGCTCTCCTTCGACCATATTTTCCACCATTATTGGACACCTCAGAGATAGCAGAGTAGTTGAAACCAACAGAGCTCAAACCTCACTGCATGCAATAGGAATCCAGTGATCAAATTGTGGACACATAGATCAAGGGTACTCAACAACAAAGGATCCATCTTTATCGAGTCTTTCAAGCAGGGCAACTCCTGCACCAAGGCAAGTGGCTCACCCGGGGCCAAATTCAACAAAAAATTCCTCATATGATGGGGGAAATCAGAGAAATGGAGACCATTGATTCCTAAGGAGGGAGGATTGATCGAGGTGGATATCGATGGCCACCCACCTTTTCCAACTCGCTCAAAACAATTTTCTGGCAATTTTGGCAATTTACTATTTTTAGCAGTTTTTAACTTCTGGGGCCATTTTGAGGGCCTAAATGAAGTTTTTTCGGGATCGATCTTTTCAATGATAGCCAAAGTCTTTGATTGAGCCCCCAAAATGAATCTCCTCGATGATACCTTTTCAACAGGCTAACGTGCGCCTAAAATGAAGATTGTATGCAAAAGTTACGACCCCGAGAAATTGATGTACTAACTTACCCAGACGGGGCCCACATGAATTTTTCATATCCTAGGGTTAGGTTTTTGGATGTCTACGGTTTTTGACATTCCTATTTATTGTAAAAATCCCTTTAGAGGCTTATGGTAATCATCTTCTTGCGAATGAGCGCAATCATCACATCTCTTCTCAAAGATAAGCCGCCACCATTCCGACAAGCTTGTTTTCCACTGCATTTTACAGTTTTAGCTTATTTCCTTATTGAATAGAAAACCAGTTTTACGGTATCTCTGTTATTCTGTGTTAATAATATTTTAATAATTTGTATTCATTTCATTCTTCTCATAAAATCCGGATCAATAACTCTATAATAGATTCCCCCTAAAGTGTGAGGTAAGAAGAAGTGTCTAATGGCCAAAATACTTTACCAATAAAAGTGTCAGAGCTTTGGGAAAAGGAAAATTGGAAGAGAGCATCATCAGTT
This sequence comes from Picea engelmannii, assembly GCA_009831015.1. Classification (NCBI taxonomy): domain Eukaryota; kingdom Viridiplantae; phylum Streptophyta; class Pinopsida; order Pinales; family Pinaceae; genus Picea; species Picea engelmannii. The sequence continues at coordinate 436,225 of ML781416.1, forward strand.
CTATAGAAAAATATCCCCAAGGTGGGCATACCCATGCTCGGTAAGAGAGACAAGAGCATAACCACCATAATTACAATATGGATCCATGCATGACGTGAATGACTAAGGCATGACCATGATAACATACATAGTGGATCCATGCAAGAAACAAGTGAAATCATAGCCACGACCAAGTACAAATGTGGATCTATGTCACATCATACAAATACGTGAGATGACTCAAGAACTGAGTAGTCTATGAAATTCTCATGAATATTCTCCAGCGCAACTTGGGAAAGAATATCATAGAATAGGAGTGTGATATTTCCCAAGGTCTTCATCCTAGATCGAGAGGGTATGAATCTACGACATGTGAATAAAGGATTTGAAGTCAAGCATGGTAGAAATCATCTGATTATCGGTTATTAATGGATACTGTTAACAAACACGAGGGAATCATCCGATGATTATGATGGAACCCAAGATACCAAGTACAATCTACAAAGTGTGAGTAAAGGAGATGACGTTGAACACTCGTAGATTTATTCGACAGGAGCCAATAATGTGAGCCCACTGTCAAAATGCAAGGAAACCTATCATTGATGTCTACAAGTCCCAGGGTACTGATGGGTTTCTAGATTCCAATCCTGGATAATGAGTTGTAGTCGACAGGGTGAAATCCGTCGAAGGAGGGCCTTGATGTATCCCCCAACAATAGACACGAAACATGTAAGGATAGATGGTGTGAATATCATAATAATGGAGCACAACTGACATAGGGATGGTTGAGAGAAAGAGGCAAAAAAAAATGACAAGTGGATGACATAGGGAAACTTCCCTTGAACAAGTATGCAGGAAAAATGGATTGAGTTGGCAACATTAACTCAGATGAATACCATAATAAATGGTCATGGACCTATCAGTGGAACATGACACAATGATGAAAAAGGTGGTCAATGAGAGAGAAAGGACGACTTGACTATTGTATTTGATGATAGAAAATGTGCCTTGTTCAAGGGTGACTCAAAGTAGTGAAAGATGCCAAATAATGGAGATAACAAGATGGAAAATCCCTCTAAAAATTCCCCATCATGATTGGTGAGTACCTCTTTCTAGTTTTACGAGTTGGAGGAGGATAATAGATGCTCAATATATCTCATCTGTCGATGATTCCCTCGACATATTATTAACGAACCTGAGGAAGGAGGGGTTTCGTCCCATGTGTGGGTCCTTTGATGTAAAGTTTAGCGAGTCCAATGAAGGTAAACTCGATGGCCTTTTCATGTTTAGAGAGTCTGAAAAGGTCGTAAATAAAAACCCATAAGGAATGTGTTTGTAAAATTCATCTTCGGGGTCCAAAAAAGTATAAAATGATACCTAGGATAACTCTCCTAACCAAGAGGGCTAGGGTGTCCCTTTTTCATAAGCAGACCGGTGAGACCGAAAAAGGGATAAACTATTGCTCAACAAATGTGCTTTCTAATTCACTTTAACAAGTGTGAAATACAACAAGATCACTCATCAATCTTTTCATTTTTTAACGAGTTCGAAAAGAGCTTAAAGATTTCTCCATGATGAGGTCCTTTTTCGTAAGTAGTTTGTCTGGCCCAAAAAAGAGGTAAACATATACCACGTGGACGTCTTTTCAAGTCCATAGAATGAGTGTGAAAATACAAGCATACTCGGTGATATTTTCTTATTTAAGGAGTATAAAAAGAGCTTAAAGAAAACTCTGTATAATGGTTCGATAGTTTATATTGGTAGTGTTCTTGAAAAAAATAGATTAGTATGTGGTTCCAAAAAATAAATTACCCAAAAAAATGAAGAAAAGGATCTATATATAGTGTGAAAAGGGTGAAAATGAAGCTCTATATAGAATAAAAAGAGAGTTTTTACCTCATTTTAACTATTTACACTTGTGAGAATTTCAATATCCCTTTTCTTGAGGATTTTTAGAGCGAAGATTGAGGATATTGGAGAAACAGATATTGCATCCTTCAGATACCAAGTAATAGGTTGGATCTCAACTTAGAAAACCCACTTTTCAGTTTTGCATTTCATTCAATTTTGTGTTTGGGTAAAGCCTCCAATTTTTTAAGAGTGTGTGGTCACCTCTGGGGCTCTTGGGAAGAGTGGCCAAACTGTTTGGTCGCTTTGTGTTGTGCAGGAGAGAGTGACCGATCGTAACTTAATTGTCTGGTCACTTTGTGTTGTGAAAGATAGAGCAACCGATCATGACCAAGGCACAACCTAAGGGAGACCAATTGATACAGTCGCTCTATGTGCCAAATAAGGGGGTGACTGAGGGAATTTTGGCCATTTCTGCAAAATATTTGATGAATTTTCCTTTATGATTGGGTTCTAACAGGATTTTGTGGTTTCTTTGGGAGGGGTGGGCACACTGTTGGAGTAGAGGGAATGTGAGCATGAGTTAAATGACAATGTTTCTATGGATGATCCTCCTAGTCTTGATGCTTTGTGAAACTGTGGTTTGTTAAAGTTTTTCTCATGTCAAATCATGCGGGTCCAACCGACTATGTTACAGACTTTGGTGAATATGTGGGAACCTGAAAGGCAACACTTAATTGTATAGGATCAAACATTGACACCATAAATGGAAGATATGTACTTCCTAACATGATTGTCTCACCGTGGGGAGACAATAGTATTGGTGGGTGGAAAAAGGGGATGCGCAGAGCGAGTATATGATTATGTTGTGCGTTATTGTCACCCAAGGATGCATAAAAGAAGTAATAAGATGTCGATTGGTCATGTAATGGACCTTACTTTGCGCACTATTTTTTTCACCATTGTGCAAGCAACATGAAGTACCGAGCCTCACTTGGCTTCAAGGAGCTAGGTGTATTATGAAATGATGTGTTTATCCCCCACAATGTAAAATTGGTGTGCAACAGTTCTGGAAAATATGAAGGATCAATTAACCAAGTGCAGGTTGGGACGTCAAAACAATTTTTCTATGGGTCCATATTGTTATCTTTCTTTTTTGATCAGGTGCCTACATCGTGTCCATGGGATTTGGTGCCAGAGACTGGAGTTAGGGATCCGACACTGAAGAAATGGACATATACACTTTCATGTCTTGGGGGGGGATCACAGTTTCAGTTTGATGCCAATTTTTCCGATGGTGGTAGCGATAGATAATGGGGATGGATGATTATGCATATCATGGTGTTGAGTATCGCGATGATCTTGATATGGTTCACCATGATGTAAATTTTAAACCTGTGAAGTAAAGCAATGCATACTGATTCTTAAGAAAAACAGAAATTAATCAATGTCTCATACACACAGTACACATAGATTTACCCTAGAAACCCTTAACCGAAAGAAAACAAGCCTTCATTGGTGTCACACCTTTAAACTCTTCATTGTATTAATTTCACCATTCACAATACAATATATGCAATATTTTAGGTATTCAATAGCTACCAAAACCCTAATCCCTTAATCTGAGTTTAATTTAGAAATCCGCTAAAAATAGAAAAATCCGCTAAAATAGAAAAATCCGGGATTGTCAGAGGTAGTTGTTGAATCTGATGTGCTCACACACACATGCAAAGAATATAACACATAACCAACATCCTCCCACTTTCTATTTTGTTTGCGTATAGGGGTTCACATGATAGTCAACAATCCAGGGAAAGAATGCCCATCGTTCCTCTACACTAGGAGAACTTCTCTGTGCTCACAGAATTTGTCAATGAATCTGCAACATTCTTCAAAGTGTCAACCCTTTCTAGCAACACCTTGTTTTCTTCAACCATGTCTCTCACAAAGTGATAATGAACATCAATATGTTTTGTCTTCGAATGATAAGCATTGTTCTTTGCCAAAAATATTGCACTATGACTGTCACAATCTAATCTCACTGTTGTTGTACCAACCCAATACTTGAATTGTTAAGAACCAAACATCAATATAGCATAGAAAAACCTCAGGAAAAGTAATCAACGCCTTGAAAAAGAGATAATTTCAGATAATGAGCCTCTTCGAGGGGGCAACCTCCTTTTACCCCACTTAAATTTTCAAGTACAAGATGATTCAAAATGAGAATGTCTCCTTGGTATATATAGGAGACTAGGAGGTATAATTACAACTAATGGCCTAAAGTTGACATAAATAAAATAACATTACTAATATAATATGCCCCAATTAAGGGGTAATGAGCCAATATTAGGGCTTAACATGCCCCTC
>ML781416.1:469224-520688 GCA_009831015.1 Picea engelmannii
CCTGTCATCTTCACTGTTGTACTTGCCATCAATGACAAGCATATGCTAACTGTTACACATTTCCAACAAGATGCTAGAGGATCTCGAGGAAAATATCGAGTGTTTGACTGTTGGGATCCCAGTGCCACATATGGATGACATACCTGTACATATGCATAAGCATGTAGTGGGTGTGGGGAATCGATTTGGGAATCTTCTGTGGAAGGTTGCGAGAGATGTAATTTTCTATAATGACTATAGGGCCCCTTGTAATGTTTAGTGATTTTTTAGTTTGATGGACTTTGATGCATATCTAGTTTGTGGATGTATGGGTGGATAACCCAATTTTGTTATGCTATACTAGTTTTGGATGTTTTTGAACACACATTATATATATATACCTCAAATATTTCCGAAAAAGGATAGGATGTCAAATAGAATAAGTTGAGTTGATTTGTGAAACGACGAGTTCAGAATCTAGGCGCACTATCAAGTGGCGTATGCCCAAAGCAGATGCTTTAGTCAAAAGTTCAATGATGATACTGTATTCCATAACATTGTTCGTTGCAGGGCTGAGATATATTCCCCCATAGCTTACTGCATCGTTGGTAGGTGAAATGATTACCCAGGAAACATAAGCGATATTCTGAGATGTGCGACTATCTCCATCCACATATCCAAAATAGGGCGAGGTAAATGAAGACATCTGCAACTCAAGCATTATGCAGGATAAGTAGATTGAAAAATAATGTTACACCAAGGAAAATAAAAATAAACCATAGCACACTATAATACATATGGTACATAAGCACTAGATAGTGCAAGGCTTATGCATAGTACTTTTTCAAATAGAGCCCGTTGTGGGGTTATGATAATAGTTTCCTTGATAATATGCTAGCTCATGGGCTCCTCATTTAAGAAATCATTTAATTATATAGGGCCATGCCATAAGGGTTCAAAATTCCTCACACATAACTTGTCGAGGTTTTGGTCGTAGACCAAAACTAAATCGCCTTCCAAGAAGGTTCGAGGGTGTTTTTCTTTATCGTATTGGTGTTTGATGCACTTTTGGTGAGACTCATTGGCCATGATGGCTTCACGATGTCGCTCATCAAGGAGAGATAAATATAGGAGACATTCTTATTTGGTGGAAGTGTCAGGCAAGAGTTTGACAACTAGATTGAGGGAAGGGATTTCACATTATATGGGAAAAACTACCTCCAAGTCATAAACGAGTTGGAATGGTGTGAAGCCGGTGGTAGTTTTGGCAGAGTTTCGATATGCCCACAAGGACGTCTATAACATTAAATGAAAATTGGTTTTATGTTTTCCTATCATTCTTTGGAGCATTGTTTTGAGTACCTTATTCATGAACTTGACTTGACCATTTGCTTGAGGATAATAGGGAGATGCGGGTTCTTGGTCAAAATGTGACAAAGTAGATAATTCTGTCATCATGCTATTGCAGAAATGTGATCCATGGTTGGTCACAATGGATTTAGGCACTCCGAAACATGTGATCATATGATTGAATATGAACAATGTGACAGTCTTGGTGTCATTAGAAAAGGCAGGTATGGATTCTTCCCACTTTGTGAAATAATCAATGACCACAATAATGTAATTATGACCGGTGACAGAAAGGGGGTTTACATGTAGGGAAATCGATGCCCCATTTAGTGAATGGGACAACTGCGAGAATTGGATGTAAAGGAGCGGGATGAGCGCACATTGTTTTGGAAAAAAATTCACAAGGGTGGCATTTTTGTACTGTATTTATGAAATATTTAAAAATTGTGGGCCAAAAATAGCCTATGCGTAAGATCTTTTGGGTAGTGGCTAATCAAAACTAATGGCCAACACATGCTCCCAAGTAGAAGTCATTAAGGATTTGTTCGGTTTCAGAATGGATGAAACACTAACATAATACCATATCTACTCCACGATGGTAAAGGGTATCAATGACGATGAGATAGTTTCAGGATTAATGGCGTATGCAACGACGATTGTCCTTAGACAGATTGGGCCAAAAGCGTTGGATATGGAGATAAATCAATATGTATCCATACTAAGGATTAGATGAGTCAATGAGAAACAAATATTCATCAAGAAACAAATCTTGTACCACAGATTCATCAAAGGATCGAGGAAGATCTATCATTAATTCCATGAAGATCAATGACTTTTTAGATTTAGGGGTGGAGAATTCAAGGTCAAATTCCTGTAGTAGGATGATCCCTTTATATTATCCAGCCCCCAATATATGTCACGACAAAATATATTGCATCAAGTTCATGTCAGATACAACAGTGGTGGTTCAGAGCAAAATACAATGTCAGAATCGCTGGACATCATAAACATATGCCATCATCAACTTCTCAATGTAGGGATATTGAAGTTTGACACCAACTATGTCCTTACTGAGATAATAAATAACATGTTTTTTATTTTGATCATCAGTCTGTACTAATACCATTCCAATGGTGGTACTAGAAGTTTCCAGGTATAGAATGAAATCTTTATTGTAATTTTGGGGTTTGAGTAATGGTGTGGATGTAAGAACTTTCTTCAAATGATTAAAATACCATTGGCATGTTCATCCCAAATAAAAGGTACACCCTTTTTCAATAATCACATGAAACCTTTGATGATTTCAAAATAATTGGTGACGAAATGTCTAAGAAAGTTTGCTTTCCCTTGCAAACTTTGAAGTTGGATTACGGAGGTGGGAGGAGACAAGTTGATGATTGCCTCAAATTTAAGGGGATCAAATCTGATCCCAAAACTGGATACAATGAAGCCAAGTAAACAACCATAATCGATGACAAAAATGAATTTGTGTGGATTCAAGCGAATATTGTAATATCAATAATGCACAAAGATTTGGCGTAGGTGATCTACGCGATCAGATCRCTTGGGAGAGCAGGAAAGAAGGTCATCCAGGTAAGGCTASATGATATGTTTGATGTCATGGAAGGCATAAGACATGGCCCACTGGGATGTTGCACTGATATTTTTAAGACCAAATGGTAACTTTCAATATGTGAAAGTTCCCCATGGGAAGATAAAGGCGGTTTTGTGYTGGTCCTTTGGAGTAATTTTTATTTGATTATAGCCAAATAATCCATCCATAAATGAGAATAATTCATATTGAAAACAATCATCGATAATTTGATTGATGAAAGGGGTAGGGAAATTGTCTTTAGGACATGCCTTTTTAAGGTCYCTATAATCAATGCATACTCGGATGGTGCCCTGCTTTTTGTTAACTGGTATGCTGTTGGACACTCATTTAGTTAGGGGCATGGGATAAATAAAACCAACGTTCAATAATTTTTGAACTTCTGCCTTAATTGCTGCAAATTTCCTTGGATGAACTGGGAGGAGATGTTGTCAATTTGGATGGGCTCCGGGGTAAGTTTTAATTTCATGGAAAACAATTGTGGTTCTATTCGTGACATCTCTTCATAAGACCAGGAGAAAATGTCGCGAAGTTATTTGAATAGGGAAATATAAGATCCAATTTCTTCAAGGGAACAATCTGTGCCTATTTCGATGTTTTCCATGACCCTAGGTTTAACTAAAATATTTATCGAAATGGTTTTGGAAATGTTTCCCAACTTTCCTTCAGAGAGAATAGGATATGATGTGGAAGGTAAGAGGGATGGATCTCGAATATCAGTCAAAATGAGGGTTTGTATTTAGGTTTCTTTCTTCTTTCCAAAGGGAAGGAAGGAGGATCTTCCCAAGGTTTGTCTTGCAAAGTCATGACTTCCATAATATATTCGTCTGAAGGGAGGGCGATGTTGAGAAAGTTGTGTGATGTTGAAGTGTGGTTAACCCAATAGGGAGAGGAAAATTAATCTAGTTCCTCATCCAATAAGAGACTAGACTGAGAATTGGGAGATTCTCCTGTGGATTGTATCACTAAATATGCCAACTCCATTGGTGATAGTGGCATGGTGTCCCCATAAGATTCTGTGTCTGATGGGTGAGGGATTACCTAGTGGTCATTGTAACTGATGGGTTTACCAGTAATCACGAAGATCATATTAATGGAGACTGTTGGGGTGATTTCTGGTGGGGGAAGGGGAAAAATACCCATTAAAGAGGGATAAAGGCCTACCCTGATGCTTTCACATCCTAAAGAAGACTCTCCTACAAAAGGCACATTTTCATTAGGATTGATTCACATGTTTGGTGTACAAAAGTCTAACTGGTCGATAATGACGATCTTTCCTTGGTGGGGAAATTTGACAAGATGAAAAATGCTATACGCAACAACCTTCATGGTGTAGAACCAGGCGCGACCTAAAATCAAATTATAGTTGAGTGTGGCATCGATCACCTTGAATTCTATCGAAACATTTTTTCCCACAAGTTCAACTGGTAATGAGGGGAGAATTCCGTGGGGTTTGAAAAAATGTTCGTCAAAAGATTTAAGGATGGTTTCATATTTGGTAAGTTGGGGAGAACCAAGAGATTTACAACATGTCAAGGACATGATGCATTTTGTGGCGCCTTCATCGAGCATTGTTCAATTTTATTTATTTATTGAGAGATTAGACAATGATATGTAATTCCAATTGATGTGATAGGAGGGATTCATTGCAATTCATGTCGAAGGAAATAACATTGGATTCCGTAGGGTCAATTACATTGATGGATGATAATAAGGATTTATGCCGCATAGGACAAGACTGCAGTACTTCGAGTGCGGACATGGCACATGAGGCTTGTGCAAGATCTTCTACTATACTACAATGTTGGGTTGCCTGAGCATTGGGATTATGTGTAGTTCGATGAAGTACTCCCGTTGGAGGGAATATGGAAGGTTCAAGAGCTGGTTTCTCTAGTGTGAGACGACCATTGGGTGGGATAATTGAGGGGGGATCCTTGGGTAAAGAATCACTTTATGGAGAATTGTAATTCTTGGCTCTAGTAGATCTGGCCGCATATTTAAACATCAAGATATTTATTGATGGGGACTCGGGGTTTTCCCCTAGTGGGGGTGCTTGTGTTTTCCTCACAAGTTGTTGTTGTTGGGGGGGGGGAGGATTTGTTAAAACTACATGTGTAGAAGGGTGTATTCCTTGCTCTAGATATTGATGAATTTCAATGAGACACAAAAAATATTTAGTGAAATGATCCTCTTTACAAATCATGCAGGGATATTTATCTTTTCGCTTTCTGTTTACCTCAATGTTTTTTTATTGGGTTTTAGGGCCCAACTGCTCAGAAGAATTTTTATTTTTCTTATTATTATTACCCTTCTTTTCCCCTCCATATTGTTGTGGTTTTTTTTGCGCGGTCGATTGCACTATATTAACCTTGTAAGTTTGTGAAAGGGGCTTACTTGGAGTACTGGTATGGAAATATGAGCTAGGATTGGTAGCTTTAGTCGATTGGCTATATTTCCCAGTCATTTGACCGGTTGTATATGTGGAAACAATACCGATCATACCATTTTCATGGGGTCCAGGAGTAGGTTTGGTTTGATCATTTGATAGTTGAAGAACATTAGGAATCAGTTCGTATAACATGCCAGATTGAGAGTATACCAAATATAAATACTGGGCTCGACTGATGGCTTGTTCCTTGGTAACGACACCTCCCATGGTGACATATTGAGCTATAGGTGGAAAAAGGGACTTTGTGAACCAATCAACTAATAATTGATCCAGGATTGTGGCTTTGATTAATTTTCATTGATGCCCCCACTCATGAATGTGATATGAAATATAATATGGGTGGAATTTGATTGGTGTAACGAGGTTAAGAGCTAAGTATCGGTCTCATATCAGATAGGAAATTGAAAGTGTGTTAAAATTCCAAGGAAAGGGAATTAAAGTTGTGAAAGGAGTTGCACAATAGTTCTATATACCATTTAGTTGATGATCCTGTAAGGGTTCGTTGGAAAAGTCATAATTGAATAGAGTCATCCATCAAGGAGTTTGAACAACACCATAGTTGGAAAGTCATCATGTGATTATTCGGATCTTCTCTAGGTTTTCCGTCGAATTTCAGAATGTCTGATGGAATTTTTGTAGGAATGGGGGGCCAAAAGAGGGAATGGCGTATGGGGTCATTAGTCAACCGCGAAAGATCTAGAAAATCTAAAGTGGCCAAGAATAAGAGTTGTTTTTTGACTTATGGAGGTTGGTGATATGGTCCTCCTCCATGAGGTGGTTGTTTTGGAGGTCTACCTCCATAAGGTGGTCCTCCGGGAGGTCTTTCGCCATAAGGTTGTGCCCCCTACACCAAAAATCACACTCAGAACTTGGATTCCATCACTTGGGTGATTTATTCTCCCACAGGTCAGTTGGTTGCATCGAAAGGTGCTTGTCTTGATCCTTTCGTCAATAATGTGTCTTAGTATAGTGATGTTATCGAAATAATTTGTGATGCTATTCCAAATCACATTCGGTCCTTAGAAGTTTGTTTAGATAATCAGTTGGTAGTTTTGCAAATCAACGAAAAATATCATATTCACAATCCTATGCCACATCGTCGTTTCCTACGGGTACGTTCTTTGGAGATTTTTTTCGATAATATTACTTACGTTCACATTCCAAGAATTTGTAATTCTTTAAGTGAAGCATTTGCTAACTACGTGTTAGATTGACATTTATATCACTCATGTTGAAACAAAAGCACAATTTTTTTTTATTTGTATATAATCAAATCATTTGCACATTATCACTTAGAAAACAAATGTCATCTGTGTGTATATTATATATATATATCGTCATCACTATTCATCATCAAAAAAGTGGATCATGTTTCAAAAATGACTTTTAGCCTCGACTGTCCTCTATCGAGAATGGTAATACAAAATGTACATGATCTCTAAATCATGGTCCTCAGGGCCTTGTTCTTCCCTCAACATGTCTCTCATAACAAGCAACAACGTTGTCTAGACGTCGAAAGAGATGTATCCAATCCCTTGGTACTCCAATTGTATGTCGTTTCATTTGCTCTGATAAATATTCGATCTGTACCATTGGCACTGTGCACACCAATATATCTATATTCCTCTATAAGTTATCCAATACACGATCAACTTCTCCACGTGATTGGCCATCATGACCATGTCTTCCATGTAGAGGAGATCCATCAGGACACCGCTGTATGATCAACCAATCATGTTATTAGTTTGGTCCACACAAAAAATATTTTCTTTTGTTCAATCATAAAAATATAAAAAATAAAAAAGTTTAAAAGATAAAATATTTTATCGATATCTCCATAGGAACTATTAGCATGTATATGCATCTCTGGGTCATTGCGATAATCGATCCTTGCATAAGGATAATATTAAATCAAAACCACTTGGTGCTCCCACCAAGCAAAGATTTCATCATCTCAGGGATCACCTAGATCTCCTCCTCCCTTCCTAGGAAGTACCTCGGTCCACCGGTCCATCGCACCATCTCTCATATAATGCAAATGGATGTCCACTCTTGGAATCATCATAGGTAATCTCTCAAAGAAAAAACAACACAAGAGGCTTCCAAAGCCAAATTTCTTCATCTTTCCCAACTTGCACCCTGTCAATTGGGCCTTCATGCATGTTGGGAGCATGGTGCTCCAATCATATAATATGGGCCCTAGTAATTCTCATGCATAGTAAATAATTGTCCTTGAAGCTTGGTGTAATGAAGAATATATGGAAATATGTGCAACCACCAACACAATAATATTTAGACCAATATTTTCTATCTGCCTTATCGAGATTTGAATCCTAACCTTCTCTGTCTCGACTGAGAAATGTAGAGCAATGTACTCATTGATTATTAAACCAATGGATACTTTTCCCTTCAAGTTTACCACATCTCCTCGCTGAGGAAACCCGATAAGGAAATATATTTCTTTCGTCTCAATCCTTAATGATTTCCCTCTGATCACGAAGGCATCTAATTTAGGTCCCCAATAACCAATAAGAGTTTCGAGCAATCTCCGTTGTTCCCTAATCCCATTACAATGGAAATTTTTTTAAAGTCCGCAGTGATAGATGACTTGTTGAGCTTCTGGGTCACCCATGACCTCATCATCAACTTCTCCATGTTCCCTCTCCCTCCACTCTATCATCATCCTGCAAACATCAAACATTGTTTTGAGTTAAATACTTCCATTTTCAAATGTGCGTAGATGTATGCAAATTTTAGTTATGACGGTTTCATATGTACGCTACCTATGAGAATGAAAGTCTTGTACATCTTCACGTGAAATGTAAAAAAATTTTTAAACTCAAGAAATCATCAAAATAAAAAAATTTATGGATGAAATGAAAGAGGAGGAAATAATCACTTACCTGGTCCAAGCGGTGTTGAATTATGAGCTATGTGCACTCTGTACCGATCCTCGAAAGTTTGAAGGGTGAAAAGGGATCCCAGTGCTATGATTATGGTAAAAAGTAAAATGACACAATAAAAATGAGTTTTTCACATATTTAAACCTATTTTTTTTTCCATATTTTTGTCTAAATGTTTATCGCATTTTAACATTTTATACTGTTTAGAATAACGAAATGCGATGGCGATGCTTTTCTTGTGCAAATATCTTTGGGAGATATATTTTCCACAAATATTATTATATTTGGTGGTGTTTTTTCGACTTCTTGATCTTTACTAGCATATAGGGTATGTTTCATTCCTCCTTCTTTTTTCATTTATCTGTATCGATCACATCCTTACCTTAGGGTCAACCCCATTCATTATGACAATATTCTTTTAAGCTACTTTAATTTTTTTTTTTATGAATGGTAGATCTTACCTCTTCATGGGTGCCCTTAGCTCCTCATTGGCCATTTCGACACCCATGTTGTAGTTTTTTCGTGGGCTTAGAAGCCCTATCTAGTCCCACCATGACTTTGTGTTGAAGCTTCATATCTTCTTTTCATCTATTGTTGGCCAATTACCCACGTGGCTTCTAATTTTGTTTTGTTGTTGTGTTAAGTTGTTTTTGCATTGCATATCTATCGCTTGCACTTTTCGAGCGTAATTCCTACTTCAACTTGTTGTGATGTAGCCAATTGTATGCATTCTTGAAAATTTACCAACAATGCAATACTATCCTTTGCGACTTGACCCCTGTATCCTGGCGGAAACTTTCCCCAAAGTGTCCATATCCTGCACATACTTCCTTGCATTAAGCATAGGTATATTCCTTGATCTTGGAACTAGTTTCCTTTCTCGTGAGACTCATTTCCTCCATTGTATCATAACATTCTTTTATTCCTTTTCAGGATTTATAATATGAAAAAGACAAAAAAAATAAATAAAAAAAAAATATGGGAATGATTCTAAATCTTTTATATATGGAAACTACTTATGTCTCCCTTAAACATAACACAATCTTATGATTCTCCATCTCATTATTTAGTTTAGTATGGATTTAGGAGGCTGTTTTTCTCATTTTTGAGTAAAATATCCTCCGACTGGTTATTCGTCTAGTCATATGGAGCATTTGTTGATGCCTCGTGTGTCACAAACGTATCCCATTTTATAATCCATTCTATTTAAATCAAATCTTGTGTCATGTCTCTATTCAAGGGAAGTCAACCTACATCAACGATTATGCAAAAATCTTTGACTTTTCAAGTCAGGTCTCCCATGTCAATCAAGTATTGCTCAGTATCACAAGTATCTTTCTCTCTCACTCATGCTAGTATAGAAGGTCCCAATTGACTTCTTGATGGCATGTCTGCTCTTATCGAATATGACACATTGCTCTGAGAGTATGACCTAGAGTTTCACTTTAGGCCTATTTTCATCATTAATAGGTAAAATTGCGCTCAATAGATGAAAAACCATCATTGATCAACAACTGAGTGGTTTTCCTTATGTTCAATGTCAACAACCATTATCACACATAGGGATTTGTGTGGTACCTTAGTTTTCATTTGACCTCATTGGTGGATTCCTTGTCTTTTTTAGTAGTCTCCATCATTGGATACTATTCAGAGAGTCTCTACCATGTGCTATTCCATATGGTGCATGCTGGAGTCATACCTCGATGTATTCCTTTCAATTTATTCGTCCAAGTCCTTCCAATTATTTTTCCTTCTACTACCCCTCATGTTGGATGATGGAGGATGCTTTAATTCCTTCCTTCCAATAAATCTCTTCCTATCAACATCAACCCATATTACTCTAGGACATATATTTAGAGTTACTATTAGTACCTTGGGGCTTGCAATCATCAGTGGCAGGTTCCCTCTCTATTGACAATGAGAATACATCAATGTCCCTTACTCGATATATTCTATTATGTGTTTGACATCAACTCATTTATTCAAACTTTCTATATTGTACTAGGTACCTTGACTCCCATTATCATTATCGATGGGTCATTTTTCATTTGTTAATAGTATACATGAATGACCAGTAATAAAACGATGTCTCACTATGTTTGAATCCAATACATTTATTCACATAGCATAGACTCGTACCACGACGGATTGTTTTGAAGATCTTAGGTGAAGTACGATCATCACATATTTTGTGGTCCTACTCAAATTTGATTGTATCATCCTCTTTGCATTGGTACTTACAGATGATCAATTTGTTCACTCAATCGGTTCTAGATATCCTCTATTTGATTATGAGACACAACTCCACTTTGGATCTATTCATGGCCATGCTCCACATTTTTGCATGGATCCACTGTGTATTTTCTTGTGGCCATGTTGATACCTCTATATATCACATGGATCCACTGTGTATAGTTTTTGTGGCCATGCACATCAGTTATGATTTCATTACTCATGTATCTACAATGTACTTGATTTTGTGGCCATGCTTACATCACACTCAAGCATGGGAATTCATGACTTGATAAGAGAGTATCTTACTTGTTTATGTTGTAGATACGGTTTCAGGACTAGTCTTCAACTACTTCTACCCAATGTCCCCTCCACAATCTCATGACTATTTGTAATGTATTTTGGCCATCAGTTGTTCTTTTGACCTCAAACATGAGGGTGAAGCTATTATAATGTCATTCAAAACCTTCTATGCTCATGGTGACTCATTGGTCTTAGTTACATCCTTTTCCCTATTTGCAGGAGGAAAATCCCCCATTTTCCTACCTAAAAACATATTAAAAATCACATTTTCCAAGATGTACACGACTCTCCTTGAAAAAACTCATCTACATACATGCCTTGATAGTTAGGAACCCACATACATGTTTAATTAGCTCTCTCTCTCTCTCTCTCTCTCTCTCTCTCTCTCTCTATATATATATATATATATATATATATATATATATATAATTCTTGATATTTTGGGTAGTGTTGATGGGTTCCTAGGTTCCCAACCTCCTATAGCCCATGCATAACTACTCCAACTAACAAAAGGGAGTATAAAAGAGAGCCTTGAGATGGAGGAAAGATATATAAAAGAGATGGAACCTTATGTTAGAAATATCCATACATCTCTACAAGCCCTTGTTTCCCTATATTTATGGGATTGTCTTCCCCCCCTGAAAACCCTCGCTTTCAGGATTTGCATTCCTCTTTATCTCATTAGGAATAAAGTCATTGCTTCCTTGGACCCGTCAGTACACAAAAAAATGAAGGTAGTATTTGTCATCTTACGCCTTGGGTGGAGGAAATTGGAGCCTGGTTCTGGGATCGTGCTGCAATGGTTATAGGTTGTAACCAACCCCCTTTTGTTGTTATCAATAAAAGAACTCCCATTCTTGTTTGATTCTTTGTGTTAATTCATGATTGCAATGATATTATTTGTATCTTATTTTGAATATAACATAAAATTTGAATCAATTACATTTAGTTAATTAGTGGATAACTAATTTATTGCAGTTGCATAATTATTTGGTTGTAGGACTTTTAGAAGATCATTTTCAAGGGTTTTAGGAGTGAAAGACCTCAAATGAGATCTACTTCAAATGTAAGGTTCTAGGTATGTTCCTCTTCCTTTCTTCTAAAAGTTAGTTACTATCGGTAGTTATTTCCAATTGATTGTCCAATTAGAGGTTGAGAAGAGTATTTTAAGGGAACTTCTCTATTGTGGCCCTGATCCAAAGCCATATGACTTAGAATTCCCTAACACCTCCCTAATAACCATCGATTGGTCCATATAGAAACTCTAGGTTGAATTTTATTTATTAACCACATCCGATATTCAAATAAATAATAGTTTGGTTTGAGCTCAAACCTCAAAGATTTGATCCCAACATCAATACTTTGTCGAGTATAAGGGAGTATCAAATCAAATTCAACAACAACATCATCTTGTACCTCGGAAACTAACAAGTTCGACTTGTTATGATTCATTTGCATTCATGTTTCCTTACAAAATAAGGTCATAATTTGTTTTCTTTCTTTAAATTATTGTGATGTCCTTGCACCAAAGAGAATCACATCATCGACAAAAAGTAAATGGGTAATGATTTATGAAGAGGATATTTTGAGGCCTTTGAGAACTATTTTCCTTATAGCATTTTTTATAAGAAGACTTAACCCCTCAATAATTAAGTGGAAAAGAAAAGGAGACAACAAGAAACCTTGCTGTAATCCTCTAGAAGGTCGAAAAAATGCACATGGAGAACCATTAATCAACATAGCAAGGGAAGAGGATTCAATACACCCCATAATCTAGTTTACATAATTTAAGTTCATCCCCAATTTTATCTATGAGCTTGTATATCAAATTGCAACATGAAATGGGTGTAAAATCCTCGACGGATTGAAACTATTTTTTTTTGGAATAAGTGTTAGGAAAGTCAAGTTGAAAGAGCCCCATATTTTTATAGAATATTGTGATTCTCTGGCCACTCTTAAAATATAATTTTTGATTAAATCATAGAAACCAATGTAAAACTCCACTGACAACCCATCGGGCCCAAGGATTTTCCCTTTTTGAAAGGAAGTCAAAGATGATTGTTGGAGTTACTTCACACACACCTAGGATTTATTTTTCCTAAGGTTTTTCCTTGTTTATTAGTCATAATTAGTCATTATCCAGTCTCCTATATTTAGGAGAGAATATTCCACCTAGAGAATATTCTCTTTCAGTTGACACTTCAGTTGACTAGTTGAGTTGAGTTTAGATGTTGCATTGGTTTTGTCACCATGAAACATTGGGATAATCACCATAATAATGCGCACTTACCTTGGGATCATCACCAGACTAGCCCGTTACACTTGATTCCCTGAGTTAACTCCTCCATTTGTTCAGTCAGTTAACTGAAGACTAGTTGACTAGTTAACTCAACTAGGTGGTAGTTCACTCCCGTAACTGCATGAGAGACTAGACTAGGTGGAAGTTAACTCCCATAACTACTAGTGTGTGTCCATATCACTCTAGACCACCACTATGGCTCATTAGTTACTCATGTATCCTATATCTATTGTAAATTATTCACTCTTTGTGTGTGGAATACGGTTAATGAGAATTATTCTATTCTTTCTCTCCTTCTTCTTCTTTCTCAAATTCTCTCTGTAAATGTGTGTATTATTGTTTATCTAGATCTATTATGTGCAGTTTCAACACATTTACATGGTATCAGAGCTGACGAACTTCTAAGAAAAAGCTACACCAACAAAATTTTGCAGGTACAAAAGAAGAAGCCAGAAGATCTGAATTCCAAGAAAGGCAATTCTAGCCATGCCTTGATTGCCATCAACTCCTCTCCCGATGATTGGATCGTAGATTCAGGAGAATAACATCACATGGATGCCTAAGAAGTAGTATATTCTTCTTTGTATGCATGCAAAGGTCCTCCTAGTCTGATGGGGGACAACTCTTATGTCGAAGTCACCGATAAAGGAAGGATTGAACTCACCAACGAAAGCTTCGAGAACGTGCTGCATGTTCCCAAGATTTATGTCAACCTTCTCTCTGTGTATTAGATGACAAATTTTGTCACTAGAAATAAAGTCATATTCAAACCAAATTCCATGGAAATATACAACATGCAAACCAACTCCAGGGTTGCTACCGGTGAGGTAAATCATCAGTCTAGATTGTATACATTTTCTGAATTCATTGAACCCGATTTTGCTTTACTGCTTACTCATGATGATGAAAGTAGTAGGAGATGGCACGAAAGGTTTGGAAATTTTAATTTCATATACATGCAACAAATTAGCAAGAACAAATTAGTTGATGGTCTACCAAACATCCATTTCTCCAAGGGATTATGTGAGGGATGTGCTCTCGGAAAACACCCTGAAGAGAAATTCGACAAGGGAAAGTCTCAGTGAGCTTCCACACCTTTAGATCTGATCCACAGTGACCTCATGGGTCCTTTTACGCATCCATCGATCAACAAAGCGAGGTTTGTTCTCATTTTTGTTGATGATTTCTCACGTTTTACATGGATCTACTTTCTCAAGCAAAAATTCGAGGTATTTCAACACCTCAAATATTTCAAAGCTTTGGTTGAGACATAGTCCAGAAAGAAGATCAAAGTCCTCCGAACTGATAACGGGGGATAGTATGTGAATCATGAGATCCACAATATTTTCCATGAGGCAGGGATTCAGTTGTAGCATACAGTTCCCTACACTCCGCAACAAAACAAAGTTGTTGAGCGAAAAAACTGATCTCTAAAGGAGATGGCATCTTGCATGTTGCATGCAAAGTCACTACCACATAGACTATGGGCTGAAGCACTTAACTGTGCAACATACATCCAAAACAGATCTCCCCATAGATCTATCAAGGATAAGACCCCCTATGAGGCTTGGAGTGGCCTCAAACCGGAAGTGACCCACTTTCATATTTTTGGTTCACGTGCATGGGCCAGGATTCCCTCTGAAAAGAGGAAGCCACTTGATCCACAGAGAACTGAGTGCATTTTTGTTGGATACCCTGACGGTGTGAAGGGATATTGACTTATTGATCTTTCCTCGGATCGAATCATCATTGAGCGTAGTGTCCAATTCAAGGAAAGTGTCTTACATGCACCTTAGCAGCTGCATGTAGACGCCTTCATTCTCCCACTTGTCCGAGATGATGAGCATGCACATGTCGAATCTTCTTCAGATGAGAGTTCTAACTCAGAGGACTCAGAGGATTCATATTTAGATTTAGATTTAGTATAGTCAGATGTAGAGTCAAAGCATCCAGATGCAGTTGCAGAGCCAGAGCAGAGGCCCAAGTGGGCATAAACTACTCTTCAGGATGCAGGGGATCTCGCAGGTGATCCAGCCAATATTATGAGGACTCAATCTGATTTCGAGGAGCCTCCTATTGCACTCACTGCCACTGAACCATTGCCTTCTAGGCATATTTTCTTGGTTCAGTCTTCAGATCCATAGTCTTATGGAGAGGCTGCTGGAAATCCATTTTGGGAATCCGCCATGCAGGAGGAGTACAACTCCCTCCTCGAGAACCAGACTTGGGATCTGGTTCCCCTTCCTTCTGGGAGGAAAATTTTCATATGTAGATGGGTCTACAGGACCAAGAGCACAATGGATGGACAGATCAACAGATGAAAAGCTAGGCTTGTTGCCAAAGGCTTTCAACAAGTTCATGGTATTGACTATGATGAGACCTTCGCTCCAGTAGCGAAGATGGATTCCATTCGATTGGCCCTTGCCATTGCGATAGACAAGGGATGGGAAGTCCATCGGATGGACGTGAATAATGAATTTATTCATAATGATCTATCTGAGAAGATCTACATGGAGTAGCCCCATGGATTTATGCATGAATCATCTTTGGTCTGTCGACTGAAGAAGTCACTTTATGGCATCAAGTAGGCTCCTAGGGCCAGGTATGCCAAGATGGACTCCTACCTGTTGTCACAAAACTTTGTACGTTGTAAATCAGACCCGAATGTATACATGCTCAGGATGATTGATTCACTTCTACATTTAGTTCTGTATGTCGATGATTTGCTGATCACCGGTTTCTTGAATTTAGTGATTGCTGTAGTCAAGAGGATTCTTCATGACAGGTTTTTGATGACGGACATGGGTCCACTACACTTCTTCCTTAGACTTGATATCAGTCAGGATGCATCAGACATCAAACTGTCTCAAGCCAAGTATGCACGAGATCTCCTTGAGATATTTCACATGACAGTCTGCAAGTCTTCTCCGACTCCTTTCCTATCAGGAGTCAAACTCGAGGATGGCGGGGATAGTCCACTAGTTGAAAACACATTGTACAAACAACTAGTAGGGAGTTTGTTGTATCTCACACACTTTAGACCAGACCTCTCATATGCAGTTGGCGCAGTTTCCAGGTTCATGTAGGAGCCGCATGAGCTACATTGGAAAGATGCAAAATGTATCCTTCGATACGTACATGGCACCATCACCTTTAGGATTCATTATGCAACAGACTCTACATTAGATCTCATTGGATTTACTGATTTCGACTGGGCTGGCGATAGCATTGATCGCAAGTCCACATCTGGTTACTCACTCAGTCTTGGTTCCGGGCCTATCTGTTGGTTGAGCAAGAAGCAAGCTACCATTGCTCTATCTTCAGTCGAGGCAGAGTACATAGGGGTAGTTAACATAACCATTCAGGCTATGTGGCTACAACATTTTCTCACTGAGTTGGGCATTCAGTTTCATTGGTCGATTGTCATCTGGTGTGAGAACCAGAGAACTCTGAAGTTCTGCAGAGATCCAATTCAGAGGTAGCGGACGAAGCACATTGAGATCCACATGCACTACATCCAAGACTTAGTACACGAGGGGATCATCGACTTACAATTCTGTCCTTCAATAGAATAGACGACAAACATTTTCACCAAGACCTTCACTGAGTAGAAATTCCATTCTTTGCGAGGTCATCTTGGAGTGAAGGACACAGTTGCCTAGCAACTGTAGTTCTTCTTTTTACATACATTGTACCTTGAGGGGAGGTTTTTCCCATGAGGTTTTCCCTCTTTCCTCACTTTATTTTCAGTGTATATTTTGTACTTGGGTACCTAACATGGCCTTGTTGCCAGGACCCAATCTTTATTTTCACCATAGTGATGTTAAGGGGGGGTGTTGGAGTTACTTCACACACACCTAGGATTTATTTTTCCTAAGGTTTTTCCTTTTTTATTATTCATAATTAGTCATTATACAGTCTCCTATATTTAGGAGAGAATATTCCACCTAGAGAATATTCTCTTTCAATTGGCACTTCAGTTTGACTAGTTGAGTTGAGTTTAGATGCTGCATTGGTTTTGCCACCATGCAACATTGGGATCATCACCATACTAATGTGCACTTTCCTTGGGATCATCACCAGAATAGCGCATTACACTTGATTCCTTGAGTTAACTCCTCACTACTCTTTGTTCAGTCAGTTAACTGAAGACTAGTTGACTAGTTAACTCAACTAGGTGGTAGTTCACTCCCATAACTGCGTGAGAGACTAGACTAGGTGGAAGTTCACTCCTGTAACTACTGGTGTGTGTCCAGATCACTCTAGACCACCACTATGGCTCATTAGTTACTCATGTATCCTATATCTATTGTAAATTATTCACTCTTTGTGTGTGGAATACAGTTAATGTGAATTATTCTATTCTTTCTCTCCTTCTTCTTTCTCAAATTCTCTCTGCAAATGTGTGTATTATTATTTAGCTAGATCTATTTTGTGCAGGGTCAACACATTTACAATGACAAGATTTCCTTTTCTGTTATCTCTTCCTAAAGTGAATCATTCATTTCCTTAGAAACAAACTTTGGAAAAAGTTCAATATCATTTGAAATTTCACCTATAGGGCATCCTGGAGGATCTTTAAAGATATTTTTGAAATATCCTTTCCTTGCATCATCCATTTCTTCAAACTTCGATACTATCTTTCCATTTGAATATTTCTGTTTCCCATATTGAATTAATCACCTTGCAGTAATTTGCATGGATATTGAAATATTTTGTGTCATTGTTGCCTTCCTTTATCCATGGCGCCTTGCTCTTGAGGCGTGATTTAGTTTCCTCATACGCCAATAAACCCCATTTTCTTTTAAATAACTCACTCAAAGCACCATATCCATCTCTTGTAAGAGATACAATTTTCCAATTGATCAAAAGAGAACCAATTTGTGATTCCACATCATGAATTTGTGATAGAGTTTTTGTTGTTGTAGGATTTGGTTGAGGAGGGGTACACTTTTTTATTTTTGAGAAATTTTCTTCAGATTGATGCATGAAGGAACAACTATTATCTTCATCCAAATGGATTCCATATTGGCATTACAATATTTTTGTATTCTTGTTCCTTGAGCCACACATGGTTATATTTCATCGACGATGGAAACCTGGATCCCTTTTTGTCAATTTCTAACATGATTGGCATGTGACTAGAGACTCCCCCAACTACCACCCTTGAACTAAAGGACCACGGCTTCTCAATCAACTTCTTCGAGATGAGTAATCTGTCTAACATTTTGGCCACCACATCACTATTGTTTCTTCCATTCCACCATATTTGAACTAGTTTTGGCGGCTCCAAATGAATTAAGAGATATTTTTCAATCTAGTGAGAGAAGAAACTGCCCTATGGATCTAGGTGAGGAGAATTCCCCCAAACCTCTCTCAATGATAAGGATAAATTTAAATCCCCACCCAAAATAATATTTGAAGCATTTAAGATTCCTGAAGCACCCAACCCTTCCAAGAACTGTAACCAATCAATATAAGGGAAATAAACATTAATCATTCTGAATGAGGAATTTAGAAAAGGATCCTCCATATCGATCACTGACCCTAATGGGACCTACACAGTGGAGAGAACACATAATCGAGGATGCCAAGTAGATAATAACCCCCTCAAGTGACCCAAAGAGCCTAAAGTGAAAAAGGACCAATCTTTTAAAAAACTAAGAAGATACTCAATCGCTTTAACTCCATAGCACATTTTTTCCCAAATCATGAGAAAATCCATTCTATAAACCTTCACTAACCATTTTAAAGTGAGGAATTTTGATGCACTCCCAACCCCTCTATTATTGAAGGATATAATAATCACTTGGAGACTCTAGCTTGGGATGTGCCCGCTCTAAGGGCTTGTACAATGGTTGATTTTTTCTTACACCTTATATATTTCATCACCTAGATTTGAGCTAAGGATATCAGGGATTTCCTACCCACGTGACTACCAGAGGATTTATATAGATCAAGACCATATGCACTTAAAACATCGCTCCCCCCTTTTTTTTTCTCTTGAGCACAACATACATTATGACTTTATGGAAGAAGAACATGATATTTTCAAGACCACTTCTGCTGGAGGGGAAAGTGGAGGAGGAAACCAATTTGTGTCGATGGGAAAACCTAGAGAGAAAGGAGAGGGAGGGTTAGACCTAGAAGAGAGGATGCACGTCTCCGAAGAGGAGGAAGTGATCCCTGCATCCCATTTTTTTTTTAAGGGGGGTATCCAACCTTAGAAGAAGGTACAAGAGGGACATAAGAAAATTTGACATTTGAGGACTCATTATTTTTTTTACATTGAAACAAATGATCAGAAGGAATATTGTTAACAAGGTTCTCATTTGAATGAGACAAAGGGGATAAAAAACCAAGAGATCTCTAGCAGTAGGCTTCTCATTGTTTCTTCCTCTCTCGAATTTTTCAGCCACCTTTTCACATAGTGATTTCGACAACGAATTTTCACGCTTCCAGTTGTTTTGGAAAGGATGGAAATGTGACTGAGGTTGTATTCATTGTGCAAGGTGATTCCTGACTTCATGATATCCGAAGCAGTGAAAATGGACTCACTAGTAGTCTATTTTCTGCATCCATTTGAAACCTCCCCAAACCAATTCAATATGATCCACAAGGCCCTCCTTTAGATCTACCTCAATTTAAACCTAGGCCCATCTCCTGACTGATTTTGTTTCCCTACTTGGTTTGTATCCAACATACTTCTCAATCTTGTTCCAAATTATAATTAAAATGGCCCTTTTCTAGAAAACTAGTGGGAGATTCGGGAGGATCACCCAAAACTTTGAAAAAGAGAGTGATTCGTGAGTGGGATCAAAGGAAATTGAAAAATATTTTAGGACTAGGCTTGAGGTGTTAGAAAAAAAATATCCTAGATCAATAAAATAAAAAAAATGCGGAAATAAAACACAAAATATACGCAATACAATAGAAACACAAATATACATGGTTCGCCCAATGTGGGCTACGTCCACTAGAGAAATTTCCAGGTCCTTCCTTTATTATTATCCAACAAATGAAGGGATACAACCTACAACACATCCAATGTAACTTCCTCTTCTTTCTCTCATAGTATCCTCTCTCAAAATACAATATTCGCTCTCCTACCCACACAACCACAATACAATTACTCATAAAAGAGGGTTTCCTTCTAGGGAAAAAAAACCTAACATAAATTCTACCTTCATATCTACAAATTTATAATGAATGGTCCAGATATGGGGGGGAATAATTGTGTATCCTACAATATTTTTGACCTGCATATGAATTAGGAAGATAATCAGGCTCCACAACCAACATTCTCCCACTTGGAGACTGATCACAACAACTCCATTGTTTTTGTATCTGTTGGACTATGATCCACCTTGGACCTGGAAAAATTCTCATATTCACCTTCATGATTGATGACCAACTAAAACTAAGAAAGAACTCAATTTATCCTTGGTTACTACCTTTGTTAGCATGTCTGTAGGATTATGGCTAGTATGTATCTTTTCCAACTTCAATTGTCCATCTTCCAAAACAGACCGTATGAAATGGTACATGAATTTTATATGCTTAGTATTAGAATGGAAGGTTGAGTTCTTTGCAATATGAATGGAACTCTAGCTGTCATAATACAACCTAATATTCTCCTCCTACTTTCCCAATTTATCCATAAACCTTTGTAACCAACTTATCTCTTTATTGGCCTCTGTAGCAACAACATACTCTGATTTCGTTGTTGAAAGTGAAACAAGATTTTTCCATTTCGAAATCCAACTTATTGTTGTTACACCTACAGTAAACACATACCTTGTAGTTCTCCTCCTACTATATTTACCGCCTGCCATATCTAAATCAACATATCCATGCAGAACAATGTTTGAACCTCCAAAACATAATGCATGAGTACTAGTACCTCTCAAATACCTTAGAATCCACTTTAGTACCTCCCAGTGTTCTTTACCTAGATTTTTCATATACCTGCTCACAAATCCCACTGCATGACTGCAATACATGGTCTCATGCACACCATCACATACATCAAGCTGCTAATTTCTAATGAATAAGGGACCCTAGACATGTATTCTATCTGCTCCTGTGTCTTGGGACACATTTCCTTGGTTAAATTGAAATGGCTGGCCAAAGGTGTGCTAAATTTTCATTCTGCATTCTAAACCTCTCCTACACCTTCTCTATGTACTCACCCTGAGACAATGTTAATTTGCAATTTTTCCTGTCTCTTGTTATTCTCACACCAAGGATTTTCTTTGCAACACCCAAATATTTCATCTCAAATGAATTAGCTAATTTCTTCTTAAGCACATTAATATCATGCATGTTAAACCCTGCAACAAGCATGTCATCTACATACAATAGTAAGATAATATAACTTTCATTTTCTATCCTCTTAAAATAAACATAGTGATCATAATGACATCTATTATAACCTTGTTCTGGCATAAACCTGTCAAACTTCAAATACCACTGTCTTAGATCTTTATTTAGTCCATACAATCTCTTCTTCAACCGACATATCAAATTCTCCTTCCCTTTGACCTCATACCCCTGTGGCTGTTGCATATAAATCTCTTCATCCAAATCCCCATGGAGAAAAAATGTTTTTACATCTAACTGTTCAAGATGCAAATATTCTACTGGAACAAGACTTAAAATGGTCCTAATAAAAGTGATTTTAACAACATGAGAAAATATTTCATCGAAATATATACCTTTCTTTTGTGCAAACCTCTTTACAACAAGTCTAGCCTTGTACCATTTTTTGCCTCCATCTTCTTCCTTCAACCTGTAAACCCTTTTATTTTGCAATGCTCTTTTTCTTGTAGGAAATTGAAAAAAGTCTAGTTATTTACCAAGGAATCCATTTCCTCTTTCATTCCTTTCTCCCACTTCTTTTTAGCATCTACCTGCATTCCCTCTTCATAACTTTCTGGTTCACCATAATTAGTGAACAATAAATACTACAATGAAGGAGAATATCGTTCAGGGGGTCTACTTAACTTGGTATATCTTCTAAAAAAACTTACAGGAGTTTGAGGTACTTGCTTCTCATGTTGTTGTACATTTTGATTTTCTTGTACCTTTAGAGTTTCTTTTTCAGTGATCTCATCAAGTACTGTGTATTCTTTTTTTTCTTCTTCCTGTTTCCTTCCCTGCAACTGATCTTTGTACACGACCTTCTCATTAAATATGAAATATCTAATCCTAATGATTTTTTGATTTTCATAATCTCATAAGTGATAACCAAAATCATTAACACCATATCCAATAAATGTACACTTCTTGGATTTTGCTTCAAGCTTTGTTCTATTTTCTTTATCAATATGGACAAATGATTCACAACTGAAAGTCCTCATAAATGAATAGTTTACCTTTTTACCTATCCATGCCTCCTCTGGAATGCCACCATCCAAAGAACTTAAAGGTCCTCTATTTATTAAGTAAACAACAATATCTACAACATCTACCTAGAACTATAAGGGAAACCCAACATGCAATCTCATACTCCTTGCATGTTCCATGATTGTCATGTTCATCCTTTCGGATACACCATTTTCTTGTGGTGTTCCTAGAATTGTTTTTTCTCTACGAGTCCCATGGTATGAATAGTAATTATAAAAATCCTTGATGCATTATTCACCTCCATTGTCTAATCTGAGACACTTCAACCTCTTTCCTATCTCATTCTCAACCAAATCTTTTCATTTCTTAAAAGTATAAAAAAACATCATATTTTTGTCGAATGCAATAAACCCAAGTTTTTCTAATTTCATCATCAATAAAAGTAACGTAATAATAAGAGACACCAAGACATGATATCGGAGATGGTCCCCATACATTTGTATGCACAAGATCCAATTTTTCACTCTTCTTTTTCTTTTATAACTTTGAGAAATATGACTCTCTTATGTTTTCCATAAACATAGTGCTCATAGAAATCCAAATCAATGTATTTAATATCTGGCAACAAATTCATTTTTTGAAGTATCTACATCACCTTCTCACTCATGTGTCCAATCCTTTGATGCCAAAGTGTTGTATCCAGTCCCGTAGAAGCTAAAGAGATAGAAGAGTCAACATTGACAGTACATAGATACAATGTACCTACCTTTTCTCCTTTTTCCATTACCAATGATATTTTAGTGACATTCCATGCCTTATCTGTAAATATATATATATATATATATATATATATATATATATACAACCTTCATTTTCCAACTTCCCCGTTGAAATTAGATTTCTTCTCAAATCTGGTATATGTCTCACCTCTTTCAGTAACCATCAGTTTCCATTCTTTTTCTTTATTTTTACCTTACCCATTCCAACAATTTGACATGGTTCATCATCACCCAAATAAACCTATCCGAAATCATCTTGAACATAATCTTGGAAATATTTCCTATGGGGTGTGGCATGAAATGAAGCCCCTAAATCTACTACCCAAGATTCAATAATATTGTCTAAAGAAAGAATCAAATCATCTTGTAACACATCACCTATTAGATTTTCTTCTTGAATTTTGTCTTTCTATCCATCTCTTTGTTTCTTTGGATATTTGTAGTCTTTCTTTAGATGCCCTTTCTTCCCACAATTCCAACACTCTATCTTTCCCAATCTAGATTTGGATCTTCCCTTCCTAGAATTCCCATGGTTCTCTGGACTCTTCCTTTTTTCTTTTGTTTTCCCCTGTTCTCCACGGTCAATGAATTACTTGATGGCTCACCTGTGATTTTTCATCACATTTCTTAGCTAGGGATAACAACAATAACATCATCAAGTCTCAGAGTGTTTGAACCAGATACAAAGTTACTTACAACCATGACCAAGCCATTCTATCTTTCTGGCAATGAGAATAATATTATAAGAGCCCTAACCTCATCACCAAAGGTCAATTTTACATAACTTAGCTGATTAGTAACCATATCAAATTCATTTAAATTATCTGCAACAGACCCATCTTCTGACATATTCATATTAAATAATCACTTCATTAGAAATACCTTGTTGGAGGTCGAGGGTTTTCATATATTCTAGCTAGTTCCTTCATCAGATCCTTTGTTTTTTTTTTCTTTAGAAATATTGAAAGCCATCGACGCTGCCGGACACAACCATATCATTCCTAGTGGCTTTATGTCAAGAACCTCCCATTCTTCGTCCTTAATGGTCGTCGAATTATTTTTTATTTTGATCAATGGTAGGAAAATATCCTTCTAATACAAATAATCTTCCATTTGCATCTTCCATAACTTGTAGTTTTGTTGATTAAATTTCTTGACCCTAAACTTTTCATATTCCTCCATTGCTCCCACTCGAACCAATAACCCTCTTTTCTTGCGAGTTACCTTTTTCTTTGATACCATTTGTTAGAAAAACATGATCATAGAGAAATAAAACAAAACATATGTGGAAATAAAACAAAGATGATACACAATACAATAGAGACATATATACGTGGTTCACCCAATGTGGGCTATGTCCACTAAATAAATTTCCAGGTCCTTCCTTTATTATTATCTAGCAAATGAATGGATACAACCTACAACACATGTGTTGTAACTTCCTCTTCTTTCTCTCACAACAAGATCTCTCAGAATACAATATTCACTCTCCTACCCACACATCCACAATACAATTCCTCATAAAAGAGGGTTTCTTTCTAGGGAAAAAAACCATAACATAAATTCTACCGTTAGATATGAGACTTTATAATGAATGGTCCATATTGACTATGAAATTACAATATTTGAATTGCATTAAAAAAAAATTGCCCCCTCAAGGCTGGGGGGCCAAGAATTGTGTATCCTACAGTCTCTTTGACCTAGATATGAATTAGGAAGATAATCAGGCTCCACAACCAACATGAGGGGCCCCATCCCTAGGTTATTTTGAAGATTGGTGTCAAGTCCTCCTTGGTGAGAAATTTGAAATAGATCCATCCCCTTGCCAGGGTATGGAATTCAAACCTATATCCTATAACTCCCTTCTAGTTATCATCCAACCAGGATTCCAACATTTTTGTCGATACTGTCTTCTCATAGAAACTACTCACAATGGTTTGGTACAACATCTTTGGAATATCCCCTAACTCCACATCTTACCCCACAAACATGCTTCATTGATCCTTACTAATCTTCTAGCATTTGGGAATTTTTATTTTTACTGGAGGCCTAGAAGAATTTGCAGAGGCTTGTATGGGAGACCCACTGCTTTTTTTACTTCCCACTTTGAAACGCTTGCATGTAGTGGAGAGGAAGTGAAATAGTCTAGGGGAGCCCCTGGAGGAATTGATTTCTTTGGATCGTGTGAATCACATCCCATAACTTTTAAATGATGACTCCCATCACCCCATAGTGAATGCTTCGATTTGAGAGTTGGTGTAAAGTGTCTTCGATGTCTTCATTTTTATTGACATAATTTATGAGCCAATTCTCCACTTCATATTTTGTATATTCAATCATGCCATTAAAATTTTCTGTCGAGACTACCTTTATCATTTCCATATGTTCTTCAAAATTTTATCTTGTAATAAGAATGGAATTTGATATTAACCTTGGGCCTTGGACTTCTCCTGTGCTTCCTGCCAAATCTAATTCAATTAATTTAAAATAATATTCCCCCTTTTTGACACTTAGAATATCAAGATCACTCAATATTTATTTCAAAGTGTTAATCATTTTGATCCAACAAGATTTTAATTGTTTTACATGTGTTAGGGATGTAATATCTTCTTCGTTTATCTTGAGTTCATTCATACCATAAATTTTTAGAACAAATTTTATTACAACATCTTTATAAAAACCCTCATCATTTGCGAAGTCATCCTAGAGGTACTCTCTTAAATTAGTTAATCTGGATCCCAAAGAAATGAAACTATTTTCCAAATCCCATGCCTCCAAAATGAGTGACATCCTCTTTTTAATGTTTTCCCCAATATAGCGTCTAACCGTAGACAACAAACTTGATGTTCCTTTTAGCTTTGAACTTGAATCAAGTGTTTTGTCTAAGATTTTTCCAGGTTTAATGTTAGCGATTGGACTTACAAATATAGGGGGTGGAATTAAGGTATATTTTGTTTATTTAAATATTTCTTTAAGCATTGAATTTTTATCCTCCATTTCATCTACTAACATTTCCAAATTATTTCCTATAGCCCTATGCATCCTTACAATTTTTGATGGAAAAACCCCATTCAGATTAAATTCTGAGTTGGTTTTTCCTTGGATATTTTTACCTTTAGAATTAACTCTTTCAAATACCATTTGTTTAGAGTATTTATCAAATGAGGCACTGTGAAGTGTTAAGGATTATTCTTCATAAAAGACTAGTTGTTGTGTTGCCAATTCCATTGCAATTTCCTAACTCTCCTAAATCCTTTGTTTATCATATGTAAACTCTACATCTTTGAATTTTTCATCCAACTCCATGTATTCAAGAATATAATCTTCATCATCATGTATGGCATCACTTATTTCCTTTTGATTTACTTGTATTTTCCTTTTACTGCTTATAATGAGATTATGGGGTCTCTCTAAACTCTTTTTTGGAGGATTAGGATCATCTCCATCACCATAATTTTCAATTATAGAATTATTTTGCTCTTGAAATAAAATTTGGGGGTTTTATTTTGGTGTATCGTTTTTTGAGAAGAACCTTGAAATCTTGTATTTTTTTCATTTACAACTCTTCCATGTTGTCGATGTGCTTCATTTGTGATGGAAATTGTTTCAGTATCTCCAACTGGAACTTTTTTAGGATTGTTTTCATCATCTCCATATTCTCCATATAAATAAGTATTTTTATATGAAACCTTGAAACTAATTGAAGTCATATGATTCATAAAATATTGATGAGGGTCAAACCATTTCACTTGATTTGCCAACTTTAAACTATACTAGTCGAACTAGATTGCATATTCATTAACTTTTGAAGCATTTTTTACTGTGATTTCACCAATTTTCCATGGAAATGAAATCAATTGCTTTTTCTTTGTTTCATAGAAGAAATTGACCCAAAATCTATATTTTCTACAAACTTTAATAAAAAAATATTATATCTGAAACATAAAATGGAAGATAAATTGGGGCTTTGCAAGAGAAATAAACTATGATTATATTGTAATGTTAATTTGATTCAAAACTATTTCTTTTATCTAAAACATTTTCCGCGTCCAATGATAGTCTTGAAGTACCATTTCCATACATGATTATTTTGAAAGAAGAAAAAAATGAATCACAAACTTCATAAAAATTGTACATTTTGTTTTTCTTCCACAAAGCAGGGAATTGTTGTGACACACACAATAACCCACTAAAGCTATCGCGTTTTAGTGGGTACCCATACTACCAAAATTTTGCAAGATACTACTCTACTTACCTTGATGACTGTTCATTTCTGATATTGATGTTTGTATGCAGTCACCAAAGCAATTTTGATGTAAAGTTTGTTAATACTACTCAAATCCATCATAACAAGCCCTTTCTGCATGTCCCCACCAGTCCTAAAATATTTTTCATAATTGAAGCCATCCACAATGATGTAGCCCCAAATACATATTTATGTCACCTAAATTAGATATTGTCGACACTTCACCTCCGACTCTCCATTGTTTCTTAAATGTGAAAGTGTTGACGACGATGCTTTACAACGTCGTCATCAATTATTAGCTATGGAGGCATTTCCATGGTAAGATATCCTTTTATCTCGATGATGATATCTTTTATGCAGAGTCCTACAAACTGTACAGTTGTCAAAAGGGGATTAATCTTTAACCTTACAAGCGATAAATTAATCCTATGATGTGCGATGTGGGCCCCAATGCTCCCAAGTGCCTCAATGCATTATAAGATGAAGACGACTTCTATTGAATATCACTTGTCCACATGGAAGTATCTTACTAGCCTATCTCCCTTGAAGAAAATTTTCATCGCCGGGGAATATTATAGGGATGTTTCCTACCCTTTACACTATATCTTCCGACGACGACATCATTTGACGTAGATTGTCGACGAATTGTTCATATCACAATCTGACTTAGAAAAAGCAAGATCGACTCACAAAATGATAGAAGATGTCAAAACCAGAAGAAACCTGAGCATGGAAACCATTGATGCAACAAAAGAAATTGACTAGGAAATACTATAAAAAATAATAGTGAAACCAAATCAATTGATCTTGTTAATCATGAAATTCATACAACAAAGAGAGGAAGCCTTAAATACCGAAGTAGTGAACCCTATTTTCGATAATGAAATCTAGCTTGAGAACATGCAGGTGAGAAAAATGGATACCATACTAGAAGATTTCAAATTGTGGAGGGACTTAAAAGATCAAATGCAAATTCCCAAAGTCAAGTGATAATTGTAATCGCTCTCTATATTTTGATTAATTTTGTAATCAGGGTAAAAATTCAATCGGGGAGGAGAAGTGGAATGTTGTAACTATCCTCTAACATAGTGCCAGTTAAAAAATATGAAAATCCCATTCTCATATTTTATAAAAGGGATGGATGTAAAAGAAAATGGACTTTTGCACTTTGTGTTTGAAGGGATGTACTATTACTCCTAATTTAATGAAGAGAAAGAGGCATTTCCAGAAAATGTGATTGTGGTGAATGTATCTCAGACTATTCTTAATTCATTTGTCCTAATTTGAGTATTGCATGTTCAATTGTATGGATTATTTCTACAATTTTCTTGTATGCTCATATTGTCATAGTTTCCTTCATTGAATGCAATTATAATATTGTTGGAGGAAAATAACAACTAATTGCTATTGTTTCTTACTAATATTATTGTGCCTATTTCCCAATTGAATGTGTTGGATCTTAGGTCTACATCCCTTCTCTTTCCCTCCAATATCCTATACATCCTTTTAAGCCTGATTTTTTGTTCAGTTCCTTCTCCATGGCTTATGAGCCAACTTGAATTGTTTTACCCTTCTATTTTTTTGCAACATTTTATTGCTTTCTTGAAAGATTGTTGCACATTCGGATTTGGGTTAAAAACATGTTGTCATATTGGAATGCATTACTGAGCTTACAACAGGTTGACCAAGCCTTTTTAGTGCAGAAAAAAACTGATTGCAAGAACAAGCCGGTTCTTGCAAACAATAGTAAAGTGTGTTGTTTTAATTATTTAAACATTCATAAATTATTTTAAATATTTAAAAATTCTTTGTTGGTGCATGCATGCATATATATGCTCATGTGCACTCAATTTCATGAATTTTTTCCTCCAGATTTATCATTACACACTTCGTGTTAAGATCGTGCAAGTTGCACCTTCAATTCTCATCATCACAACTTTACTGGGAATTCAAATTATAGGTGGAAAATTACATCATATTAACATACACATTCAAATCATCACTTGCAACAAGAGGCACATGATAATCCACAAGGCCCACTGTCACCCAAGCCATTATGAATATGCACAAGTGACTCCCACCATGCAGTAGGGTAAAGTGCCCAAAACAAAAATGAGGGGGAAAATGAGATCTAAACAAAACAATCCCAAGATTGTTACTGCAGAATTCGTACATGTGGAAACCTTGATTAAGGAATCCCTGAAGCCAAACATAGTAGAAAAATAAAAGAGAACCAAGATCTTGAAATTCCCATCAAGCCTAATAGAAAAACTAGAGATCAAGGCCAACATATCAGAAATACAGGGGTCTATGAAGGAAACACATGGAAAAGAGTCTGAAGTAATGCACATGTATGAAATAAGGTCTAGAAAAAGAAAAATGCTAGCTAACCACAATAAATATGTCATGGATGATGAGAAGGGGTTAAAAGAGAGAAGTAAGAAGCATGTTTTAATTAAACCAAAGGAGGATGTAGATGTCGATATAAAGGACAACCACCAGGTGCAAGAATTAAAACAACAAATATAGGATTTACAACAACAAAACAAATATTTGGAAAAGAATTATCAGAAGCTACAAAGAAAGTATCAAAGTTGTATAAGAAAAATCAAAAGGCGCTACCAAATGTTTTTGAAAATGTTGATTTCCATGTTTTTTTCATTGTCTTTCGGTGCATCTTCTGAATCGATGGAAATGCATTTTTGAAAAATGAAAAAGGGTTTTGTTGGGAATTGGCCCGTTCACAAAAACCTCTCTCATATTTTACACAGGTATCACGGTTTGAGAGAATCAAAGAGGTATTTGAGGTCATTTTCCCCATAAATTCACCAAATTTTGGGTGAATTTTATCTATCTATGTTCTAGTTTAGTCTCTAGATAGATTGCATGTGGGAATCCATGTGAAGTTGACAACCAATAAAAACTTGGGAAGACTCCTTGCTATGAGTCTATTTCACTCCATCTATCAACATGAGATCTTGTTGCACTAATAGAAATTTTGCTTAAGTCTAGTCAGAGGCATTGTTGCCACTTATAATAAGTTGTTGTCTTTTGATGAAAAAACAATGTTTTTGAGGTCGAATTAAGGAGAAGATTATGAATTGATGCTTCAAATCAGATTCAATCAAGTCAAAAAAATGTTTACAAATTGTGATTAAGGAGTGATAGTTGAGTTGATTGATAGGGTCTAGTTGTAATGTGAAGTTTAAATTTTTAATTAGATCCTAGAAAGGTGGTCGAACCTTTTGGAAAAAGGATAAAGAGATAAATTTTTTAATGTAAGAAGATTTCAAGTTTTAGGGAAAAGATTCAAGTATCAGAATTGGCTAGACCTGCTCATATGATTGTAAAGCTCTCTACTTGGTGAATATATATTGATGATAGTTGTGTGTTCTTACTCACGTCTTTATGTGTTTTAATCTTATCTTGGATGCAGATTGTGATGTGTGTAATGTACATTTCATTCTTCTTTCAACTATTGTTCTAATTCATATTTTTGTTGTTATGAAACCTATTAAACAACTATTGTTGTAGTAAAGAGATCAATTATTTGGAAACCTCTTGGATTATTTGTATCTGGATATTGGTCTAGGTCTTAAAATATAATTTTAAGTATTAATTCTCACACATTAGGTAATTCATTGCATTGCTTGTTGTTGTTTCCTTTCTTTATCTTTCCATATCCCCAATTGCTCATCAAAGTTTATACCATTAGCTAAGGACAACCTACATTCATATTGTTTGGCCATTCCAACCAGGTTTTCATCTTTGAAATCCTATCGATTTGTTGACCAAAAAACTTAATTAATAAAAAGAAAACCATTCCAAAAATTGAGGTGGCCTAGCTCTGCCCTTTAGCAGTCAGGTGTAGACTTTAGGACCAACATATTTTGGCGTCGTTTCCAGGGAACAGAGTAACAAAGTAATCTTTCCCTGGGAGAACAACAATGATCAGATCTGGTTTTTGATGGTGAACAAAATCTAGACACACATAGTGACTGCAATCTTTCACCTGACAACTCCACAATCAAAAGACTCCACTGGAGGATGAGCCCAACCGACAAAAAACAAAAATGTGGAAGGAAAATACCAGGTACCAAGCCATCGGGTTTTTCAAAGAGCTCATATTTTTCTTCATTAGTTCATTCCTGTCTTTTCCTTTATGTGTGAAAAGAATTATATTATGCTTTGTTTACTCATATGATTATAAGCCTACAAATGCATATTCCTCATTGAGTAAAGAAGATGTGTCTTCTTATTGTACTATCGACCTTGATTTGATCTCATCATCTGACGTTATTAGAAAGAATGAGGTCCATATCTCAATTCCTCCCGAAGTTGACCCATCTTGTAAACATGTGAATAACAAAACTGATTTATCACCTCCACAAATCATCACTACTCCATTTTGTGGCCAACTCACTTATGTTCAATCCAATATTAGAGAAGGTTATAAAACTATGAAGTTGCCTTTTTTCCTCCATGACTACCCTCCCAATTTTTTAGATTGCCTTCCCAGGTTCAATGGAGAAGATTATGTGATAGTCGAGCAACAGATGGTTTCTTTTGAATGGTTCACTAATCTTTTACAAATCATTCACGAGGATGTGTTCATGAGAACCTTTTTCCAGTATTTACAAGGAGATGCTAGATTCTAGTTTAGGAACTTGAAAGATGATTCTTTTAGTTCATGGACTGATTTGCGTAATGTGTTTTTGAGTTATTGGGGCGAGAACAAATCCTTTGAGGAATACCTATCAAAATTCTATGCCTTGAAGAAGGAAAGATATGAGACTGTCACCCATTTCAATAAAAGGTTTTATAGCTTCTATCTCAACATGCCTGTTGTAATTTGACCATTTGAAACCGTTTCTATGGTGCTTTATACCGCAACTCATCTTCATCCTGATTTAGTTCTTTATCTCAAAAAAAAAAATTCATTATCCTTGGAGTAGATGTTTGTTCATGCAGAGGAGATTGAGGACAATATTCGAGCTTGTGGGAGACTTCCAAATCAGGTTTTGAATGAATATTTGCAGGTAGAAGAACATGAGAAAGGTTATGACCAATATAGATCAAATATGGTTTCTCTTTTCTTTCCATGTGACGGTGCATCATCTTCAAATAGTTATTTTTGTGTTGATATTACAATTAGTAAATTAGATTCTTCTATCATTTGGGATGATCATACTTCCAAGTTTTGTGAAGATAATTTTGCAAAGGGTGATTGTACATACTCATATTGTACAGAGTCTTTCATTGACCATGATGGAAATGTTTTAATCCCTGATGGAAAATTGTTACATGATCAATTTGATGAAAAGCAAGTTGTTGTTTTAAAATGTTTTATTGTTGATAGTGAAGATCAACGAACCTATTTTGCTTATGATCACATCAAGGATTATATGTTTTCAAATTTTGGTCAAGAGTCTTTATTGCAAGGAGGAAGCCAACACTTTGAAGAATATTGTTTGAACTGTTCATTTGAACCTGCAATTTTTCAAGCAGATGATCATGATCAGTTGGCATGTTTTTTTCAAACACCTATAGAAGTCTTGTAAAAATTTTCTACTATTGATTGCCATGGAATTAATAGTGTTCAAGACTTGTTGTCGAGAGAACAAGGAGGTGATTTTAATAAAACAAAGTTTATCCAATGGAAGACATATCTTTTAGATCAGTAAACACATTTTCATGATCTTGAATACCTAGTGGTTGATTGGATGGAGTCAATTTCCTCAAAGTTGTCCAATGTTGTAGCATTCGAGGTGAAAGGAAAATGCAGTAGTAAGTGTAAGCTGCAAATTAATTTTCTGCTGCAAAAATTTCAGAATTCCTGCATTTTTCCATTTAGCTACGATGAAGGAGATGATTATTTTGTAAATAAAATGATTGTTTGGCTACATTGGAAGTTTTCATACACATAATCAACTTGTCTTTTGTTGGTTAGGAGTAGGGGTGTGTTGAATAAGTTTGTCATTCGATCATTTCATTTTCAGTTTGTTTATATAGTAGATCAACAATAAGACTCCATATCACAACACAGGAACTGGGGTGTGGCTGCAATTTTTGAGTTTCAGATTGAAATAAGATAGATAACATAGCCGAAAAACAAACATAGGTAAGTTAAAACAAGTGGGAACAAATTTTGAGAAGTAAGGTACCTAGTCCACCGTTCTTAGCACCTCATAGGGAAGTGTTATCCCCAGTTGGAGCCAATGTTGGAGCTTAGGTTTGCATCCCTTCTCTTTCCCTCCAATATCATTTTTGTTCATCTCCTTCTCCACGGTTTATGAGCTAGCTTGATTTGTTTTACCCTTCTATTATTTTTGTACCATTTTATTGCTTTCTTGAAAGATTGTTGCACATTTTGATTTGGGTTAACAACATGTTGTCATCTTGGAATACATTATTTATCTTATGGCAGGTTGACCAAGCCTTTTTAGTACATAAAAACACTGATTTCAAGAACATGTATGTTCTTGCAAACGATAGTAAAGTGCGTTGTTTTAATTATTTAAATGTTCATAAATTATTTTAAATATTTTAAAATGCTTTGTTGGGTCCTGCATGCATATAAATTATCATGTGCACTCAAGTTCATGAAATTTTCCCTCCAGATTCATCATTACATAGTTCGTGTTAAGATCATGCAAGTTGCACCTTCAGTTCTCATCATCACAACTTTACGGGGAATTAAAATTACAGGTGGAAAATTACATCGGATTGACATCCACATTCAACTTGTCACTTGCAACAAGAGGCACATGATACTCCACAGGGCCCACTATAACCCAATCCATTCTTAAGATGCACATGTGACTCCCACCATGCAACAGGGTAAAGTGCCCAAAAACAAATGAGGGGGAAAATGAGATCTAAACAAAATAGTCCTAAGATTGTTACTGCAGAATACATACATATGGAAACCTTGATTAAGGAATCCATTGAATCCAAATAGAGTAGAAAAATAAAAGAGAACCAGGATCCTGAAATTCCCATCAAGCCTAACATAAAAAACCAGAGATCAAGGCCAACATATGAAAAATGTAGGGGTCTATGAAGGAAGCACATGGTAAAGGTTATGAAGTAATGCACATGTATGAAATAAGGTCTAGAAAAAGAAAAATTATATCTGATCATAATAAATCCGCCATGGATGATGAGCAAGGGTTAAAAGAGAGAGGTAAGAAGCATGTTTTAATTAAACCAAAGGAGGAGGCAGATGAAGCTATAAAGGACAACCACCAGGTGCCAGCATCAAAAAAGAAAATCCAGGCTTTACAACAACAGAACCAAGATCTGGAAAAGAATTATTAGAAGCTACAAAGAAAGTATCAAAGTTGTAGAATAAAAATAAAAAAGTGATGCCCAAATTTTATGAAAATGGTGATTTCCCTGTTTTTGTCATTGTCTTTTGGTGTGCCTTATAAAACAATGAAAATGAATTTCTAAAAACCGAAAGAGGTTTTTATTGGGAATGGACCCATGCACAAAAACCTCTCTCATATTTTACACATGTATCACGGTTTGAGATAATCGAATAGGTATTTGAGGTTGTTTTTTCCTAGAAATTCACCAAATTCTGGGTGAGTATTATCTATCTATGTTCCAATTCAGTCTCCAGTTGGAGTGCACATGGGCATCCATACGAATTTGACAAACAACAAAAACTTGGAAAGATTCCTTGCTATGAGTTTGTTTTACTCCATCTATCAACATGATCTCTTGTTGCACTAATATATATTTTGTTTAAGTCTAGTCAGAGACATTGTTGCTACTTGTGATAAGTTGTTGTCTTTTGATAAAAACAATGCTTTTGAGGTCGAATTAAGGAGAAAATTATGAACTGATGCTTCAAATCAAATTCACTCAAGTCAAAACAATGTTTAAAAATTGTGATTAAGGAGTGATAGTTGAGTTGATTGATAGGGTGTAGTTGTAATGTGAAGTTTAAATTTTGAGTTAGATCCTAGAAAGGTGGTCGAACCTTTTGGAAAAAGAATAAAGAGATCAATTTTCGAATGTAAGAAGGTTTTAGTTTTTAGGGAAAAGATTCTAGTATCAAATTTGGCTGGACCTACTTATATGATTGTAAATATCTCTACCTGGTGAATATATATTGATGATAGTTGTGTGTTATTACTCAAGTCTTTATGTGTTTTAATCTTATCTTCAATGCAAATTGTGATGTGTGTAATGTACATTTCCTTCTTCTTTTAGCTATTGTTCTAATTCATCTTTTTTCTGTTATGCAACCTATTAAACAAATATTCTTGTAGTAAAGAGATAAATTATTTGGAAACCTATTGGATGATTTGTATCCAGAGATTTGTCTAGGTCTTAAAATATCATTTTAAGTCTTAATTCTCACACAACAGGTAATTAATTGCATTGCTTGTTGTTGTGTCCTTTATTTATCTTTCCATATCCCCAAATATTCATCAAAGTTCATACCATTAGATAAGGAGAACCTACATT
Organism: Picea engelmannii; assembly: GCA_009831015.1. Taxonomy (NCBI): domain Eukaryota; kingdom Viridiplantae; phylum Streptophyta; class Pinopsida; order Pinales; family Pinaceae; genus Picea; species Picea engelmannii. The sequence continues at coordinate 505,206 of ML781416.1, forward strand.
CATATTGTTTGGCCAGTCCAACCAGATTGTTATCTTTGAAAACCTATCCATTCACTGACCAAAAAAGTTAATTAATAAAAAAAAAACATTCCAGAAATTGAGGTGGCCTAGCTCTTCCCTTTAGCATTCAGGTGCAGATTTTAGGACCAACAAAATGTATGAACTAATTCTAATTCAAAAGGACATTTTTATTAACATTATTCAATTGTTTTTAGTCCACTCCTGATCATGATAGGATTAGTATAGTCTAGGATTGCATCTTAGAATAGTTGTAAATGATATCTTATAGTTTAATTGTATATTTTAATTCATCTGAGAACCTACGGTTCTCAGATTCATATTTAGATAGTAGATTTAGTTTGGAAACCAGGCCAATATACTAGTCAGAAACACTACCCCAAATGAGAGTGAGTCTAATTGGGACTTGCCATCAGGAATTATCCCTTACCTTATTGATAGGGCCTTTTGGACTCGTTAATAGAAATGGTGCTAGAAGGAGAGCCATTGAACTAAATGGCTGCTAAGAAAGCTAAAATACATACTCGTTTTCTCTCGCTTGTTATCGCAACTCATTCCAGTGATTATCGACAACCTTACCTTGAGCATGCTTCGTTTCCTGAGTATTACTATGTGAACATGTCTTCTCAAGTTATTGATGTAGGAGCATCATCAACAAGCACGCGTGGTAGGAAAACTCAACACCTCAGAATAATTTCAGAATCTTAAGCATTAGAGGTTACGCGAGTTTTCTGGAGCTGATTGAAAAACGGAAGAAGACCAAATGATGGGAAGCTGGATGATTATGAATGATCTCAAAGTTTTCACTCCAAATATTGAATGTAATCGAACTTTGGTAGCAGTTAGGTTTTCATTTTTGGGTAGATGAGTAGTTGAGGGGAACCCTAAGAACCCTCTGAGATAAATAGAGGTTTGGTGCGCCCAAATGAGGCTGTTGCGAGTTAGTATGGTTTTTCTGAGTTTTTAGTTATTGATTTGATCTTAGTTGTAGTCATTTACATTTGAATGAATATGACAGAGGAAAATTGATCCAAATGCATAGTATTGTTACTGTTTGCAATTCCCTGTTATTGTGTTTTCATAAATGAATGAATTTAGTTATGAATAGATGAAGTTGTGAATGTTAGTATAAGTTTCAACTGTTTCTCTTCTGCAAGTTATGCAAGGAGTTCATACTAAACGCAAGGAGTGCGTGTAAGATATTTTTTCTCGACTCGAAGCTAAGAAGAGATAACGTGGAACTTTTGTATGCAGAGTGTGCATATTTAGCTCAAGGAGTGCACGTAGAGGGGAACTTGTTTCAAGTTCGAAAGCTCAGAAGGGACAATGCCGTCCAAAAGTGTAGACGAGGTCTAAGGGATAGACTCATGGGAGGAACAAAGGTCGAATCCTTTGAATACTTAGAAAATATTCTAAGTCAGAAGAATCTGTAAGCTCAAGGGGAGGAGTAACAATAACTGTTGGATTGAGCACAGTGAAGGATCTGGACCGTCAGAGTGGAGTTAGGATAAGAGGAGCACACAGAGGAGGAAGGGATTAGATCCCAATCGTCAGATCTAGGTGCGAGGACCAACAACCATTGGATCCAAAGATAAGTGCACAAGATTTAACCTTCGTGAAGTGCACATGAGAGAGTGAAATTCGTGACAGTGATCACAATCGTTGGATCATGGAGCGTCGTCAACCATCGATCTAACGAGAGTGGGAACTTGAAAATCGAGAGTCGGGAGACTGGAGGAAACAAATTCCCTTAGCCCTGAGACGCGAATTCACGGATCGATTTGAATTGTTGGATCGTGGGGGATTATGGACCGTTGATCGGACATCGAGAGTTTGGATTTCAGGAATCTGAGGAAAGGAGATGAGCTAATATCCAACTTCGTGATACGTGAAGTCTTGAAGTGCTCGGAGGACTATCTCCAGGTCATAGCGAGGGGTCATATGAATGAAGGATAAGGGAGGAGCTAGTGCTCACTAGACTCCTAACTCGGAAATCAAGAGTTCAGAAGTCGAAAGAGTCGGGTTTGGATCATAACAGGATACCCAATGTCGCGAAGTGCAAAGCGCCTTTAGGTAAGGCCCGTGGTCACCACTGATGGTCACGTGAGGGGATATTACACCTAGTGCTTGTTCACGTGGGTGGGGTTTCATCATAAGGACCTGTGGATATTTGTGTGAGGATTCCAGTGGGGAATCGACAAGTTGCTCCAGCTCGAGAAGAGAGAAGATCCAGTGAATGGGAGGTCGGTAGACCTTGTTGAGATGGGGTACCTGCATCAAGTAATATCAGAGAAAGAATCTTTCTTCCAGACAACAGAAAAAGGTGAGGAGATCAAATAACTCGAAGTTGTATTGTGTCTGAGAGACAGTCAACACAATGCCACCAAGGAGATGAGTGGAGCCACCTTTGGCCAATCGGGTTGTAAAAAGGGAGATACGAGAACTTTGTGCAATATTTGAGGCGATGGAAGCAGCGTAGAGGAGGGCACATGATGTTGGAGACATCAACGATGTAGAGAACAAAGAAGTAGAAGTCGAAGAAGCTGTAAGAGAAAATGTTGTCGAAGAATGCCCGCTGAGAGCAGTTGTCAGATTGGGAACTAGAGCCAAGATAGAGGTCCCAATGTACGAAGGTAATTTGGATGCTGAAGAGCTGCTAGATTGGATACGATCCATGGAAAAATATTTCGACAATGAAGAGGTTGATGAGGAGAAAAGGGTGATACATGTTGTCACCAAGCTCAAGGGACATGTAGCACTATGGTGGGATGAACTACAGGCTGAGAGGAGAAGCAAGGGAAAAAAAAATATAAAGAGTTGGGACAGAATGGTATCCAAGTTGAAGGCTAAATTTATGCCCAAATATTGTCAAATAAATCTATTCAAGAAGCTGCAAAACCTGAGACAGAAGGGTATGATAGTTAAATAATACACAGAGGAGTTATACAAGTTGAACATCAGAACTAGACAAAGAGAGAAATATGAAGAAAATTTTTCTAGGTATATAAATGGCCTGAGGTATGAAATCCAGGATGAGATCAACATGATGTCGGTAAGGACCGTGGAAGATGCTTATCAGTTTTCACTGAAAGCAGAGGAGAAGTTGACCATAAAACAAATCCAGTGAGGCAGGGGTAGAAGCCCAGCCCCGAAAAAAGGCAAGGGAGTTTCCCATGACAAGGCACATAAATCTAAAGACGAGAATGAGAACCCACAGAGTCACTCGAAAAGAGGAGGAAGTTCCAGGGGAAGATAGAGTGGTGGAAGAAGATCTTCTAGAGGAATAGGAAGAGGCAGAGGAGTAGAAGTAAGATGTTATACTTGTGGAAAGGCAGGACATAAGTGTTGGGAATGTCCCGAGAGAAAGATAGAAGGAGGAGGTTAAGATCACGTTTTTGAAGCACAGAGAAGGAATGTTGAAGCAGAAGGAACAGAGGATGGAACAACCCTGATGTTGAGAAAGGCTCTCTTGAAACTAGAGACAGAAGTTGAAAAGCCAGTGCAGAGGAGTAGTCTATTCAGGACAGCTTGCAAGACGAAAGACAAAGTCTGCAAAGTGATCATTGACAGTGGGAGCACTGATAACTTAGTATCCACATAGATGGTGGAGAAACTGGAGCTGGAAACATCTGCACATCCAAAGCCATACAAAGCCTCATGGTTGCAAAAAGGACACAAGGTAATGGTTACAAAATAATTCTTGGTTGAATTTAAGATAGGAGGATATAAAGGTGAAATTCTATGTGATGTAATCCCCATGGATGTATGTCATATTTTTTTGGTAAGAACATGGCAGTTTAACAGGAATGTCGTTCATGATGGGAGGAAGAATACATACAACTTGGAGAAGAATGATAGGACATAGATGTTGCTACCAATAGAAGAGAAGAAAGTGAAAGAGGAATCCAACACAAGCATACTTCTCATGAGTGGAAAGGAAATCTTGAAAGAAGTCAAGAAAGGACAGGAGATGCAGTTTGTTGTGGTGAGGAAACCTAGAGTTGTCCTTACAAGTACTACAATGGATAATTTACCTGAAGAAGTTTAGGAATTGTTGGATAATTTTGCTCACATATTGGTGGATGAGCTTCCTAACTCATTACCACCCATCAGAAGTATCAACCATAATATTGATCTGATACCAGGAGCAAGTTTTCCAAACAAAGCAACATATAGATTGACACCTCGAGAGAATGAGGAGGTAAAGAACCAAGTCCAGGAATTATTAGACAAGGGTTTGGTCAGAGAGAGCTTGAGTCCATGCGCAGTGCCAGCTGTGTTGAGACCAAAGAAGGATGGAGGATGGAGAATGTGTATAGACTCAAAAGCCATTAACACGATCATCATTAGGTATAGATTCCATTTGCCAAGAATGGATGATTTAATGGACTGTTTAAGTGGATCAAATTTATTTTCTAAGATAGATTTGAAAAGTGGATATCACCAGATACGAATGAGAGAAGGTTATGAATGGAAGACAACCTTTAAAAAAAATGTAGGTTTGTATGAGTGGTTGGTTATGCCATTTGGCTTAACAAATGCCTCGAGCACTTTTATGAGATTGATGAATGAAATATTGAAAGATTTCATTGGAAAGTTTGTGGTTGTATGTCTGGATGATATACTGATCTTTAGAAAGACTAAAGAAGAGCATTTGAGACACTTGACACTAGTAATGAGGAGACTACAACAGGAGAAGCTGTTGATAAATCTGAAGAAGTCCTCTTTTATGTAGACATAACTCATTTACTTGGGTTTTGTGATCTCTTCAAATGAACTGAAGATGGACCCAAAGAAGGTGAAAGCAATCAAAGACTGGCCGTCACTGAGAAGCATGTTTGAGGTAAGAAGCTTCCATGGATTAGCGAGTTTCTATAGGAAGTTCATCAGAGATTTCAGTGGAATTTGTGCACCAATGATGGATACAGTGAAGAAGAGGCACAAGTATTTTAAATGGATAGAGGAGGCTGAGAGGAGCGAGAGGAGATTCAATATACTAAAGGAGAAAATAACAGAACGACCAATTCGGGTCTTACCAGACTTTGGAAAGATATTTCAAGTGAGATGTGATGCAAGCGGGATTGCAATTGGAGTAGTTTTGAGCTAGGATAATAAGCATGTTGCCTATTTCAGTGAGACGCTGAATGAGACTAAGAGAAAATACTCCACATATGATACGAAATTTTATGCCATAATTCAAGCCCTGAAGAAATGGAGACACTACCTTGTCTCGTAGGAATTTGTCTTGTACAACAACAACCAAGCTTTACAATTCATAACCTGATAGAGAAAATTGAATCAGAGGCATGCAAAGTGGATTGAGTTTATGCAGAATTTTACTTTTGTCATAAAACATATTGTTGGGAATGCTAACAAAGTTGTTGATGCATTGAGCATGAAATGTTTGATTCTGCAGGAATTTTAGGTGAAGACCTTGGGGTTTGAACACCTTAAGGAGATGTATCATGATAATCCAGATTTCAAGGAAGCGTACAAAGCATGTGAAAATCCTGTGCTAAGAAACAGGATCCAGTGGACAAAGTATATGATTCAAGAGGGATTTTTGTTCAAGGGAAATCAGTTGTGCATACCAAAATGCTCAATGAGGGAAAACCTTTTGAAAGAAAAGCATAGTGGAGGATTGGTTGGACATTTCGGCCATGATAAAACGTTTGCACAGTTGAAGAGTTCATAATATTGACCATGTATGAGAACAAAAGTGATAAAGTTTGTGAATAGATGTCGAATCTTCTAACATGCAAAAGGAAAAAGACAGAACATTGGATTGTATCAACCATTGTCAATACCAAAGAGGCCTTGGGATGCAATAAGCATGGATTTTGTGTTAGGATTTCCAAGAACGCAAAGAGGATGCGATTCCATATTTGTGGTGGTGGATAGATTTTCAAAGATGGCACACTTTATCCCATACTAGAAGACTAATGATGCAACACATGTTGCAAATATATTTTTCAAATAAGTTGTGAGACTTCACGGCCTACCCAGAAGCATTGTCTCAGACATAGACACAAAATTTTTTGGTCATTTTTGGAGAACACTGTGGAATAAGTTGGGGACGGATATGTCCTTCATCTTAGCTTATCACCCTTGGACAGATGGACATACTGAGGTGGTAAACATAAGTTTCAAAAACTTATTGAGGAGTCTGGTCACTAAGCATCATAATCAGTGGGATTAGATTCTACCACAAGCAGAATTTACATATAATGACTCACCAAACAAGAGTACTGGAAAGAACCCATTCCAAATATTGTATGGAATGCAACCAAGGGGAGTATCTAAGTTGAGATACTTGGGATAGAGTGAGATCATAAGTGTTGGAGAAGAAGATTTTACTACAGAAATGTAGAAGCTCCATAGCCAGATCAGGGAGCAGTTGTAGAACTCTAGCCAAGAGTACAAGCATAGGGTTGATCAACATCGCAGGGAACTTCAATTTGAAGTAGGAGATCGGGTTTTGGCACATATCAAGAAGGAAAGGTTTCCAAGGGGAACATATAAAAAGTTGAAAATGAAGAAGATATGGGCATGTAAGATCTTAAGGAAGTTTGATGCAAATGCCTATGAGATTGAGCTGCTAGATGATGTGGGCATATCACCCATATTTAACATTTCAAACTGGTACCCTTACAAGAAAGATGACACTGACGGATCAGAATACCAAGAGAAGATTCAGTGGGAAAAACAAATGCCTATAGTAGAAAAACCACAGATGGAGAAGATGATTGATTAGAGGATTGGCAAGAAGACCAGGAAGAAGACCTATTTTGAATATCTGGTCAAGTGGAAGGGACACCCAATAGAAGATCCCAGTTGGGAAAATGAAGCTGATATCCAGAAACATGGAAAGTCGATGCAGGAGCTCATGGACATGAGTCCATGAATTTTCATCTAGGGGAGTATGATGAAGGAGCATCGTCAACAAGCATGAGTGGCAGGACAACTCAACACCTCAGAATAATTTTGGAATCTTAAGCACTGGAGGTTACATGAGTTTTATGGAGTTGATTGAAAAATGAAAGAAGACCAAACGCTGGGAAGCTGGATGATTATGAATGATCTGGGAGTTTTCACTCCAAATCTTGAATGTAATCGAACTTAGGTAGCAGTTAGGTTTTCATTTCCGGGTAGATGAGTAGTCGGGGGGAACCCTAAGAACCCTCTGAGATAAATAGAGGTTTGGTGCGCCCAAATGAGGTTGCTGTGAGTTAGTATGTATTTTTTGAGTTTTTAGTTATTGATTTGATCTTAGATGTAGCCATTTACATTTGAATGAATATGACAGAGGGAAATTGATCCAAATGCATAGTATTGTTACTTTTTGCAATTCCCTGTTATTGTGTTTTCATAAATGAATGAATTTAGTTATGAATAGATGAATTTGTGAATGTTAGTATAAGTTTCAAATGTTTCTCTTATGCAAGTTATGCAAGGAGTTCATATTGAACGCAAGGAGTGCATGTAAGATATTCTTTCTCGACTTAAAGCTCAGAAGAGATAGCGTGGAACTTTTGTATGTAGAGTATGCATATTTAGCGCAAGGAGTGGGTGTAGAGGGGAACTTGTTTCAAGTTTGAAAGCTCAGAAGGGAAAAATCCTTCCAGAAGTGTAGATGAGGTCTAAGGGATAGACTTGTGGGAGGAACAAAGGTCAAATCCTTTGAATACCTAGAAAATATTCTAAGTCAGAAGAATTCGTAAGCTCAAGAGGAGGAGTAAAAATAACCGTTGGATTGAGCACAATGAAGGATCTAGACCGTTAGATTGGAGTCCGGATAGGAAGAGCACAAAAAGGAGGAAGGGATTATATCCCAATAGTCAGATCTAGGTGCGAGGACCAATAACTGTTGGATCCGAATATAAGTGCATGATAGTTAACCTTTGTGGAAGTGCACAGGAGAGTGTGAAATTTGTGAAGTCCGAGTTCGCGACAATGATCACAATCATTGGATCATGGAGCGTCATGAACCATTGATCTAACGAGAGTAGGAACTCAAGAATTGGGAGTCGGGAGACTGGAGGAAAAAAATTCCCATAGCCCCGAGATGCGAAGTCATGAGTTGATCGGAGATGTTGGATCGCGGGGGATTGTGGACCGTTGATCAGACATCGAGAGTTCGTATTTCGAGAATCCGAGGAAAGGAGATGAGATAATTTCCAACTTCGCGATACACAAAGTCTCGAAGCGCTCATAGGACTAGCCTGAGGTCATAGCGAGGGGTCATATGAATGAAGGATAGGGGAGGAGCTAGTGCTCACTAGACTCCTAACTCAGAACTCGAGAGTTCGAAAGTCGAAAGAGTTGAGTTTGGATCATAACAGGATACCCAATGTCATGAAGTGTGAAGTGCCTTTAGGTAAGGCTTGTGGTCACTGTTGATGGTCACGTGAGGGGAGATTACGCCTAGTTCTTGTTTGCACGGGTGGGGTTTCGTCATAAGGACCTGTGGATATTTGTGTGAGGATTCCAATGGGGAATCGACGAGATGTTCCAGCTCGAGAAGAGAGAAGATCCAATGACCGGGAGGTTGGCAGACCCTGTTCAGGTGGGGTACCTACATCAGTTACCAATCAACGTAATGCTTTTCATTCAGAACAAATTTTTTCATCCTCGAGTCTGCATTAGTTCACTATACCTGAACTCCATATGATAATTAGAGAATCCCGTGAAGGTGTGGACCGTGTCCTAACTAGGAAGTGAAGTAGACATATCGATCAAACTCCCATTGACTATTCGATATTCCAGGGTTGGGAAAAACTTCGAATAAATAACCCTTTCCTCCCCCACTCTTTCACCTACCAAGAGAATATGACCATCGAGACCCCAAAGTATCACTTACCTCCTACCCTGCAGGACCTTTCAAACCGTCTGATTTCAAACTAGAATGTTTCTTTCTCACCGATGGTGATAGTTTACCTCCCTCTCCACCTCTAACACCAAGGGGTGAACCTGAAGAAAATTCGGAAGAGAAAGAAAACCCCAAAAGTGATTCGAAAGGAGAAGAGAAACTACAATCGGTTATGTAAAACCCTCAAATCATGGTTGGAAACAACCAAAACCCCCCACCTTATGAAACCTGGTTAGTCTTAGACATAGTTTTCATACCAGGGCAGCTCCATGATATGCCTAAACATCCCAAAAAGTTTCTTCCCAAGTTTGACCCAAATAAAAAAGATTTTGCTGAAGACCATGTTAAGAAGTTCCTATCGGCAGTAAGGCTCCAAAACGTTTGACATGAAGATGTTGTATGCCATTTTTTCTCACACACGTTTGAGAATAAATCCTCAACACAATTCTTCTCTTTGGAATAATCTTTTATTACTAGCTGGAGAACATTTGAGACTATTTTCCTTAATAAATTCAGGGAAGACAAATCACCAACTACTTTAGTCTTAGATCTCTCAAAATTTAAGATGGACCTCAAAGAAAAAGTCAAATATTTTAATCAACAGTTCATTACTCTATTGAAGCAAATCCCTCGAGCTTCCAAACTGGTTGAATATGTCACCATTGAATTTTATACTTCATCCATGCCCATGTCCACGACGATGTTTATTAAAAACGTAGAGAAAAATACCCTGGAAGAAACTTTTTATGAAGAACTCAAAATTGAAAGGAATATGCTAAGTTTGAAGGGAAACCCTGGGGAATAATCCTTAACGGATAAAGATAACACTAATACTAAGGCCACTGCTACTAATTCTGAAGAAGAAAAGAAAGATTTTGATTCTATGGACATGGAATCCCTCCAGAGAATTGTCAAGAAACTATCCAATGAACTAATTGATTTGAAGAAGCATAGTGGAGAAGACTCTTCTAATAACAAGAATTTTTTAAGTTTCAATCTAAGAAGGACAAGAGCACCCATCCGTTCAACAAAACAACTCCTTCTTCATCGGATGGGATTAATATGGAAGACATTTTCCAATATCTACAACATTGGGCCACTGAAAAATTGATTGAATCTAAAGATGAAGAAGAAGGTGAAAATGATCAAAAGGAACAATCCCATGAAACTGATGAACTGCATGAAAAAAAAGTTAATTCCTTCTCGGACATATCATATGGAGTGGAAGAAGAGGGATATATAGAGGAAATACATATGTCCCAAAATGCTATGACCACTAGAAGTGAAAGAAAGAATACTCCCTTTGATATCCTTTCCCCTTCTGAACCTCCTAAAAATGATCCTCACACTCAGATGGAATTAGATAGTCCTTCGAAACAAACTATTCCTTCTAATTATGTAACAAAGTTGGAATATGATTTCTTGAAAGAACTAAAAAGAACTAAGGAAAATATTTCTCTCTTTGAACTTATGAAGCTTCCCCAGATTCAAGAGAATTTTATCAGAACTCTAAAAGGAAAGACTGCCAAAATCTCTAAAGAGATTAATGTGGGAACAAAGAAAGGGACAAGTAAAAATACCCCATCTGATGATGACAATGCAACTAAAAGATAGGTGGTTGTAAACGCTTATCTATTTGGGAAAAGGTCAAGATCTAGTAGTCCTCCCTTTTTTATTACTTTTGAGATTTTCAATCGAAATGTCCATAATTTTATGGTGGATTCAAGTGTCTCTTCCAATGTAATGCGCATTAAATTTTGTGAGAGACTGAACGTTAAGCCTGAAGAAACTGATATTCAAATCATACAACTTGACATGACCTGAGTTAAAGTGATTGGTGAGATGAGTTTTTTTTTTATCAGGATGTCTTCCAATCCAAAAATACATCAAACTATTGACATTATAGTTGTGGATATACATGATACCTATGGTATGCTCCTAAGCAGAGATTAGTTTTCTATGCTTAAAGGATACTTTTCCATGGACTAGTCACACATTTGGCTGCCTTATAATGGAAAGCCTAATTGAATAATGGTTGATAGAGAATGATACATGAAACATGTGGTAACATACTTGAATGACCCAAATGAGCCTGTTATGTTTAATCGTTCTATTATGGGAAATTATTCATGTGATTCATTTTTTGGGAATTACAGTGTTGAGATTTCATCTTATGCAGAATCAAACACACAATATGAAATTCTTCCTTACACTCAGATTGTTGAGCCCCATTGTAACATACTAGATACAACTAAAATAATCTTGTATAGTCTAACATAGTATTTAGAGACATATTAGAGGTTTTTGGTAACTACACTAACCACACTAAGAAACAAAAGAAAATCCTAAGTCCATACATAATCTTAAAAGAGATCCTAATATGTGGAATTTATTTTTTGATGGGTCAAAATCTCTTGAAGGTGTTGGTGTTGGTGTTGGCTGCATACTAAAGGACATTGATGGTAAGAAAATCATGATAGCATGCAAGCTTGAATTCCAATGCATATATAATACAATTGAGTATGAAGCCCTGTTGCAAGGACTAAGAAAAGAAAATGACTTGAAAGAAAACAAAATCAAGGTATTTGGTGACTCTAACATTGTCATAAGGTAGGTAAGGAACACCATACACTACCTCTCTAGTCACCTCAAACATTACCAACAAGACATATGAAAATTGATTAAGTATTTTGATGCATTCAACATCAATATTATTCCTTTCTCTTTGAATTACAATGCAAATTTATTAGCTAATGTGGCCTCTAGGCTTATTCCTTCTGAAAATTTATTGACTGATACTTTTTTCTGTAGAATTACTCTATAGACCTTTGATACCCAATAATGTGACAAACTGGAGAGTTTTTGATGATGACCAACATATTATAAGTTTCCTACATCTTGAAGGTACCTTCAAAGACTCCATAATTTATGAGGGTCAACATGATCGAGAAATGAATGCAAATGTTACTGGCTCAACTAATCAGTCAACATAGAAAAACATATTCAACCCAATAATAATATCCCTAAAAGTGTGGTAAGGCTGGAAAATCTCTATGATATTCAAGATAAGTTTAAGAAGGTAACAAATTGTAAGACCAACAACTCATCAATGCAATTTGAAGTGATTAATCTAGGAACAAATAACACACCTTAGAACATCAACCTTGGAAAGAATTGTTCCTCTGAAGAAAGACAAGACTTCATAAAGTTGTTCAATGAATACAAAGACATATTCTTCTAGACATATGATGATCTAAAGACCTACTATACAAATATCATTCAACATGTTATCCCTATGAATCCGCAAACTAATCCTTTTATGTAAAAGTTGAGGAAAATGCACCCAAGCTTAGAACCATGGGTAAAAGTAGATATTAACAAGATGTTAGTGGCTAGGATAATATTCCCAGTCAGGCATACTCAATGGATCTCAAACCTTGTACTTGTAAGGAAGAAAAATGGAGACATGAGACTTTGTGTTGACTTAATAAATTTGAATAAAGCTTCAGAGAAAGATAATTATCCAATGCCTCCCATGGAATAGATCATTCAATGTGTATCTAGGTCCCATATTCTCTCCTTATTAGATGGATTTTCTTGTTATAACTGGGTTTTAGTTTCTTGATATGATCAATTAAAAACTACATTCCGAACTAAATGGGGAACTTATGATTATAGGAAAATTCCATTCATACTAATTAATGCAGGGGAAACTTTCCAAAGAGCCATGGACATAGATTTTATGGGACTAATTGGTGATTGTGTTGTAGTATACATCGATTCTTTCATAGTCTTCTCCAAGGAAAATACCAATCATATTACTCATATGAGGAAAGTTTTCAATAGATGTAGAAGATATGGAATATCACTTAATCCAAAAGAATCTGTATTTGTTGTTGATGAAGGAAAGATGTTGGGATTCATTGTATCTAAAGAAGGCATTATGATTGAACCTGAAAGGATTGAAGCCATTTCTAAAATACCTCCTCCCTATAATAAGAAGTCTATGCAATCCTTTGTAGGAAAAATAAATTTTGTAAGGGGATTCATTCCTAGTTTCGCTAAAACTATCAAACCCCTCCAAGACATGATCAAGAAACATGTGGAGCTTAAATGGGGACCTAAATATAAATCTACATTCGAGAAAATAAAAGTAGATATAACTCAGGCTCTAATGCTAATGTGTCTTGATTTCAGTATAGGCTTCATACTATACACGTTCTCCTCCGATATTGCATTTTTCGTTGTCTTGACATAGAAGTATCAAGAAGGAAATGAATACCACATCAATTTTATGAGCTCTGGGTTGCAAGGAGAAAAATTATATTATCTCGAAGTAGATAAACAAGATTACTTTTTTTTCAAGGCAATCAAACACTTCAGACCCTATCTGATTAAATAAAAAACCAAGGTAATTGTCCCCTACCCAGTTGTGTGGAATCTCTTAGTGAAAAAATATCTGGGAGAAAAAAGAGAAAATTAGATAAAAACCCTTCAAGAGTATGACCTTGAATTTAGACCTGCTAAAATTGTCAAGGGGAAAGGGCTCTACAAACTAGCAACCGAGTCAACACATGAAAATGCAGAAGAAGATAAACTTTACCAAGATCAAAATCTATTTGAAAGGAAATATGTTATATTCTTGTCACTAGTGACTAGTGGTATTATGAGATGAAATACCATCTAACCCATGGTAATTCTCCACATTATTTGGATCCAAATAATAATAAATCTCTTATTCTTAAGTCCACACAATACCAGCTCATCCAAGGAGCGTTATGAAAAAAGAATTATGATGGTGTTTACTTGATATTTTTTGAAAGAGAGGACATTAATAAGGTTCTATCTGAACTTCATGATGATCCTAATGGAGGAAATTTTGAGGGTGATACTATAACTCATAAAATACTCAAAGCAAACTACTATTTTCCTACCCTGTTCAAAGACTCCCATGGATATCTTCGGAAATGCCAAGAATGTCAAAAAATAGCTAGAAGAGAACAATGACTTTATTTCCCTCTTCAACCAATTACTATTGAACGCCCATTCCAACAATGGGGTTTGGATGTTATGGGGGAAATTAATCCCAATTCCTATAAATTGCATAAGTACATCATAACGACAATAGAATATTTCACCGGGTGGACTGAAGCAATCCCATTAAATATTGGCAATTAAATCCAAGTGATATCTTTCCTTGAATCTCAAATCATTACTAGATTTGGTGTCCCTGAATCTTTGGTTTTTGATAATGATAAATATTTATCCTCTTTGATATTAACTAAATATGATCTGGAACGAAACATTAAAATTAAGTATTCAACTAATTATTATCCACAAGGGAATGGGATAGCAAAATCAACAAATAAGAATCTAATCAAGATCCTAAAAATAATTGTTAACGATCACCAAAGAAACTGGCATTTATCCATGCATAACACTCTATGGGATAATAGGGTGACACCTAAATCCTCTCTTGGAAATTCTCCCTTTTTCCTAGTCTACAGACAAGAAGTAAATCTGCCTACTCATACCTTCATTACAACTTTCCCAATCTATTCAAGATAAAGATTTCCCAATAATGCAACATAGGGTGAATATACTTCTCAAACTTGAAGAATATAGGGAAAATTCCAAAAAGAACCTAATGCAACATCAAGAAGTAATCAAGATATGGTTTGATAAATCATCTGTGGGAAACAAATATTTTCAAGAGGGTGATCTTGTCCTCAAGTGGGATACGGAAAATGAGATTAAAGGGAAGCATACAAAATTCCATAAACTTTGGCTAGGTTTGTTTCAAATCCATAAGAAAATTGGACCATAAACTTTTAAACTCAAGAAATTGGAGGGAGACGAGGAGGAGCTCCTTGTCAATGGACAAGTTCTTAAACAATACTTCTCCTAATCACTCCCAAGTGATGTAGTTTTGTACATATTAGGTTCTCTTTTATTTTTGTAAATATTTTCAGAATAAAATTTTCTTTTTTCTTTTTCCATACTTTGTTTACTTTACTGTTGTGATAAATCCTCTTCTAACTTGTTTCAAATTTGTCTTATTGGGGGTTATGTTACAATCTAATCACTCAGTTTGCATGGGGATAATTATTTGAGTGACTTGGTGAGGATGAATCACCTTGCATTTGGTATAAAAGAAAGCATGATATAACTTTTGGTCACATTGCCCAGAAATAGTTCATAATACTTTGTTATCATAGAAGCCCCAAATTATGTGAAAAATAGATTCAAACGCTTAAATTGATAGGAGATATGTTATCTGTGTGATTACTTTCACCTTCGGCTCACCATTTCATAAACAAGAACATTCACTAGATACATATGTCCTCTGGATAATTCCTATGATATTTCCTTATTCCTTAATATTTTAATTCAACGAAAATATGTTTGGAAAGGACCCATGAATTTGAAGTACAGATTGAGACCTACATATCAAAGAAACTCTTGTATCACCCCACTTCCTAGAAAACCATTATGTAGAAATGCTACATATATTACAAATCCAAAGGGTGAAATTTAAAGCTTAAATGAATGGGAAGTTGAAACACTAATAATTGTGTGGGAAGTATAAGTAAAAC
>ML781416.1:520788-546759 GCA_009831015.1 Picea engelmannii
AGCCAATGCTAAGTACAAGCAACGACATGATCAACATCGGGTGCCACACAACTTCCAAGTGGGCGACAAAGTGTGGCTGCATTTGCAAAAGGAGTGCCTCGCTGGACCCCACCGCAAGATTCGTCCGCTTCGATATGGGCCATACACCCTCACCAAGGCTATAGGGGAAAATTCCTTTGAGATCAACATTCCACCATTCCTTGGTCTGCACCCAGTGTTCAATGTGGACCGCCTTCGGCCCTACTTTCCACCTCTACTAGACACATCCAACATGGCAGAACAACTCACACCAACAAAGTTAAATCTAGACTGCATAGAATAAGCCATAACTGATCAGATCATGGATACACAGATCAAGCACACCCAAAAACAAAGGATACTGCTATATCGAGTTGTCAAAGCAAGCCAACTCCTTCACCAAGGAAAATGGCTCACCAGGGACCAAGTTCAACAGAAGTTTCCTCATCTCATGGAGGAACTCAACGCAATGGGGAACATTGCTTCCTAAGGAGGGAGGATTGATCCAGGTGGATATCGATGGCCACCCACCTTTTTCGACTGGCTCAAAACAGTTTTCTCGCAATTTTGGCAATTTACTATTTTTAGCAGGTTTTAACTTTCGGGGCCATTTTGAGGGCCTAAATGAAGGTTTTTGAGATAGAGGTTATCAATTATAGACGAAGGCATGATTGATCCCCCAGAATGAATCTCCTCGACGATACCTTTCCAATGAGATATCACACGCCTAAAACAAAGATCGTATGCACAAGTTACGACCTCGGGAAGTTGATGTACTAACTTACCCAAACGGGGCCCACATGACTTTTGGCGCTTCATCTCCTAGGGTTAGGTTTTTGGATGTCTATGACTTTTGGCATTATCATCTATTGTAAAAAGGCCTCTAGAGCCTCATTGTAATCATCTTCTCACAAATGCGAGTAGCATCCACATCTCTTCTCAAAGATAAGCTACCAGCGCCCTAGCTAGTTTATTTCCATTCTCTCTGTAAGCATATTTCAGTCATTTGTTATTAATGAAATGAAGTCTTATTTCCACTGCATCTCTGCGTTTATGTGTATTTCTGTATTTCATTGTGTTCCTACATAAATCCGGATCAATCATCCCTAAATTAGCTCACATGTATTATCATGAATATCATGATAGCTATTGCCACGTTCTTATCTTTTAGAAAGAGCAAGTGTTATGGGGTCCACGGTACAAATCAATATTTTATATTTTCAAAAATTATACAGTTAAGTATACATGGTCTGAAGGTCCATCTGGAAAAGAGATAACCAGTTCTTCCAGCAAGTCACCATTTGTTGTGACAAATGCAACAACCCACTAAAGCTCTGGAGTTTTAGTGGGTAACCATACTACCAAAATATTGCAAGGTACTACTCTACTTACCTTAATGGTTGTTCACTTCTGAGATTGATTTTAGTATGCACTTTCCAAAGATATTTTGATGCAAAGTTTGTTAATACTACTCAAATCCATCATAATAGACCCTTTCTGTATGTCCCCACCAGTTCTAAAAACTTTTCGGAATTGAAACCATCCACAATGACGTAGCCCCAAATATGTATTTATGTCACCTCAATTAGATATTGTCGACACTTGACCTTCGAATCTCCATTGTTTCCTAAATCTAAAAGTTATGACGATGATGCCTTTACAACGTCGTCGACAACGAATCACGATGAAGGCATGTCCATGTTAAGTTATCCTTTTATCCCAACGATGATATCTTTGACATGGATAGTCATACCAATTGCATGGATGTCAAAAGGAGATTAGTCTTTAACCTTACATAAGATGAATTAAGAATGTGATGTGTAAGATGGGCCCCAACGCTCCCTAGTGCCTCAATGCATTATAAGATGAATTCTATTGAATATCACTTGTCCACGTGGTAGTATCTTACTAGCCTATCTTCCTTGAAGAAACCTATCATCATCGGGGAATAACATAGGGATGTTTCCTACCCTTTACACTATATCTTTCGATGATGACATCATTTGAGGTAGATCATCGACGATATATTCTTATCATGATCCGATGACCTAGATTGACTAATCGCCAAACGACAACACCCTAGCTTGTTAAAAGTTAATCCTTCATAAATAAAAACTTCATGAAAATAATTCGATGGAGATAAAAAGAAATAGCTATCGTTGATTGCATAAAGGGTGATAACATAAATCCTAAAAAATCATCGTTTCCCCTTACACACTGGTGCACCTTTCGAGAACAAATATTAATGAAAATGCACCGTCTTCGGGAAATCTTATTATAATATATACCTATGAAACAAATGATTTTTACAATCATCGAAGATGACGTTATCATAAAACTCTTCTCCCAATCGATTCTACCTCGATAATGATGCCAATGGGAAAAAAATTTCCTACTTAATCTATCCCTTCCACTACATGCTAAAGGTAATAAAAAATGGATCACATTTGCAAAATATAATGAATAAATCTACAACTCTAACCAAGTCGTAATTGCAACGCAATTGGTATTAATTTCATAAGGTTTGGGGAAAATTAATAATATAACAACCTTTCTAATGCACAATCGACATAACTCTAGCTGCAAAACTGCTAAGAACATAAATGTCATTGTTGTAAATAAGCTGGGTAAATTTTGTTGTGAGTTGTTCTTCTTAGGATAACAATTATGTATTTAGTGAGCTTAGAAATTACTCTTATCCGCAACAAATCTAAAGGTGAAGTAACTTTATTTTAAATGAAAATTCATGCAGGTTGAAAAATGTCCAAGATGCATACCGAAAGAGAAAATAATCAAGAAGTTGTCGGTCCTATCCCTGTTCTAGGAACATATTCTTTCAACATTACAGATATGAACAACAATGATGGGGGGGGGAGCATTATGAAAAATACACCAATATATACGACATATTCCAGAATGATAAGTATTCATTCGATGATGAGGACATTGACGAATACATGAATATCAAGCAAAGTGGTATACACACTATAACATCTCGCCCAAATATTTTTCCTTACAACGATGTTGCAAGGTGGTGTTTTAATCACCTACAGAAAGAAACACCAATAGTATTCAATGCTTCTGGTGTTTCGATTGTGTCTCTCCTGGAAGAATACATCAAGATCTGATACAAAACCCCATAACCCACTATTTCATTGGATGAATCGTTCCTCGACAAATTCAAAGTCAATCAAACGGAATTCAAAGCTTTGATGGAGATTTGGTTAGTAGATGAAGAATGGATGATGAAGAAAGGATAAAGGTATATTATTTCTCACTACTTAAAGGATATTTTGGGCCCTATGTTCTTGAAGAGAACCTGATTTTGCGGAAAGGACAATTTTTTTCGGGAAAGTGCAATAGCAAAACGAAAGATTAGAAGTGGCGGAGAACAACTAGGATAAGTAGAAAAGTTTACTGCAAGAGTGCCAACAATGAAAATAGATCATGTGTTAGTTGGACGAGCAGGTGGAATGAGCCAAAAGCTTCAAGTGCATGCAAAGAGAAAGAGGGAAAATAAGCATTCTGTGGATTCAAGAAGACAAGAAATGCCCGAGGAAAAACTAGAAATATGAGAATATGTAATGGGAAAGGGTTGGTTGTTTCTCATATTATGCAATGTTAGATTGTTGTTGTTTTTCCTTTGTTATCAAGCCATTTCCATTTCTTTTATTGAGCTTGATGCGATAAGCTATTGTAATGGAGTCTACGAGAATAATTGTGCTTGCGTAGTAGTGATAGAGTCTGCAGTGGGTATTGGAACATGGAGTGTGGTGTATAAGCTATGATAAGAAGAATGTAATCATGGGATCATGAATTTTGAGATAATGATAATATAAAAGATTGTTTGGGCCCTAAAAATTTGGTTATGATGTGTATGACTCTGTAGTTTCTTCATTGTGCAATTACTTTTGTACTTTGTATTTGGTATTTAGCCATTACCTCTGATGTATGGACTTGTCTATATGATGTGCAACCTAGTTAATCTGATGTTTATCCTGGTTTAGTAAATTGGTAATACAATTATTTATATGTTAAAGTAATACTTTGCATTGTGTTTCACTAGACCCGATGATGTGTCCTCTTTTATTCACTTCACCTCACAAAAGTCTCAGTTGCGCTTTGGGTGAGACCTCCTTTCCTTGCGGAAGGTTGAATATGCCAGTGTTGGTAGACTACAACGGTATCTTTGTTGGTAACCTTCAAGAACCTCAGTATCCAATTTTGTGGCAACAAATGGTTCCATTGTTGGGACCAACTTTACAATGCGTTTTTAGAGGATGCAACATCACATCTTTAAGTCTAACATTGAGAACTGGTGGGAAAGAAGGTGTGATGATTTTGTACTACAAGAAGCTAAGTTACGACAAAAAATCTTGAGGGTTGTGAAGAGTGCTATATTTTGTTCAGAACCTATGAGTGACTAGTATGATATATTTTGGATCTAATTCCCAAAAGAATTATTTCAGTGGATCGATCGATTGTAAAAAGAACCATAATTCAAAGATCGAGTCAAGAGAAGATATCAATGGGCCATTTAGTAGTTAGCA
Source organism: Picea engelmannii (assembly GCA_009831015.1). NCBI lineage: Eukaryota > Viridiplantae > Streptophyta > Pinopsida > Pinales > Pinaceae > Picea > Picea engelmannii. The sequence continues at coordinate 525,357 of ML781416.1, forward strand.
ACTCTTCATCAGATGGATATTCATATTTCTTGTGTTGTGGATTTCTGGGTACAGACTTCCCTGGAAGGATATATCATCGAGTTTGTTGCAGAGAACCACCAATATTTTTCGAAAGCAGAAGCAATATTTCAAGAAGGGGTGAGAGGAAGATTGCTTTGGGAAATATCATTGTGGATCAATATTCTGATAGCAGAAGAGGGAATGTTGTTTGTTCCTTCAGTTGACATGGTAGAGTAAACCCATGTGCATGAGGGGTAGTTGATTCAGGCGAGGGTACATGAGTTAGGTTACAAAAGTTCTTGAGGTATGGGGGGACATTGAGAAAAGAGTGCCAAAGATGAATGATCTTAGAGGAGGGTTGTTGTGATAAAAAAGTGGTGGAAAAAACATACGATAAAATTGATGAAGAGGCTTGATCAGTCATGGAAGGAGATTGACTTAAAGAGTAGTCATAAAAGAGATTCAGATAAGTTACGTGAATTGAAGATATGTGGAAGGTTGGCTAGCCAATGGTTGTAGAAGAGATTTGGAGAGATAGGTGAAATTTCTAGAGGAAGAGGATGAGAGGAAGGAAATTTGAAATATAGAATGAGGATAGGCGCCACCCTTGGAGAGGAGAACTCAACCAAAGTCCCTAAATAATTTGTGGGAGAATCATATCTTGTGATGCCAAAATATATTGAATTTCATCACGAAATTGATACAAAACATACTCATGCGACCCCCCAGGTTCAAGAATTTTGTTCAGGAGGCAAGGGAACCCACCATAAATTTTGATCACGTAATCAAAATATGTTGGCCTCATATTATCCACCATAAATTCACAACAATATCCAAAGGTTATTTGAAATTTCATATTAACCCAATTTAATTTAAAAAAAATAAATATTTTTCTATTTACTAAATTTTGCGAATGGAATTTTTGATTGGTTGATGTGAGTTTATTTCCCTGGTGTGTGTGATTTATTTTTCTGGATTTTCAAAATTAACAAATGAATTTAGCGAAACAAATTTGTGATTGGTTAGGTAGTTAGGATCTAACAATGTTGCAAGAACAATGATGCAGTTGAGGCTCTAACCACCTTGCATCTCACGACTTTGACATTGAGGCTTTGATCCTGACATGTAGATCACTACAATGCAGTCCAAGGTTTTGACACTAACATGCATCACTACCACCACCCTCCACTTCCACTTGGTATGGAAAGATACATGCATTAAGAAACACACATATTTTTGTCATCTCCAGAGATACTTGTCCTACAATCGTTAATTAATAATAACACTAGAAGCTCCTGGACACCAAATGCATCTAGACACATAGGGGAATACCGAATACAATAAAAGAATAATAATAGTAATAATAAAAGGAATAAAGGGTGTGAATTCGAGTAAATGAAAGAAAAACAAAGAAACCCAAACGATAACTCACTTTTATGAATTTGTAGAGGTTGAATACTAGAAAACAATCGAGAAGGGTCGAGAGGTTTTAAATTCATGACCATCTGCACAAGTTGGAATGAAGAAAACATTTCTTTTCTACAAGGGCAGAGCTCCCAAAGGAGAGAAAACCAGTTGGGTAATGTTCACCTATCATCCCATGCCCCAAAATTGCAAGGAACGTTAATAAAATCCATACTATACACTCACCTATTGTATATTTAGTAACAATTTATACATTCTTCTAACACTGGGTTTATACACTCTTCTAACACTAGGTTTATACACTCTTCTAACATTGTATTTATTAAGCAGTGGGAATGATCCATATTTATGAGTGGAACAAAATGAATAACAGACTGAATATAATAATACGGAGATACAGAGAAAAACAACATATATCCAATGAACAATAACTCTATTGAATAAATAAAATAGGTTGAAACTGTAAAACTGTAGAACTGAAAACAACTTGCATGAATGGTGGTAGCTATCTCTAAGAAGAGATGTGGTTGCTACACACATCCGTTTGAGTAGAATGATTAAAATGAGGCTCAAGAGGAATTTTTAACATTACTCATGAATTCCAAAACCCTATACATCCAAAAACCTAACCCTAAAAGATGAAACACCAAAAGTTATGTGGGCCCCGATTGGTAAGTTGGTACCTCGAATTCCTAGGGTTGCAAATTTTTCATATGACCTATGTTTTAGGCATGTGATAGCCTGTTGGAAAGGTATTTTCGAGAACTAAAAATTATTCCTTTAAACTCTAACTCCATCTAGAGTTTGATTGTGGCAAGCCAAAAACATTGTTTAGGGCCCCAAAACAACATTGGAAGTACATAAATATGTACTGACATGAAAACTTCCAAAATAATCCAGTTGGATTAGGTGGATGACCACCATTCTCCACCTAACAACTGTGTAGGGATTCAAACAACCTCAAAAGTGTATAACCCAAAATAACTAATAATTATAGAAGAACGTGTTAAATTAAAATTGTCAAAAGGAGCCAGTTGGAATAGGTGGGAGGCCACTAATATCCACCTGGATCAGTCCTCCCCCCTTAGGAAGCAATGGTATCCATTGTGTTGAGTTACCCCATCAAGTGAAGAAATTTTTGTTGAATTTGGCCCTGGGTGAGCCATTTCCCTTGGTGTAGGAGTTGCCCTGCCTTGACAACCTGATAAAGATGGATCCTCTGTTGGCGAGTGCCCTTGACACGTATCTCCACTATCTGATTGGTGGATGTTTGTTCCATGCAGTCAGGGTTGAGATCTATTGGTGTCAACTATTCTGCGATCTTTGAGGTGTCTAATAATGGTGGAAAATATGGCTAGAGGAGGTCCACATTGAACACTGAGTGGAAGCCAAGGAAGGGCGGAGTGTTGAGATCAAAAGCATTGTCTCCCACAACCTTGGTGATAGTGTAAGGCCCATAGAGAAGTGGGCGAAGCTTCCAATGGGGCCTTGTAAGGCGTTCTTTTTGCAAATGTAATCAGACCTTGTCTCCCACCTAAAACTTGTGCGGTGCCTGGTGTCGATCATGGCGTTGCTTGTACTTAGCATTGGCTTTATGAAAAATCTCATGGACCTGTTAGCGGATGTGTTGAATCCGCTCAATGAATCTGGTGGCTTTGTCGGCCTCAGACTAAACATGATAATATTTTGTTTGTGTGGTTGCAAGAGGTAGTGTGACATCAATGTGACCCAAGGGTTGGAATCCCAACCCCATTTGAAATGGGCTATGGCCGGTGGAGCTATGGAGAACCTTGTTGTAGTTGTATTGAACATATGAAAGACTATCATCCCATGTATGCAGATGCTTAGAGTTATGCATGCACATGATGTGCACAATCATCTGATTGACGACCTCTGTTTGGCCATTAGTTTGAGGGTGGAAGGCAGTGGATTTAGTGAGCTTGGTGTCCAACAGTGACCAAAGACTCGACCAAAATGTGTTGAGAAACATGTTGTCTCGATATGAGATGATGGTTTGTGGTATCCCAAAATGGACCCATACTCGTTCGAAGAAGAGCTTGGTAGTATATGTCGTTGTGATGCTCTTCTTGCATGCTGTGAGAATGGCCATCTTTGAAAACTGATCAACCACCACAAATATACAATCATTGCCTTACTTGGTGGACAGAAGGTCAGGCATGTAATCCATTGAGATGGATTCCCAAGGCCTCTTGGGAGTAATAAGAGGGTTGTATAAGCCTTGCTTCTTGATGGATGGCTTGGCAATGGCACAGGAAGTGAAAGATCTGATATACATGCTGACGTCCTATCGAATTTTTGGCCAGTAATTTTTTTTCTGTAGAATGGCCACAATTTTCTCCATGCTAAAATGTCCTTCCATCTGACTGTAGTGAGATTCCCAAATCATCTTTGCATGCTCACTTGCAATAACAAATAGGTGGCCTAGATGGCATAACATTTCATCCTGAATGTGAAAATCAGTGATATTCACGCATGTACCCAAGAGCTAAAAGGTGGTGGTGAAGTCAGGATATTGTTGATAAAGTTGGGGCCACTTAGATGCCTCATGCCCATAGGAATGGAGCTGGTGGTGAGTGAAACCAAGGGAGGTCAACTGAGGTATTCAATGACACGATTTGTGCTCCCTATCTTATGCTTGATGTTGAAATGGAATTGTTGCGGGTATGTGGACCACTTCTGATGGATATCGTTCTGCAACTTCCCCTGTGTCTGTATGAACTGTAGAGGCTTGTGATCAGTGTGGATGATTGTCTCCTTTCCCAGAATGTAATTTTTCCCTTGAAAACATGCTTGCACATTGTAATACATTTCCTTATCATAGGTAGGGTATTTCCGGACATTAACCCGGACATTATCTGAGAGTGTCTCACTATGGTATGCTATCGGATGACTGTGCTAAGTGAGAATTGCGCCTACAACATAGTTGGATGCATCAGTCTCAATCTCGAACGATTGTTGCATATTGGGTAAGGAGATTACTGGAGATTAGCACAAACGATGATTCATATCATCAAATGCTTGTTATTTTGCCTTCCCCCACACAAAATTTTCCTTGACACCGCCCTTGGTCACTTGGCTGAGGGCCCATGCAATATGGGAGAATCCCAACACGAGCTGTCGGTAGAAGTTGTCAAGTCCCAAGAAGTTTTGAAGATTGGTTAGTGTGGTCGGGGTTTTCCAGTCATGGATGACTTGGATCTTAGCTAGATCCACATGTACCCCATGTTCATTAACAATGTATCCCAAGTATTGGACACTATTCATTCCAAAGGAGCATTTTTCCAAGTTGGCATATAGCTTGTGTTGCTGAAGAGTGCTCAAAACCTGTTGAATATGCAACATGTGATCCTCCCAAGTTCTGTTGAAGATGAGGATGTCATCTGGATATACCACCACAAAATAATTAGTGAAGGGTATCAATACATCATCCAACAACCTCATGAAATTTACTAGTGCATTTGTTAGGCCAAAGGGCATGACCAACCATTCGAAGAGACCTTCTTTATATTTGAAAGTTGTATTCCATACATCAGTCAATTTGATGGGAACATGATGGTAGCCAGACTTTAGGTCAATCTTGCTGAAGAACTTGGGCCCCTTGAGTTGGTCAAGAAGGTCATCAATTCAAGGAATTGGGTATTGGTTCTTGTCTGTGATTTTATTTAAGGCTCTGTAATCAATGCCGATTTTCCATGTCTCGACTTTCTTCTGCACCAGTACAATCGAGCTTCCATAAGGGGAGGAGCTGGGTCTGATGTGACCCTTTTGAAGAAAATCTTGGATATGATGTTTGATTTTGTCATTTTCCATTAACGAGCGATGATAAACTAGTCCATTATGTAGAGGTGCATCATGGGTTAGATCAATTGGATGCTTGACTTGGTAATGAGTCGGTACCCCTGTGGGTGAGGAGAATATGTCTCTGTACTCTTCCACATTTCTAGCCACTTGCTTCTACTACAAAGAGAGGATATGTATAGAGGTCACAAATGCGGTGACGACCTTCTGCTTACTATGAGCATGAATCACAAAGAAGACGAACTTATCTGTATGTGAAATGACCTTATTTCATTGCTTGGCAGAGATTAAATAAATTACGTTAGGCAATGCTACCTCTGGTATCATGTACAATTGTCTACCCAAAGTAATAATAAAAATGCGGGGTCTAGACTCATACACAACATGTGGCTTCCATAGATATGGGTGTCCTAAAAGAACATCAAAAACTTCAAGGGGAAAAATATCACATAATACCTCATCTTTGAAGGGATTGATGTCATAGGGAAGGCAACACTATTGATTGACGCGAATATCTCTTCCTTGGTGAAGCCAACCAATGGTGTAGGGTTGCGGTTGTAGTTTCATTGGAAGGTCCAACTTCTTGACGACCTCTACTGAGATCAAGTTATTCTTACTGCCTCTATCAACTATGAAATGAAACAGAGCTCCATTTAACTATATATGTGAGTGAAAGAGGCGTTCCCCTTCCTCTAGTTCTTCTAGTTCGTTTGGTTGGACTTTGGTGGTAGCAAAAGTGGCGTTGGGTTCGACATCGATAATTTGCTTCCCTCCTTCTAGATTTGATTCAGAGTCAGAATCTACGTCTGACTCAGAATCTTTCAACTCGACCACCAGTGACTTCTTGGAGAGACATTCTTCGGTGTTGTGCCAAGGGATTTTATGGTATTCACACCACTTTCCCGTGTCCTTCTTCTACTTCTCATTACCCTTCTTGTGTTGCGGCTTGGACTGGTTTTCATGAGAGTGACCATCTTTTCCCTGTCCCTTGTTTTGTGGGTTGGGGCTGCCTTTTCACTGCTTTGGCTGTGAGGAGTTTGCAAATCCAAAATCTCGCCTCTTCTGCTTAAATGTTTTCTCGATCTTGACAACATATCTATAAGTCGTACCCAATGATGCGATATCCAAAAACTCAATTTTTGTTTGAATGTATCTATGTAGACAACCACGATATTTGAGCACCAGATGTCATTCAAAGTCTTTGATACCCAATTTGGTGCGCAGGGTATGGAAAATATTGGTGAAATATGGTACTATCTGTTATTGTCTGGTCCCTTTACTGATGTAGGGTGGTCCATCTTGTGTACTGGTCCTCGTAGCTTCCAACATGGTAGTATTTTTCTTTAATGACATCCCTGAAGAAATCCCATGTGGGGGAAACCAAAAATATTTCAGATTCCTCTACGGCCCTTTGCTCAGAGTAAGTATCCCACCAATCCTTAACATGGAGGATGACCTTGAGGAGTGCAAAAGTGATATTTTCCCTATCAAAAAAATTGTGGACTGAAAAACACACTTCGAGCAGATTCAACCATTTATATACAACATCCACATTTATCAGTCCTTCAAATAATGGAATATCAAATTTTACTTGTACCTTGAAGGGGGTTGCATGGCCGCTTTATGAAGATGCATCTCTTGTGGGTATTTGTTGAAGGATCTGTGCAAAGGTGTCCATCATTTCAGTCCTTTTTCATGCAAGGCCTTCCTCAAGCAACATTTTAAAAGTATCTTCAACTCCATCATCTTTTTTATTGTCCCCCATGGGTTTTTTTCGAGCTCAGCATGACCGATCTTGCAGAGGCTTGATTGGTTTGAGTCCCAACTTCTTGTACCCAGATCTTGTCAGGGACATGCACAAATAAAAATAAATGAAGAGCAGACCACTCTGATACCACTGATATGGATTTATGAGCAGAACAAAATGAATAACAGACTGAATGCCATAATACAGAGAGATGGAGAAAAAAAACATATATCTAATAAACAATAACTTCTATTGAATAAATAAAATAGGCTGAAATTGTAAAACTGCAGAACTGAAAACAACTTGCTCGAATGGTGGTAGTTATCTCTGAGAAGAGATGTGGCTTCTACACACATCCATCTGAGTATAATGATTACAATGAGGATCCATAGGCCTTTTTAACATTACTCATGAATTCCAAAACCCTATACATCCAAAAACCTAACCCTAGGAGATGAAATGCCAAAAGTTATGTGGGCACCGGTGGGTACGTTGGTGCCTCAACTTCCCGAGGTCACAACTTTTGCATACGACCTCCATTTTAGGCACGTGATAGCATGTTGGAAAGGTATTTTCGAGAAATACACATTATGCCATCAAACTCTGATTCCACCTCCAGTTTGATTGTGGCAAGCCAAAAAAATATTGTTTAGGGCCCCAAAACGACCCTGGAAGTACAGAAAGATGTACTGACATGAAAACTTCCAAAATAAGTTAGTTGGATTAGGTGGGTGGCCACCAATATCCACCTCGAAGCTATGTAGGGCTTTAGACAACACCGAAAGTGTAGAACCCACAATTACAAAAAATTACAGAAGAACATGTTGAACTAAAATTGTCAAAAGGAGTCAGTTGGAATAGGTGGGTGGCCACCAATATCCACCTGGATAAGAGAAATGAAAAATGAAAGTGTGATTAGTTGGCTACACATGTCCTTTTGTATCTATTCTTTGCGGGTCTTAGTGTCATTGGTCTTGATGCACCAAATGGTCAAATTGTGCCAATTCAATCTTAATGCAAATTTTATCATTTATTTATTTATTTATTTTGATATATAGAGTTGTAGGTGTGCTTTTATAGTGCAAATTCTTAAAAAAATCATTAAATAAAACAAACAAATTTCCTATGAAGTTATTGTTGTGCTTTTATAGTTTTCTTTAAAATTGATTAGAAATATTTGAATAATAGAATTCCTTAGCGCTACCAAAATTAATTGCTAATATTAGATACTTGACAGGTCTACACAAACTGTAAATGCACTACTCTAAATGCAACAAGCAAAACTTACAAAATATTTTGCACTAGATGCAACATGTGAAATTGATGAAGGCACATAACTATTGCAGAGTACACAAGTCTACACAAATGCTTCCTGAGTTGAACCATTGGTGCATTGCATTGCAGGAGGGAATTTGGGCATCATTCCCTTGAATGGATCACCCACACTGAGCATAGAACCAACTATAACTATCACATGGAGCTCCAATGAAGTTTGGATCTGTCTTTATAGAAGCCATGTAATCTTGCATGATTGAAGTATAATTACCCAGTTCATTCTGATACAATACCTAGCCCATATTGCTAGACAATGGAGTCGAGTTTTGGAAGCTTCTTTCCACCAAATGTGGAGGTTGCAGTTGTAATCCTGGATTGAGCCAATTTCATGTGAGGTCAAGAGTGAAGGATATCGAAGACATGAACAAGATGAACATGGAAATTTGGTTGCAACACAAGATGAATCATCAAGACATGGGTGAAAAATGGATGAGGAGATCTCACCTGGTGGAAGATATGGTGAACATGTTTAGGTATCTGGAAATTTAGTATATGGTGTTTCCCACAGACATCAACATCCATATAATTTCCAATTTAGCAATTTCTTCCAATAGGCTCTCATCAACATGGGTGTGATGATCAACAACAATCCCTCTTTTTCATGGAAGATGGCATGATGTCAGAATTCAAATCATAAGTTTGTTGATTACTTGCATTCCATAAACATAGCAATGTGTTAATAATCTTATGTTGTAAATCTCCATCATGAATGAGCTCATCCCCTGATGCAAGGACTATCTTCTCATGTCAAGTGGTGCCAACACCTCGTCTTAATTTCCTAGCACATGGTTTCATTGTAACAACTACTTGTAAACCATGTGCGATAGTTTGTTTTTTATATTGCATATACAGTTATGTATATACGTTCAATTAAACTTATGATTTTCTTCAAGGACTTAAATGGTCGTGAAGGACAATTCTATACCTATACCTCTCATTAAATTAAATTATTTTACTTTCTTTTATCAATGCCATTGACATCCATTATTATTAATCACAACACTTTTGTGGGAACCTAAGCATCCATTATTATTACTAATGATCGTCTCAATTATTACTAATTGAAACCCATTATTATTATTACTAATGATCGTGCGAATTATGCACTTGATATTTCTACATAATATTCTATTATAATTGGCCATACAATATCACTAAATGAAGTGACTCATTCATGTGCCTTCGTAATGTGAAAAACATAGAATTCCATTGATCTTTGTCTGGAAGTTTGTATATTCCAAATGTCAATTCACAACAATCTACATTCTTATTATGGAGATACAATTAATAATAGAGAGGCTTATATATTCCAAATGTCTATTCACAACTCAAAAAATAGAATTCCACTACTCTTTGTCTCGAGGTTTATATATTTCAAATGTCAGTTCACAACAATCTACATTCTTAATCTCAAGAAACAATTAATAATAAAGAGGTTTATATATTCCAAATGTTTATTCACAATAATCTACATTTTCAATAAAGAGGTTTATATATTCCAAATGTTTATTCACAATAATCTACATTTTCATTCTTGAAAGACAATTAATGGTAAGGATAATTTTTGAATTGATAATTTAATGATATTTTGTGTTCAACCAGTTAAACAATATTGTACCATCCATCCGTACCGTAGTGAGGGATGTCTTTAAACCTCCATCACACTTAAATGTGCCTCAAACATCTTCAATTTTGTGACAACAACTATTGTTACAGTTATATGTGCTATCTACTTTTATCACAATTGATGACTAGTAAGTATATTGAGTTTAAACTCACTATTCTAAGGCCACTTTTCAATAAATAATGTGCATTATATTTAAATGTTTTATAATATATCCCCTAAAAACATACGCAWCTATTATTTTMTTTAGAATTTTTTATTACATTATGTTATATAATATTTATAAATAAGGATAATTTTATTACATTATGTTATATAATMTTTATAAATAAGGATAAAGAAAGGGTATATAATATTTATAAATAAGGATAAGGGAAGGGTAAGGTTYATGCATATTAGCAAAGCTCATGATCCACCTCACTTCTTTTGAATGTTCAGTTGTGTAGCTTGTGCAACTTAAACATGAAATTATGATCATATGTGGATTATTTGAGCATAGAAGTTGAATTATTGTCAATATAAATATATGTCCATCTATTAATTAGTTGGTGTATATTTGTATTACATTATGTTATATAATATTTATAAATAAGGATAAGGGAAGGATAAGGGAAGGATAATATTTATATAATAACTATCTAGTTTTATCAAATAATTGGATTGTTCAATGAGGCAAGGACTAGCTACTTTGTAGACATTTCCCTTGTTTAATAAAGTAACTTTCAACCAAATATTAAATATATATCAAATTTTATGAAGAAGGGGGTGGGGGGGAGGTTAACATGTTTCCTCGAAATGTGTGCTTACCCTTGAAATCCATGTTTTTCCTACAAAAACTTCAACACGACCACACACAAAACCAAGCAAAAGTTTTGAATTATTTTTTTGAAATTTTACAATAATGGGGTTAGATTGGTTAGCTTGCCCAGAAAATGCAAGTTTTCTTTATGTTTCGGATTTGTTGAACTCACATAAAGCATAGATAAAATAACATACATTTAAAAGAAAAAACTTTATGCTCTATTTTTTTGTCGAGATCACACTTAGTGCATGGAAAAGAGCATATACATAAAATAAAACACTTTCGTTCTATTTTTTATTTGCCAAGATTGCATAGAATACATGGAAAATAGAAAATACGAACTAGGAACAAAAACAATAAAATCAAAATATTAACTCAAAGGAAAAAAATTAGAAGGGTGTAATCAAACTTTAAAAATTTGGATCTAACAAAAACAAATGTATTTTGTGCAAACACAAACCTTTTAGAGTGAAACGAAAAGTGTTTCCAATTGAAAGTAGCACTATGGATGCAATGTAATAATCTTCTCATCCCAAAAATGCACATAAATAGTAGAACCCACACAAGTTCAAGATCTTGATCAACAATGGGATCATATCTTCAAACGGATTATAATTCTGTGTTCGACAAAATAATGTATTTCCACACAGGATGAACACCTTAAGAAACCACTCACATAACCAAACCAAATATCAATACCCCCGTGATTTTACATGGTTAAAACCCTCTAAGAGGGAAACAATCCACAACCACAGCCAATGTGACCACTTGAGGCAACACATTAATGCAAAATAAAAATATGTACATAAGAGTTTCTCACAATCGATCTTCAACAAATGACGCTCCATGCTCTTTAAATAGAGATCATGGACCAATTGTGTGTTGAACCACAAATCAATATCCATGAGTGTCAAGGAGAATATTAGTCGTTGAGTCACTTTATATCTAGAACATATCGTGACCATCGAATTACATAACTACAAATGCATACTAATGCATATTAAAGAAACACACTTTCACCTATAAACATGTTAGACCAAGTTTAATTTAACTAAATCCTAAGTGTCTAAATATGCTAACATTCTAATGAGTGGTTTATTGATTCTAGAGAATCTTATTGTATTGCTAAAGATGAAGTCATATTTTATGCTCTTAATGAATGTAACACCAAACAAATATKTKTCTGGTGATGATAGATCTCTTAGCATTGTAGGGTCTAGAGATATTCAACTAGATGATGRGAATTTTAATGATGTATTATGYRTTCTAAATMTTTCCTACAATMTTCTATCAATGTATTAAATAACTCATTTAGGTGAAAAGGCAAAACCATAGAATTTTTACCTCACCAAGTTGTAATCAAATATTTCAAGGATCCCAAGCATATCTTGGTAATTGGTTTGTTGATGATATTACCAAGTTTTACAAAGTTGACAACCTTGAGCCATCATCTCTTTCCTTAGTTGTTTGTGGTCATAGTGATGACATGAGAAAACTTTGGCATGAGCGGTTTGGTCATCTAAACTATTTCTCATTGTAGTAGCTATGTAAACAAAATATGGTGGTTGGTCTTCCTCTTATTTCATATAGAGATGATATTTGTTCCAGTTGTATTCTAAAAAAGATCATCGAGGTAGTTTTGACAAACTTGCCTCTTGGCATGCTTCAATCCCCTTGCAACTTGTTCATATTTTTTTGCAGTCATCTTCCTTTTGTTTCTTTCTCCGGGTTCAAGTACTTCTTAACCTTCATTGATGACTTCTCCAAACAGACTTGGCTTTATTTCTTAAAACTTAAGAGTGAATCTTTTGACATGCTTTTAGATTACAAGACCCTTGTAAAGAATTTAGACATCAATTTTAAAAGTTAATAATGGATACATGTGGTGAACATATTAACAAATTTACAACTTATTTCACTACATGGGGCATAATTAAGATGCAACAAACTATTATGTACACATCACAAAAAAATGGTATTGTTGAGAGAAAGAACCACAGATTAAACGAAATGGGAAATTGTATAATCTAATATAAGGGATTAAGTCATTGTTGGGTGGAAACATATAAGTATATCAATTACATATTTAATTGCACTACCACAAAGGCCTTAAAGTATATAACACCAAAATAAGAATGGAGTAACATCAAATCGAATGGCCCTTTTGTGTGTTTAGTAGTGAAGGCTAGGCTCACATTCCTGATGATAAATTGAAAGCATTATCACCTAAGAGTGTGAAGTGCATTTTTGTTAGATGCTTTGAAGATATAAAAGGTTATAGACTTATTCAACATAATTCAACAAAAAATACATTTAGAAAAGATGTCAATATTGATGAAGATATCTTGCCTTGGCTGCATAATTTAGTGTGTGTACCATCTTTAGCCTAGTGTGAGTCATATTTAGCTAATGTGACATCTCCTCTTCACTCTTATATTCCCACTTTTTTCGGTATTTCCCTTACTCTTGTTTCTTCTTCTACAAATGGTGACAGTGAAGATGAAAATTCAACTTTGCTTACTCACCCTCCTCTATTTTAGTTCAATGAAAATGAACTGACACCGACACCACAATTTCCTACATGGGTCCATACAACACAAGAAGGGATTGATTATCTTATTGGTGATCCTTCTTATTAGCACCATAAATGTTCACAATTTCAGGGAGCCTCCTCTCTTTTGTCTCAATTTTTAGAGACTCGTGATCTAGAAATATTTGTAGAAGCTTCTTACAATCCAAATTGGGATGCAACAATAAATGAGGAATATTGTTCCTTAATGGTGAATGATACTTGGGATCTCATACCTCTTACAAAAGGAAGAGAATTATCATATGTAAATGGGTGTGTAGGACTAAGTATGCAACAGATGGAAGTGTTGATAGACATAAGGCCCAATTAGTTACAAAATGAATTTTCCAAGTAGAAGAAACTGACTATACTGAAACCTTTCCCCATATAACCAAAATTAATTCCCTCTACCTTGTTCTATCGTTTGTAGCATCATAAAAATGGGAGGTCCATCAAATGAATTTTAAATATGCCTTCTTGCATGGGGATTTGCAGGGAGAAATTTACATGGAGAAACCTCTTATGTTATATTCAGAATAACTCTAATTTTGTTTTCTGCCATAATAAATCTTTATATGGCCTTCAGGAAGATCCTTGAGCCTTGTATGCCCAAATGTATATGCTTCTTCGCGACGTTGAATTTTCTAGATGTTATTCTAACCCTAATTTATATACCAGGAAAGTGGGTGACCATCTCATCATACATGTTCTCTATGTAGATGACTTTATACTCACTAGTAGTGACCCCAAACTTCTAACCCATGTGAAATCCAGTCTGAGGAATAAATTTGACATGATATGCTTTTGACATTTGCATTACTATATTGGCCTGCAAGTCTTGCAAACCAAGGAAGGAAATTTCCTTTCTTGGCCTATGTGTGCATATGGCCATATTTTTCTCTTTCACATGGAAGATTGTAAACTAGCACCATCTCCCTTCTAGTCTGGATTAAAACTTTCTATCACCTATATCATACCCAAAGTAGATGCCATTTTGTACTGTCAATTATTTGGTAGACTTTTGTGTTTGACTCATATTCATCTTGAAATTTCTTTTTTTGTTGGTTTTGTTGCTCGGTACATGAAACCACCCCACAAGAGCCATTGTAAAGTAGTAAAGAGGTTACTTCAATATTTTCAAAGTACAGTTCAATTTGGGATACTCATTTGTTGGTTGGTTTCACTAATTTATATTGATCCAATGACCCTAATGAGCCAATGACCATAATGATCGAAATTATACTATAAGTTATGTTGTTGTATAATCATTCTGGAGTTTAAACTGTGTAGAGTGTTTTGAAATGTCCAACTGTATAATAATAAGTTATTTTTTCATATTTGGATCCAAACTTGTCTCTTAGTCTTGTAATAAGAAAATTTCCCTTGATCTTTTTGCAGTGGAAGCAAAGTATCAAGTAGTAGATCATGCAAGTCAAGAAGCCATGTGGCTTCAACAAATTCTTTTAGAGTTTAGATTACATCAACAACATCCAACAACACTATGGTGTGACAATCAAAGTGTCATTCAACTTGCCAAAGATCTAGCTCAACATCAATACATCAAACACATTGAGCTACATGTGCACTTCAACAAGAAGTTTCTTTAGTATTGTGTCCTCAAATTACTCTACTATTGAACATATGATCAAATTGCAAACATTTTCATAAAGACCCTTATAGAAGCCAAGTTTTCAAAGCTTCAAGCTATGTCAAGAGTTCAAGAAGTTGTCATTAAGGGGGGACGGGCTCTAATGCTTCCTTCATTCTCATATTGTGTCACATTTGTAAATCTTGCAATCTTAGCCCAAGTTGTTCTTTGGGGGGGTGGCTATTAGGATATTTAGACACTTATTAATTAGTTAATATCAAGTTGGTCTAATGGGTCTTTAGGTAAAATGTATGCCTTTAATTTTTCTTTTGTAATTAACTAAGAGTTACCACATGTTTTATACCCTACAATGTGTTGAACTCTATCCCTTTAGTAGTCTTGCTTGAGTTAACTACATAATGCATTAATGTGGCATGGAGATTTAGCATCAACTTGACAAGTTTTCCCTTGTTCTCCTCTACATATCTAGCTAGCATGAGCTTTGAGCATAATATAAATTCAAAAGTTTGATGTTGAGCAAACTTGTAAATGTTTCCCTATGTATGGACCTAATGGTTAAGAACACGTGTTTCCTCCTAAGAGGTCACAAGTTCAAATCCAGAGGGGGGGGTAGGGTATGTATACCTCTGTAGACTTTAGCAGTCAAATTATTGCGTGGAGGGGGTCCCTTGTGCCACAAACAAGGGGATCTCATACACCAATTTGGTGTTTGTCAAATTATTTCATGGAGGGGGTCCCTTGGGCCACAAACAAGGGGGTCTCAGGGTCCCTTGTGCCACAAACAAGGGGATCTCATACACCAATTTGGTGTCTGTCTTGGTTGTGACCTTAAAATTAGATTATTATTATTTTATGAAAATGCTCGGATAATGACCTCTCATGCTTCTATCTTGAAATTTTTCAAATTAAATTAAATGGTGATCTTGAGATGCAACAATACATGTAACTAAACATACTAAGGACAAGAATGAGCCAATAGTATTAGTTATGCATCAAGCTCATCATTGCTCCATCAAAACACAACACTATAAAAAAAAACAAAATACCATACTCACAAGCAAATATAACAAAAAAATGACTATCATACCCTTAGCAAAAGTGTCCACCATTACATCTAGAGAGTACCCAAGACCAACCAAAAAAACTTTGTGAGTCTAGAAAGAAAGAATACCCATCATCCCTGCAGTAGCAACAAATGTCTCCAACAAATATTGTTCCCATTACATTCAACAAACAATGCCCTTCACTTCCTTTATTAAAGCAAGACTGTTCAAAATAAGCAAGTAAATTGGAAGGGGAGCGCCAGTGGGCATAAGCAACAAATCCAATTCAAGAAACAAATGATCGTGGATATCATTAAAAACCAAATCAAACATAAAATTCTTTCTACTGTCATGAATAATGCTCTAGGAATTCAAAATTTGTGGAGCAAGGATTGTTTTATATCAAACTTGATTCCATACAAGTATAGTTTTTGAAGTTTAGAAGCTACAGGTTTTGGTGTGCCGTAGCATTTTGCTCAGCAACTTTTTCACTTTATAAAGTTGGTTTATGTGGAGGAGGGAATTTATTTGAAAACAAAAGCAACAGCTAATGGAATTGATGACTTGACTAAACATTCATTTATTTAGGGTAAATTTGATGAACACTCCTTTTCCTCAAATAATTTTTTTTCGAAAAAAATTGTCTTTGAAATAAAGTTTTATATTTATCTTTACAGATTATTTAAATAATATATATTATATATGTTTTTTTACCTGTAAGAATACATATCAATTTTCAAATTACTAAAAGAGCACAAAGACTCAATAGCATCTAAATGAGGTATGGTCATCATCCATCACAATAGCATCTAAATGAGGTATGGTCATCATCCTATGTATTTTTAATTCTTCTCTGATTATTAATTACAAATTAGATTAGTCCATTACATGAGATTTGTACGAAAATACAGAAATCTCTACTAATGAAATGTGAAAAAGTGAAGTTTGTGAAATCTTTTAAAGCATTAATGACATAGACTTCAATCAGATGAAGATAATTTTCAAAATCTCCATACATTCATAATTTCCCATAATTCAAGCAGGGTAATGTACACTTCAAAAAACATAAACTGCACTTCAAAAAACATAACCTGCAATTGTAATTTAATACTAAATATCTATGAATATCTATGAGCCTTACTTTAGTAGGTAGTGGCATACAGTGCTAAGCAGTGTTCCTGAATTCTAATCTTTTTTTCCCTCTTAACTTTCTATTATGAATATCTATGAGCCTTACCTCAGTAGGTAGTGGCATACAGTTGCTAGGCAGTGTTCCTGAATTCTAATTTTTCTTTCCTCTTAACCTTCTATTTTCAACCTGTAAAATTGCAGAGTGTGAAACATTCCAAAAAAAATCTCTTAACCTTCTATTTTCAGCCTGTAAAATTGCAAAGTGTGAAACAGTCCAAAAAAATCCCTATAACTTGTCCATGCTGCCCAATATGTACTATAGAATTTATAACCTGCTGATAGTGAATTGAGTTGTGACAGCATCATCCATACTTTACAAGTTTACATAACAAATCAACGTCCTAATTTTGGAAATACTTATCTTGAAATTGAAAGTCGAGATTGCATGATGCGATCCCAAAGTCTCACTGTGATGTAAGTGTGAGTCGTGACTCGTGAGCGCGCCCATACACAACATAAAATTAAATTGAGATTGATCGATGCCGTCGACAACATGACTGGACTGAACATCCATCCATCAAAACAAGAAATTAAATTGAAATTGATTGTGCCGTCGACAACAAGTGAGCAGATCCTATCAGTTAAAAGCAGAAAATGGTCGCCGTTGCCGGGGATCGAACCAGGGTAACCCTCGAGACAAGCGGGAATACCCACCACTATACGTAAATTCAGAATAACGCTAATTCCCCAAATTCTTGTTCAATAACAAAGAGAGAAAAGGGACGATATGAAGCAATTTGAGAATCGTTATGTTTTGTTTGCGAAATATTGTAGATTCAGAGTCAGCTACAGAGACACAATATGAGGATGCACGGGGTTCTTTCGAAAGCAATATACATAAACCTTCAACCAAGCTCAAAACAATAAAATCAAAATATAAAGAATAACGTTGGTGGGGTTCGAACCAGGGTCACTCGAGTCACAGGGGAAATACTCGCAACTGTGCTACTATAATACGACTTCATGCATCCTGCCTAGAGCCTTTTGGTCAGCAACATTTCACTTTCAGAAGCTTTCCCTATTATAAGGGTTTATCTAGAGGGAATCTGTTAGAAAACAAAAGGAGGAGCAGCCCACTATAAGCAAAATGATAGCTGTTGACGGGGATCGAACCCGGGTCACCCGCGTGACAGGCGGGAATATTTACCACTATACTACAACGACTGCACAGGATCTTGGAAGGACACTACTTGAAAAATCCTATTCAATCTGCACAAAAAGTTAAAATGATAGTACTCTTAAAATCCTATTCAATTTGAGGTTCGTCCTATTCAATTTGAGGTTCGTTACTAAGGGCAGCTTGGTTTGTTTTTGAAATATTGTACACTCTTCACACTCAGCTACAACAGAGACGCAATATGAAAATGCACAAGGTTCTTTCAAAAGCAATATACATAAGCCGTCAACAAAGCTCAAAACCTAAATCGAAAAGGGAAGGTCGCCGTAGATTTCCATACGTAGTGCTTTCGCTCCTCATGCGCGCTTCTAATTCTCCAGAATTTTGTTCAATAACCAAGAATGAAGCTTCTAATTCTCCGGAATTTTGTTCAATAACGAAGAAAGAAACAAGAGGAGATGAAGCAATTTGAGATTCGTTCTTAAGGGCAGCTTGCTTTGTCTGTGAAATATTATACCCTATTCAGATGAGTATGCACCCTGTTCTTACAAAAGCAATATATATATATACAATCCTCTTCAGATTCAGACTCATCTGAGTCTGCATTCTGTTCTTACAAAAGCAATATGCATAAAACCTTCGACCAAGACCAAAAACCTAAATGGTAAAAAAAAACCCCAAGACCAAAACCTAAATCGGAAAAGAAAATGCTTTCTGCACCAGCCGGGAATCGAACCCGGGTCTGTACCGTGGCAGGGTACTATTCTACCACTAGACCACTGGTGCAACAATAAATAGTGAATTTAATCTTTGCATATCCAACTCAATATTAAATTTTCCAAACGTTTCGCTGTTCCATCACTCGAGCGCTGTATATGTATATGTATACGTTTTCTTCCCGTTAATGACTTTATATATTGATACATCTCTTTCATATAATTTTTCAATCATTTTATATGAACGCACATCTCGTTAATGGATAAAATAATGTATAAAGCATCTAAACCGTTGAAAGAATTCCGTTTGAAAAGTGAAAAATTAGGAGGTGTTTTGTGAGAAATGTTAAGAGAGCTAGAGATAATAATTATTTTTAAAAGTGGTGTTTAAATATTTTTTCTCAATGATAAACAATTTAATTAAATTAAGATTGTAAATAAGGTTAATTTTTAAGTATGATATTAAATTATTTTTAATGAGTTAAGAGTTTGTTTTTTAAATAAGAAAATAAGTTAGCCACACAGAGTCTAGAGACATTTGGCACGATTGGAAATTTCCCTCGTGAATTATCAGTGAGTTATTCGAAGTGGCTGATTGTTTACACAGTGATGCAATTTCATGTCACACTTAATATTGTATTAATAGAGACTAGGCCCATAGCCCTAAGTAAAACAAAAAATAAAATAATTTGATTAAATATCATATCCAGTGAGAAACTGAAGGAAATTCCAGTAAAAGAGAAACTTGTTTGAAGGAAATTCCAGTAAAAGAGTTGATGAAGAAAAAATTGTTTAAGAATAATTGTTAAATGAGTGGGACTCAAGATGAATATTTTCAAGAAGCACTTGGAAACAAACCAAATTGAATAAAAATAGGGATGAGAACATACAACCAAAATTTGAGAGCTATGAAGTGTTGAAAATATAACTTAGAAATACACTATATCATACTTCAAATTTCAACCTCTTATTAAGCTTCAACAGTAAAGTAATAAACCCAATTCTGAACTGTACTTAATGAGCAGAAACACTGAATGACATAGATCTAAAACTAAATCAACAACATAAATAATTTATAACAATAGACAAAATAACACATTTGACACCATAAATTCTGGGCAATGCACCATGAAGAATACATAGAAAAAAATGATACCTTAAGGAGTAATTTCTTATTCAGCTCTAGGGAAAATCAAATATTTACAACAACAATTATATCAACATGAAATACACAGACTTATCTCACTCTCCAACACAATATCCCTCTAGAGAACAGTGTCAAACTGTTTTATGAACATAATGCTTTGGCCATACAACTTGTACGGCCCAATACAGTCAACAAACAACCACAAAACTCCTAGAAAATCGTGTTAGGGAGTTTTTGTACCGTACAATATCCTGTTGTACGAAATACTCCACAAAATTGTCTTGGAATTCATGCCAAATTGTAACAGAGTTGGCTTCCTTGAATTATGTGCCTTTCTCTTGTTGAACAACCCTTCCTGTAGCAGTTCTACGAACATTATTTAATGTTGCAATATCTCTAGAGATGCATGCCAATCACTCTCCTAGGGATGCGTGCAAATATCCCTTGGTGTTGTCCTTCCCTCCAAGCTAAGGAAACCTCTCCTGGAAAACGTGACCCTTCACCTTCCCTATGAGCTCTCCTCAAGATGTGCACCCTCTCTCTCCCTCATGAGTTTCATTTAAGCAATTTCAAAATGTAACTCCTCTAACCCTTGATCTCCCTTGAGTCACTCTCCACTTTCCCTTGAGATCAACGGTCACGACTTAATCATTCGTTGAGGTCACTTAAGTCACTAAAGTGACCCATAACATCATAAAGTCACTTTTACATTTAAAAATTAAAAGACCTAGCTTTATAAAATCACTTTATAAAGTTACTTTATAAAAACACATTATAAAGTCACTAGGGAGAAATGTCCTCAACTACTTCCACATGATGGGCGTCGCCTATGCATAAGTACCTCCGAGCTACCAATTCTAACATGAAGATTCTGATTAGGGTGTTTGTTTGATCATAAAAAGTGTTTTGAACTTATTATTGCTTTGATAATATTATTGGGCATGTTATTACCACAATTTTGAGCAGCAAAGTGGTACATTTGTTAGCATAACATTTTGTTAAAGAAATCACAGTCAATGTTAATGTGCAACAAGGTTTCTTAGATAGAGTTTTATAGTCCTTATTATTCCACATTTAGGCTCTATGTTGGTGAGTTGTTTCGACCATATGCCATAGAATTATGGATCACATACTAATGATGATTCCTAAAAGATCAAAGGGACCTTCTATGAAGACCTTAGCAAGAATAAAATCAAACTTCAAATTACATGAGAAGATAAATAAATAAGCAAGGAGGAAATGCCAATCACTCCATCAAA
>ML781416.1:560966-575410 GCA_009831015.1 Picea engelmannii
AGTTTTGTTTTTACTGTAAAGTGAAATTCTAAATAAAAAAAATACTTTTATATGTCGGAAGTTGAATAACTTGTGAAAATACAGTTTTTTTTGTCATAAAACAAGCAAAAGTGTAACCCACCTTCATGATTTCACCCATTAAATATATATCAAATGTTATGAACAAGGGCGGGTTGTTAACATGTTTCCTCGAAATGTGTGCTTACCCCGGAAATCCATGTTTTTTCCTACAAAAACTTCAACACGGCCACACACAAAAACAAGCGAAAGTTTTGAAAACAAAAATTGAAACTTTACAATAATGGGGTTAGATTGGTTAGCTTGCCTAGAAAATGCAAGTTTTCTCTATGTTTTTGATTTGTTGAGCTCACATAAAGCATAGATAAAAGAGCATACACTTAAAAGAAAACACTTTCAGCTCTATCTTTTTTTTGTCGAGATCACACCGAGTGCATGGAAAAGAGAATATACATAAAAGAAAACACTTTCATTCTATTTTTTATTTGCCAAGATTGCATAGAATACATGGAAAATAGCAAATGCAAACTAGGAACAAAAACAGTAAAACCAAAATATTAACTCAAAGGAAAAAAATTAGAAGGGTGTAATCAAACTTTATACCTTTGGATCTAACAAAAACAAACGTATCTTGTGCAAAAAGAAACCTTTTAGAGTGAAACGAAAAGTGTTTCCAATTGAAAGTAACACTCTGGATGCAATGGAATAATCTTATCATCCCAAAAATGCACATAAATAGTATAACCTACACAAGTTCAAGATCTTGATCAACAATGGGAACATATCTTCAAATAGATTATAATCCCATGTTCGACAAAAAGATGTATTTTCACACAGGATGGACACCTTAAGAAACCACTCACATAACCAAATCAAATATCAATACACCCATGATTTTACATGGTTAAAATCCTCTAAGAGGGAAACAGTCCACAACCACAACCAATGTGACCACTTGAAGCAACACATTAATGCAAAAGAAAAATATGTACATAAGAGTTTCTCACAATCGATCTTCAAGAAATGACGCCCCATGCTCTTTAAATAGAGATCATGGACAGAATGTGTGTTGAGCCAAAAATCAATAGCCATGAGTGTCAAAGAGAATTTTAGTTGTTGAGTCACTTCATATCTAGAACATATCGTGACTATCGAATTGCATAACTACAAATGCATACCAATGCATACTAAAGAAACACACTTTCACCTATAAACACATTAGATCAATTTGAACTTAATTAAATACTAAGTGTCTAAATATGCTAACATTCTAATGAGTGGTTTATTGATTCTAGAAAATATTATTGTATTGCTAAAGATGAAGCCATATTTTATGCTCTTAATGAATGTAACACCAAACAAATATTTGTTGGTGATGATAGATCTCTTAGCATTGTAGGGTCTAGAGATATTCAACTACATGATGGGAATTTTAATGATGTAATATGTGTTCTAAATATTTCCTACAATATTCTATCAATGTATTAAATAACTCATTTAGGTGAAGGCAAAACCATAGAATTTTTACCTCACCAAGTTGTAATAAAATATTTCAAGGATCCCAAGCATATCTTAGTAATTGGTTTATTGATGATATTGCCAAGTTTTACAAAGTTGACAACCTTGAGCCATCATCTTTTTCCTTAGTTGTTAGTGGTCATAGTGATGACATGAGAACAATTTGGCATGAGCAGTTTGGTCATCTAAACTATTGCTCATTATAGTAGCTATGTAAACAAAATATGGTGGTTGATCTTCGTCTCATTTCATATATAGATGATGTGTTTTCCAGTCGTATTTTAAAAAACACCATCGAGATAGTTTTGACAAACTTGCCTCTTGGCATGCTTCAATCCCCTTGCAACTTGTTCATAAATATTTTTGTAGTCCTCTTCCTTTTGTTTCTTTCTCTGGGTTCAAGTACTTCTTAACCTTCATTGATGACTTCTCCAAATAGACTTGGATTTATTTCTTAAAACTTAAGAGTGAAGCTTTTGACATGCTTTTAGATTTCAAAACCCTTGTAAATAATTTAGACATCAATTTTAAAAGTTAAGAATGGATACAAGTTACAAACATATTAACACAAAATTTACAACTTATTGCACTACATGGGGCATAATTAAGATGCAACAAAATATTATGTACACACCACAAAAAAATGGTATTGTTGAGAGAAAGAATCACACATTAAACGAAATGAGAAATTGTGTGATCTAATATAAGGGATTAAGTCATTGTTGGGTGGAAACATATAAGTATGTCAATTACATATTTAATTGCACTACCACAAAGGCCTTAAAGTATATAACACCAAAAGAAGAATGGAGTAACATCAAACCAAATGGCCCTTTTGTGTGTTTAGTAGTGAAGGCTAGGCTCACATTCCCGATGATAAATTGAAAGCATTATCACCTAAGAGTGTGAAGTGAATTTTTGTTAGATGATTTGAAGATATAAAAGGTTATAGACTTATTAAACATAATTCAACAAAAACTATATTTAGGAAAGATGCCAATATTGATGAAGATATCTTGCCTTGGATACATAATTTAGCGTGTGTACCATCTTCAGCCTAGTATGAGTCATATTTAGCGAATGTGGAATATCCTCTTCATTCTTCTATTCCCACTTTCTTTGGTATGTCCCCTACTCTAGTTTCTTCTTCTACAAATGATGATAGTGAAGATGAAAATCCAACCTTGCTTACTCACCCTCCTCTATTTGAGTTCAATGAAAATGAACCGACACCAACATCGCAATTTCCTACATGGGTCCATACAACACAATAAGAGATTGATTGTCTTATCGATGATCCTTCTTATGATCACCATAAATGTTCACAATTTCAGTGAGCCTCCTCTCTTTTGGCTCAATTTTTAGAGACTCATGATCTAGAAATATTTGTAGAATCTTCTTACAATCCAAATTGGGATGCAACAATAAATGAGGAATATTGTTCCTTAATGGTGAATGATACTTGGGATATCACACCTCTTCCAAAGGGAAGAAAATTATCATATTTAAATGGGTGTATATGACTAAGTATGAAACATATGGAAGTGTTGATAGACATAAGGCCCAATTAAGTACAAAACAATTTTTCCAAGTAGAAGAAATTGACTATACTGAAACCTTTCCCCATATAGCCAAAATTAATTCCCTCTACCTTGTTCTATCGTTTGTAGCATCATAAAAATGCAAGGTCCATCAAATGAATTTTAAATATGCATTCTTTCATGGGGATTTGTAGGAAGAAATTTACATGGAGAAACCTCTTAGTTATATTAAGAATGACTCCAATTTTGTTTTCTTCCATAAGAAATCTCTATATGGTCTTCAGGAAGATCCTTGATCCTTGTATGCCAAAATGTATATGTTTCTTCGCAACGTTGAATTTTCTAGATGTTCTAACCCTAATTTATATACCAGGAAAGTGGGTGACCATCTCATCATACATGTTATCTATGTAGATGAATTTATACTCACTAGTAGTGACCCCAAACTTCTAACCCATGTGAAATCCAGTCTGAGGAATAAATTTGACATGATAGACTTACGACATTTGCATTAATATATTGGCTTGCAAGTATTGCAAACCAGGGAAGGAAATTTCCTTTCTTGGCCTAAGTGTGCATATGACCATATTTTCCTCTTTCACATGGAAGATTGTAAACTAGCACCATCTCCCTTCTAGTCTAGATTCAAGCTTGCTATCACCTATATCATACCCAAAGTAGATAACATTTTGTATTGTCAATTATTTGGTAGACTTTTGTATTTGACTCATATTCATCTTGATATTTCTTTTGTTGTTGGCCTTGTTTCCTGGTACATGAAACCACCCCACAAGAGCCATTGCAAAGTAGTAAATAGGTTACTTCATTATATTCAAAGTACAATTCAATTTGGGATACTCTATAGTTCAGAGGGACTCCTTTGTTGGTTGGTTTCACTAATTTATATTGAGCCAATGACCCTAATGAGCCAATGACCATAATGATCAGAATTATATTATAAGTTATTTTGTTGTATAATCATTCTGGAGTTTAAACTGTGTAGAGTGTTTTGTAATGTCCAACTGTATAATAATAAGTTATTTTTTCAGATTTGGTTCAAAACGTTTCTCTTAGTCTTGTAATAAGAAAAGTTCCCTTGATCTTTTTGCAGTGGAAGCAAAGTATCAAGTAGTAGATCATGCAAGTCAAGAAGCCATGTGGCTTAAACAAGTTCTTTTAGAGTTTAGATTCAAGCAACAACATCCAACAACACTATGGTGTGACAATCAAAGTGTCATTGATATTGCCAAAGATCTAGCTCAACATCAATACATCAAATACATTGAGCTACACATGCACTTCTTTGAGTTTCTTTAGTATTGTGTCCTCAAAGTGCTCTACAATTGAACATATGATCAAATTGAAAACATTTTCATAAAGACCCAAGCCAAGTTTTCAAAGCTTCAAGCTATGTCAAGAGTTAAAGAAGTTGTCATTAAGGGTGGATAGGCTCTAATGCTTCCTTCATTCTCATATTGTGTCACATTTGTAAATCTTCCAATATTAGCCCAAGTTGTTCTTAAGGGGGGTTATTAGGATATTTAGACACTTATTAATTAGTTAGTATCAACTTGGACTAATGTATATTTAGGTAAAGTGTATGCCTTTAATTTTTCTTTTGTAATTAACTAAGAGTTGCCACATGTTTGATACCCTACATTTTGTTGAACTCTATCCCTTTGGTAGTCTTGCTTGAGTTAACTATATAATGCATTAACGTGGCATGGAGATTTAGCATCAACTCGACAAGTTTTCCCTTGTTCTCCTCTACATATCTAGCTAGCATGAGCTTTGAGCATAATATAAATTCAAAAGTTTGATGTTGAGCAAAATTGAAAATGTTTCCCTATGTATGTATCTAATGGTTAAGAACACGCGTTTCCTCCTAAGAGGTCACAAGTTCAAATCCAGAGGGGGTAGGGTATGTATACCTATGTAGACTTTAGCAGTCAAATCGTTGCATGAAGAGGGTCCCTTGTGCCACAAACAAGGGGGTCTCATACACCAATTTGGTGTTTGTCTTGGTTGTTACCTTAAAATTATATTATTATTATTTTATGAAAATTCTCGGATAATGACCTCTCATACTTCTATCTTAGAGTTTTTCAAATTAAATTAAATGGTGATCTCAAGATCCAACAATACATGTAACTAAGCATACTAAGGACAAGAATGAGAAAATAATGTTTGTTATGAGTCGGATTCATCATTGCTCCATCAAAACACAACACTATAACAAAAAAAGACTACCATACTCACAAGCAAATATAACAAAAAAAATGACTACCATACCCATAGCAAAAGTGTCTACATCTAGAGGGTGTCCAAGACTAACCAAAAAAAATTGCGAGTTTAGCAAGAGAGAATACCCATCATCGCTACAGTAGGAACAAATGTCTCCAACAAATATTGTGCCCATTACATCCAACGAACAATGCCCTTCACTTCCTTTATTAAAGAAAGACATCAAAATGTCCAAAATAAGCAAATAAATTGGAAGGGGAGCGTCAGTGGGCATATGCATCAAACCCAATTCAAGAAACAAACAAATGATCGCGTGGATATTGTTAAAACCAAATCAAATATAAAGTATTATTCCCTGCCTTAAGGCAATAGGGACTATTGTAAACGATTTTCTCAATTCTATTAATCTATGCAAAAACTGATGCTTTGTACTCTATAGTTTTAACACACTTTTTCCTTACATATCAAACACCGACAACAAGTTTTGTTTACCAATCAAACAATTTGAGGTCTTATTTGGCTTCATATCGAGGCCATTTTGATTTATCTATGTTTTTTTGCTAGCTTTAACCTTAAGATTTTCGATATAAATTTTAGAGAGGAACTAATGTTATTTCTTGAGATAACATTAGTTCTCTAATATTTTTTGTTACTATACTTTTTTATACCCATGTAATTTAACAAGCTCATATATAGGTCCCCTTTTCAAAAATTACATTCCACATGGGATGCATGCAAACTAATTTCAATTTCATATCCATCTGGAACCATCCGGGAGCCTTGCATGCAAGGCATTTTCAATTTCATATGCATATGGAGCCAAAAGTTGAGCATATGTCAATAGACAAAGCCATCTATCCATCTAGGTAACAAGAGAAGAACCTCATTCTCACTCCCACAACCTCATTCTCACTCCGACAAGCATCAATATTTTTGACGGAACATTTCCTCTGCAACTCCAAGAGCACAAATCTGCATTCTAGGTAGCTATGGTCGACTACCAACAATGTCCTCTTCTGAAGCTTTGCATATATCCTCCTATAGCCTTCAAGTAGTACATCATGGATATTCTTTCATTGCTTCTCCTACACAAAATTGGATGGACATGAATATTATTATTATTATTATTTGTACTATACTACCGAACCCTAACTTCCATTATTGACGTACTAACCCGATACTAACTTCCATTATTGGCAGTTATAATCATGGATATGAATTCATTGCTTCCCATACACAAAATTGGATGGGCATTCATATTTGTGATTATTTATGCTGTAATAACCAGATACTAACTTGCATTATAGGTACAATGTGATGGATAAAAATATAACTAACCTGTAACTATATTCTTGGTCTGGTGATGCAGTTGGTAGCATCCAAATTCATGTTTCATATTTTCGATTTAGTAGAAGCCAACCCACACAACCAACCTTTATGTCTCTTTATTGTATAACAATTGTCTCTTTACTGTATAGCAGAAAATTGTATAGTAGAAAATTGTAATTATTAGATAGCTAGACTACAAGTTTAACTCAATAGTCTACAACAAATTTAGCTTACCAATATATTATATAGCAGAAAATTGTAATTATTAGATAACTAGACTACAAATTTAACTCAATAGTCTACAACGAATTTAGCTTACCAATCTATTATAACAGTAACTATGAATTTATTTTATCCCAATTTTTGTTTCATGATTTCTTTACTATATAGCAATTGTCTCTTTACTATATAACAAAAAATTGTAATTATTTGATAACTAGACTACAAATTTAACTTAGTAGTCTACAACGAATTTAGCTTACGAATCTATTATAGAAGTAACTATGAATTTATCTTATCCCAACTTATGTTTCGTGATTTAGAGTGCCTTTATCATTGTCGTTGAAGGTAAGCCACAAAGCCAACCTTTATCATTGTAGCTAAAGGTAACCCAAGGATCCAACCTTTATCATTGTAGTATCTGTAATTTATTATTGTAGTATCTCTCTTTACAGTATAGAAGAAAATTATAGTTATTGCAGTACTAGACTACAAATTTAGCTCATTAGTCTACTATGAATTTAGCTTACCAGTCTATTATAGTACTAACTATGATCAAAACTTCCTCCTCACGCTGAGCATGGTTGTAAAGAAAGAAAGCATTCTTCTCCTTCCAGTGCATACAAAAATATCCATTTCCTCTATTGAATGCTAGCTTTCCATAATGGTTGTACTAGATATCCCTTGCTCACAAGATGATAATATTTATATGGAGGGTCACTACAATTCGATAATATTTATATGGCGGGTCACTGCAATTCGATAATATTTATATGGCGGGTCACTACAATTATTACTCAAGTGATCTCTGGGAAAATGTATCATCATGTATCAAGGTTTTTATAGGTGTTGTAT
This sequence comes from Picea engelmannii, assembly GCA_009831015.1. Lineage (NCBI taxonomy): Eukaryota > Viridiplantae > Streptophyta > Pinopsida > Pinales > Pinaceae > Picea > Picea engelmannii. Next base: position 568,691 of record ML781416.1, read on the forward strand.
ATACTCCATCACCATTACCCTTAGCTTAGGGTCTGAGTGGTAGTAAAGCAAGTTGTGTGTAATAATGATCCCAAATTTTCTCCTCTCCTCTCCTACATCAACTACGCTAGCCTAACCCCTTATATCACTATGGGCATTAGATTGTTGGTGGAATCAATCTCATTCTTTTGGTTCAAATGGATGTTGATTCACCTAAGCATTGACACTTTGATTCTCTATTCGAAGGAAGCCACTTTGGTTCAATTAATTTGGCACTCTGGTTCTCCAGCCGAAGGAATCCACTCTGGTTTAATTGGTTTGGAGCTCTGGTTCTCCAACCAATGGAAGTCGCTTTGGTTCAATTGGTTCAAGAGAATAAACAACCACCAACCACATTTTCTACGTTGGTTCAGTGCAATCTGGTTTGGTGGAGCTTGCATGGTGACCCGTTGAGGAGAACCAAGATCGTTCCTATAGAAACAATATGCATGTACCTTGAGGAGAACCAATATTGTCCCTATATAATAAATATGCACGCACCTTGAGGGAAAGGGGAAACCCTTCTATAAATCTCCTTTTCATAAGTCATTTGTAGCCTCAACCTGTCATCTGCCAGGGTCAAATTGCTACAACACTTCCTAGAGGAGGTCCGCACTCCACAAAAGCATGATGATGCATGTTCTTCACTTAGGGAAGGTTGGGGGATGATGAACTAACTGTTGGCATGTTTACAAGAAGGGCGTGCTTGTCATTGATGGCAAGAACAACATAAACGATCAACAAGCAGGCATGCAAGGAAGATCAGCAGACAGGCAGGCAAGGAAGAACAACATTGATCGAATGACAAGATCAGCAGTGTAAGAAAAGAAGGAGGAAAACAGTCAAAGAATGACAAAGGTTCTCGAAGTTTCGCAGATCGAGAAATCTAAAGGAAAGAGATTCAAACTCGCGATATGCGAAATCGCGATAACAATCTTGACAGTCGATTCAAGAAGGACACGTGGTGAACGCCAAAGGTTTTTGTTTCGGAATTTCACAGATCGGGAAATCCAAAGGAAATAGGTTCAAACTTGCAATATGTGAGATTGTGATGATATCTGGACCGTCAGATCATTAGAGATCTCGATCGTTGATCAAGCTCGATAAAGGTCATAAGTTCACGGAACACGAAGCGCCTTTTGGCGTAGCCTGTGGTCACCGTCGGTGGTCACGTGAAGGGAAGAAGCTAGTAGAGGTAAGGTCCACCTTGGAGTCTCGGTGATCACAACTGGGAGAATCAAGACTATTCATCACATGAATCGCGATATGCGAGATCGTGATGAGATCTGGATCGTCAGATCACCAGAGATCTCGACTGTTGATCAGGCTCGATGAAGTTCGCGAAATATGAAGTGCCTATTGGCGCAGCTTGTGGTCATAGCCCATGGTCATGTGAGGGGAAGAAGCTAGTGATTCTAAGCTCCATCTTGGAGTCTCGACAATCATGACTTGGAGTGTCAAGATCCTCTATCACAGGAATGTCGAGATACAAGATCATGAAATTAACACTCTGTTTAGTGCTCGGTTGCAACCAGTGGGCATATGAATTAAACGCAAGACCCTACGAACTCCATCCAACAATGCAGGTGAATTTAAGTATGATCGAAGGGCTACTGCCGCTCTTTACAATTAATTGATCAGTGGTGATTCAGTTGTTGAAGCGGTCTTTGGAGGTTCACAGTGTAACTGCTAGAAACCACTGATGGGTTCTGCCAAAGGACTCAAAGAGACTTATGTGTGATTATCAGAGGTGCTGAAGAGTCTCTAGGAATCTGGTAGTGGAATGAAGACTGTTCATAGAGGCAACTGATAGATGGATCTAACTACTAGAGAAGCTCAAGAGTTTCCATGATGAACATGTAGAGTACTCGACATGAGAGAGCATGCAGAAGCATGGTGGGATAGCATGCACAAGGTGCACAAAGACTATAAGTATGAAGAATAGAGAAGAGATGGGCGTTTTTGCTGTTAAGTGGGATAAACAAGTGAAGAAAGAGGGAGAGAGCAGCAGAAGAGATGCACAACAGAGGAATGGTGCATTAAAGGGATATGGCATACAGTGCATAAATTGAGAAGGACATAAAGCATAGAGGAGTGTGCATAAGACACTGATGCAGACAGAGCAACGCAATGTAGCAGAACAACGATGAGACTGGTAAGCCATGGAAGAACTTTATATCGTTGTAATAAGTATTAGTAACAAAGATTTATATTTCAGGGTGGTAGGGAGGTGCTAGGGAGGATGGTTGTCCTAAGTGGTTCAAGTGGGTGCTTGAACGCAGGGAGTTGTATCTTCCATCTAGTTGTAGCCAGAGAAACCAGGGTGGCAGGGTGGTGCAAGGGAGAACTGTTGTTCTCTGTTTTACAGGTTGGTGCCTGTATGATCAGAAGTTGGTGCTTCCATCCAGTTAGTGCTGGAACACTTGGGGACTTGGTGCTTCCTTCTAGTTGGTTCTAGAGAAACCAGAGAGTTGGTGCTCTCAGCAAGTAGCATCTTGCAAAAATAGAGGTTGCAGCCTCATTATGAGTTGGTTCTCATATGTATGATAATGTAAAGAATGTAAATATTACTTATCATATAAAGAAGAAGAGGTTTTTATCCTTTATTGGTTTCCTCAGGAAATATCTGTCTCTGTGTATCTCATATGTGTGACTGATGTTGAATGTGCTATTACTTATTTCCCTGCATTATTGTGATTGTCATTGAGTACTTTGTAAAGAGTTTAAAATAAGCATAATTGTTTAAGCACAGTAACAACTGATTCACCCCCCCCCCTCAGTTGTCCAACAATTGGTATCAGAGCCGACCCCTTTTATCTAAGGGTAGATCCTAGAGATTAAACATGTCAAACCATGAAGGAAATTCAACCAATAAGGCCCCTCTGTTCAATGGAACAAACTTTGCTTTCTGGAAAGTGAGAATGAGAACCTACATAATGGCTTTAGGAGAAGATGTCTGGGATGTGGTAGATATTGGTTATGTAAATCCAATTGTACTAGCTAACAAGGATGACAAGCTAGAATTTAGCTTCAACGCTAAGGCTATGAATGCAATCTTGAGTGGGCTTGCAGAAGCATAATTCATAAAATTTATGCACCTAGGAACTGCCAAAGAAATGTAGGACAAACTCATTAGCAGTTATGAAGGTAATGAGAAGGTAAAGGTTGCCAAGCTACAAACCTATAGAATACAGTTTGAACAACTGAAGATGAAGGAAAATGAAACTGTTGGAAAATACTTTCTGAGGGTAGAAGAAATGGTAAATGCAATGAAAGAACTTGGTGAAACAATTGAGGAACCTTCTTTAGTTCAAAAAAACTTGAGATCTCTCCCAGATAGATTCAACCCGAAGGTCTCTGCTATAGAAGAACTTAATGATCTAAAAACCTTGGAGTTTGATCAACTTCTAGGAACATTGACTGCATATGAAATGAGAATAGTTAAAGATAAACCCACCTCCAGAGAAGCATCATTTAAAGAAGACAAGAATGAGGATTATGATCCCGATGAAATTGAAGCAAAATTTGTGAAGAGAATGAAGAAGGGATCAGACAAATACAAAGGTAAATTGCCTTTCAAATGTTTCAACTGTGGTAGTATAGGTCATTTTTCAAATAAATGTCCCCACGAAGGAAAGGATCAGACATGTGATGATGAGGAGAAGTACAAACACATAAATTTATTTAAAGAGAATAACTTTAAGAAGAAAAGTCTTTGCGTAAAAAATGATGATGATCCTTCAGATGATGAAGACAGTGACTCCTCTATTGAAGATAAACTAAATGACTTCATACTTATGGCCAAAGAGGATTATAATAATAAAAACATAGGAAGTGATGCTAATGAAGAAGAAGTTGTGGTTGACATGGAAGGAGAACTGATCAGTGCACTAGAAGAGATTGACATACTAAGAATTAAGAACAGAAAGCAAAGACAATTGCTGATACAATTCGAGAAAGACAATAAAGAAACTGATGAAGACCTTGTCCTACTAAAAGTGGAATTAGAAGAGGCAAAGAAAATCGAAGACATTCTGAAATGACACTTATCAGAAAAGAAGGCAAGATGTGAAGCCTTAGAACAAGAAGTAGTAAAAACTAGGAAAGAGATGGAGAAGTTTCAAGCCTTGTATAATCAAAATCTGTCAAGTATCAAAGCCTTAGAAGGATTAGCCACCATTCTGAATCAACAAAAGAATCCAAAGCTGAAAACTGGTTTGGGTTATGAAGAGGGATCAAGTAGTGGTAAGCCAAGAAACAAAGAACACATCAGGTTTGTCAAATCTACAACCAATGACAATAACAAACCTGCAAAGACAATGGAAGACAATCAACCGCTCAGGACGAGTAAAGAGAAAGGTTCTAGGACTAAATATGTAGAACAAAGAAATAATGTGCACCCTACTGAAAGATGCCATTAGCATGGAAGAAATCGATCTGGTCAAAGAAGACAACCATTTTCCAGGTACAAAGAACTTTTCTATGGCTATTGTTTCTACTGTTCTAACTTTGGTCACAAAACTGTAAATTGTTCCTTAAGACTTAGACATGAGCAATTAAGATTCCAAAGAAATAAATACTTGCCACAACAAAGAATGATACAACCAAGTAACAAACCTTCACAAATTGCAAATTGCCAAATCAAGTCTAGGGACATGCAACTAAGGAGGTCAAGAAATAATCAACAATCAACGAATAGACAATGATGGAACAATAATTTTAACCTGTTGAACAATGATATAATCTGTCATAACTATGGACATAAATCTGTTGACTGTCGATTAAGGAACTATGAACCAGATTTGAATTCCCCTGCTGAAAATGTCAAGTTTTGGAAGAAGAAAGAAAGTGACAAGTGTGGATTAGTGTTGTCAGCTCAAAGAAAAATGAACCCTTGGTATATAGACAGTGGATGCTCCAAACATATGACAGGAGACAAAGGTAAGCTTCTATCTCTAAGTGAAAGCAAATCAGGAAACATAACCTTTGGAAATGATGCTCCAGGTAAAATAAAGGGTAAAGGGATGGTGAGTTTAAATAATGGAAAAGGAAAAGCCCAAGATGTTTTACTTGTAGATGGGTTGAAACATAATCTACTCAGTGTAAGCCAAATGTGTGACAGAGGATGTAAAGTGGTGTTCACGTCCAAGGACTGCAAGATAAAGTTTGTAAACTCAGGACAAGTGGTGGCCAAAGGCATAAGGACATAAAATAATGTATATGTGATGAAAGAAAATAGAGAAAAATGTCATCTAACCAAACATGATGAAAGCTGGTTATGGCATAAGAGACTTGGACATCTAAACTTTGACCACTTAATCAAACTCAAAAATCTTGAGGCAGTAAAAGATCTTCCAAGAATATCAAAGCCCCAAGATTCAATGTGTAAACCTTGCCAAGTAGGAAAGCTAAATAGGACACAGTTTAAGTCCAAGAGATTTACTTCAACAGAGAAACCACTCCAACTAGTTCAAATGGATTTATGTGGACCATCAAGACAGGAAGGCACAGGGAAAGAAAACTACTCCATGCTGATTATTGATGATTACTCCAGACTTACTTGGGTTGCCTTTCTCAAGGAAAAAGATGAAGCATTTGAGAAGTTTAAAATATTTAAGGCTTTAATTGAGACTCAAACAGGCAAGAGGTTAAGGGCAGTAAGATCAGATTGAGGAGGAGAGTTTATGTCAAGTGACTTCAAGGAATTCTGTGATAAGCATGGGATCAAGAGAGATTACACAATCCGAAGAACTCCACAACAAAATGGAGTAGTTGAGAGGCAAAACAGAACAATGCAGGAAATGGCCAGGTCAATGATGAATGAGAAGAACATTGGTCAAACCTACTGGGCAGAAGCAATACACACAACAGTCCATGTTCTTAACAAATCCCACCTCAAACCACAAAGTGACAAGACACCTTATGAACTGTGGTATGGGAGACCTGCTTCAATTAAACACTTCAAAGTCTTTGGGAGTAAATGTTACATAAAGAATAATGATGAGAACCTTGGAAAATATGATGACAAGGCTGATGAAGGTATCTTCTTAGGGTATGCTACAAATAGTAAAGGATACAAATTCTATAATAAGAGGCTGCATAAAATGGTCCACTGTATTGACGTAAAAGTTGATGAAGGAATCCCAGTAAGAGAGGTGTATAGTAATGAGTCTTCTACAGAAGACACAGCTAAAGCCGAAGATGAACAGGTCCAAGAATAAAAAAATGAAGACTCTGAATCAGATGAAGACACAGATACTCAGACAGACTCAAATCAACAGACAACATCAAATTCCTCCTCCAGAATCAATCAAAAGAACCATCCTGCAAGTCAGATCATTGGTGAAAAAGACAAAGGTGTACAAACCAGGAGAAAGATAATCAAAAATACTGAGCAATCACATATCACTTTCATATCCAGGCTGGAACCCAAGAAATTTAATGAAGCTAGCAAAGATGACCTTTGGGTTAAAGCAATGAATGATGAACTTGATCATATTGAGAAAAACAATACGTGGGAGATGGTTCATAGACCGGAAGGTAAAAATATCATTGGTTTCAAATGGATCTTTAAGAATAAGTTGAATGAGTAGGGACAAGTTGTCAGGAACAAAGAAAGATTGGTCTGTAAAGGCTATGCTCAAATAGAAGGATTGGATTTTGATGAAACATTTGTGCCCGTAGCAAGGTTAGAAGCTATCA
>ML781416.1:578377-605660 GCA_009831015.1 Picea engelmannii
GAGATCCCTGCTTAGAAAGAAAGGAATCAGACTGCCTTGTTCTCTGTAGACTTCAATCTCACAAGTGTGCTAAACAGAAGTAAGGCCCAAGGTTCCTGCTTAGACAGGAAGGAACTAAGTGCTTTGTTTTCTGTTAGATAGAGATTATTGTTTTCTACATTATTGCTTTCATGAAAGAGTGTTAGTACCGAGTCTCTGTTTGAGAGTAAGGGTCCTGTTCTCTGATTACAAGATAGTTGTTCTTACCCATTGCAATGTTATTTTAAAATGTAATGCAGGATTCTTAATTTGAACTATAAAGAATTGCAATAGGGAGATCTCTTTCCTGTGATACAATTCAGAACTTCAGTTCATTTCAGCAAGTTAGAGAGAATGATTTCTTTACTACANATATATAGTGCGCAACTACCTTTGAAACAAAAGACTTCCCTGGGTTGATAATTTATGTTTCACTTGGTTGTTTGAAATTAATTAAGCAATTATAGTGACCAACACTAAGCTCCATCTTGGAGTCTCAACAATCGTGACTTGGAGTGTCGAGATCCTCTATCACAGGAATGACGAGATATGAGATCGTGAAATTAACACTCTGTTTAGTGCTCGGTCACAGCTAGTGGGCATATGAATTAAATGCAAGACCCTACGAACTCCATCCAATGGTGCAGGTGAATTTAAGTATGATCAAAGGGCTATTGCTTCTCTTTACAGTTAATCAATCAGTGATGATTCAGTTGCTAAAGCGGTCTTTGGAGGTTCACAGTGTAATTGCTAGAAACCACTGATGGGTTCTGCCAGAGGGCTTGAAGAGACTTCTGTGTGATTATCAGAGGAGCTAAAGAGTCTCTAGGAATCTGCTAGTGGAATGAAGACTGTTCGTAGAGGCAATTGACAGATGGATCTAACTACCAGAGAAGCCGAAGAGTTGGCATGATGAACAGGTAGAGTAATCGACATGAGAGAGCATGCAGAAGCATGGTGGGACATCATGCACAAGGTGCACAAAGACTATAAGTATGCAGAACATAGAAGATATGGGAGTTGTTGCTGTTAAGTGGGATAGACAAGTGAAGAAGGAGGGAGAGAGCAATAGAAGAGATGCACAATAGAGGAATGGTGCATTAAAGGGACATGGCATACAATGCATAAATTGAGAAGGACATAAAGCGTAGAGGAGTGTACAAAAGACACTGATGCAGACAGAGCAGTGCAGTGTAGCAGAACAACGATGAGACTGGTAAGCCATTGAAGAACTTTATATCATTGTAATAAGTATTAGTAACAAAGATTTATATTTTAGGGTGGTAGGGAGGTGCTAGGGAGGACAATTGTCCTAAGTGGTTCAAGTGGGTGCTTGAACACAGGGAGTTGTAGCTTCCATGTGGTTGCAGCCATAGAAACCAGGGTGGTGCAAGGGAGAACTATTGTTCTCTATTTTACAGGTTGGTGCCTGTATGATCAGAAGTTGGTGCTTCCATCCAGTTGGTGCTGGAACACTTGAGGAGTTGGTGCTTCCTTCAAGTTGGTGCTAGAGAAACACAGGGAGTTGGTGCTTCCTTCTAGTTGGTGCTAGAGAAACCAGAGAGTTGGTGCTCTCAGCAAGTAGCAGCTTGCAAAAATAGAGGTTGCAACCTCATTATGAGTTGGTGCTCATATGTATGATAATGTAAAGAATGTAAAGATTACTTATCATATAAAGAAGAAGAGGTTTTTATCCTTTATGGGTTTCCTCAGGAAATATCTGTCTCTGTGTATCTCATATGTGTGACTGATGCTGAATGTGCTATTACTTATTTCCATGCATTATTGTGATTGTTATTGAGTACTTTGTAAAGAGTTTAAAATAAGCATAATTGTTTAAGCATGGTAACAACTGATTCACCCCTCCCCCCTCTTAGTTTTCCAACACTATCTGGTTATCCATTTACCAAGCAAGCGAGGGGAATGGAGCTTGGTCTGAGAAAATCTGGTGGTCATGGACATTCACAAACCAGTTAAATCCTAAACCCCCTTATGTATGATCCCGACATTTTAGTTAAGGGGGACCTTGATTCATGGGAATTGATCGCAGTGATTAGTTCAAGGGTCATTGGTATGGATGGATCGTTTAATAATGCATTATGGTTTTCCCATCAACACATGTTCACACCACCTAAAAGTTGACACATTACTTTGTAAACATATTAGCATGTCTACAAGATCTTTTAACCACATGTCTTGTTTTTTCTATTGTCTTTGGGTAAAATTAACTTCACATAACTTCAAACTCCTTGTCTAGCATGATTTATTGAGCTGGCAGCTTATATATGGTATTGAAAGTGTAGGGTGAATATGAAACCATCATAGTCCCTTTATTAAAATAAAGGTTGCAAACTTTGGTGTTTGATCATTGAATTAACAAATTTATTGCATTGGACCAAAAAAGAGTATTCTACTATTGGAATTTTTTTGTCTTATGTCTCAAACAAGTGTCCAAAATTTAAGTCGTATGAGACACCAATACTAGGATAAAATTTGTTGTACACTCGATGAATGAATTCGGGCACAATAAGCTCTTCCATTTACTTCTTGTTTGATTTTTTTTTTCCTTCTTTAAAGTCATGTTGACAAATATGTACTTCCACAATTGCCAAACATTCAACCATTAATCATTACCTTAAAAACATGTTCAGGTAATTCAAATAAACTAGAGGGTGGTGCAAGAATATAACCTTGGATCAACACCTCGGATGTGAGTACAATTGAGGAGAAAACGTGATAAAGATTATAGGAAATGTCCCAATCTGAGAATAACAAGGATCACAACAAACTAATGGAGGTAAGAAATACCATGGTTAAGCGTAGCAGGAAAGATTAAGTCCAAGAAGATTGATGAATCCAAATGGACTCAGAAAACGTTCCACATGTAGAAGAAATTTAAATCATATATATACTCACCATGCAAGATGATGACAATCATAGTTCACTACTTAATTACCCACACAACTATTCCATTCACCATGCATAACACTCAACTAGCAAGGATGAACGATGGAAGACTCTAGACGAACTCTGGTTAACTTGTGGCATGGTTCAAATTCAACAATTCACAATCGTATTGTAGTTGCATCATGAGAAGCCACAATTCCCTTGCAATTGGACAATGAACCCTTTCCGAATGAAACTATCAAATCCTTAGCTCAAGGTATTATAATTGCTACTGCAATGCTCACTACACCAACCAACAATCCATGAAGGATACAGTGATATTATTAATAGATTTGTATATCCTTCACTATATACCAGAGTGTAAAAGAAGCTATCATAACTATATACAACCTATGTATACAACCTTACACTTACACTCTATGTATACAACCTAGCGATAATGGAATATATATATAAACAATGGCCCCTTTCTCACTTATTTAAATTCTTTACTCGTGGTCACTAGGCTAGGGGTGAATGGCCTATCCTTCGCGGTTGACAGAGAGATAATGAAATATAATCGTTGGATGTTTGGCTCACCTCTACGTCAAAAATCCTAATCGCGGGTACGAAGGTGATTTTCACCTCTATGTTCCTTTGCACTCCATCCAGTGAAAGAGAGAATGGAATGGTAGTATTTATCCTGGGTACCTTGAACCCCTAATCGCTATCACTAAGTGAAATGTGGGTTGTCTCTCCTTCGCAGATGGTAGGCTAATAGCATAATAAACATATGGAATGCCCTTTTCTTACCTTGGATACTTTTAATAGCAATCGTAAATCCTCAATTAACAATTCTTTTTCCTTCACGATCGGTCTATAAATCAATTGCATCATAAAACAGTGGGACCCCTAACAAATACACTGGAAACCTTAATCACGGTCGCGAAAGTGAATGAAAATAGCCCCTTCTGTGGTTAACAGAGAGATAGCAATAGCATTCTAACCTTAGTCACTCAGTCATTGAATTGTGATTACGCCTCTACAATCCTTCAATTAATATTTCTCCACAATAATATCTGTGTGAGATGCAGTGTCATAATACTATTTCTTTACCGCAATTTTTGTTGGTATATTTAATAGGTTTTTAATGCTTAATCAGTTTTGTATGGACAAGATTAAATATTGATGGAATATTCTTAGTCATCCCAATAAATCAATGGTTGTGATTTCAATCACTAACTTCCTCACTATTATAAAGGCACCCGTTTACATGTTTATTTTTTTACTTTTACTTGATCATATTTAAAATTTACTATGGTGGCTAGCCGATTGCCATGACTGGGTGATTAAAAATGATTAAGGTTTTGTTACAGAGTGGAGAGATGTGAATATGGAACAAAACCATTTATGGCAATGTGTAGCAGTGCGTTTCATTTTATGGACGCTTTTCATTTTTCTGGGCCGAAACCTTTCAACGTTCACCAGCCATGAGTTTGCGACTGTGCTAGTATATGAAATGTTTTATTTTATCAAGAAATCGACCATTGAACACAAGAACCTTCATTTGAACTGCAGAATCCCTAGACGTGAACTAAGGCAACAACCTTCTTCAAAATCATACTTTCTCCTTGTCAAAAGCTTTAAACTACTCCAGAGGATTGCTTCTTTGAAGCTCCCCTTGTTTCTACTCTCATGAATAATGCGCTAGGAATTCAAAATTTGTGGAGGAAGTACTATTTTATATCAAAATTGATTCCATAGAAGTATAGTTTTTGAAGTTTTGAAGCTAGAGGAAGCATTTTGCTCAATAATTTTTTCAGAAAGTTGGAGGGGATTTATTTGAAAACAAAAGGAATAGTTAGTGGAATGGATGATTCCACTAAACATTCATCTATTTAGGATCTATTTAGGGTATAAATTTTATAAGCACTCCTATTCTTCAAGTATAAATTTGATAAGAACTCCCATTCTTCAAGTAAATTTTTTATGATAGATTTCTTTTTAAAATTACCTTTGGCATTTTCCCATTTATGTGTTTTTTTTACTCGTAAAAATACATATCAATTTTCTACTATCATGAATAATGTGCTAGGAATTCAAAATTTGTGGAGGAAGTACTATTTTATATCAAAGTTGATTCCATAGAAATATAGTTTAACATCCCCAACCACCAACAATGTTGGGCAATGCCACTACTCAGACGCTTCAACTAGCTCTGATACCAATTTGTAACGTCCCCAACCATCACTAGGTCGGGCAACACTACCAACACAACCTTAACATTGTCATTAATGCTCTGATACCAATTTGTAACATCCCCATCCACCAACAGTGCTGGACAATGCCACTACTCAGACACTTCAATTATCTCTAATACTAAACTGCAACATCCTCGACCCTCCACAGAGACCGAGTAATGCTACCACTACAGAATATACACTTATATATGACATATGCATTTTAATGAAATTAAAACACTTAACACAAAGTAATCAAAGAATTACTGCTACCATACAGAATCAATGGAATCAACAATAATTCATATATGCAATAGAATACATGATAACATTCAAGCATCATTAGCACAAACATGCATAACATATAAATTAAGCACATATTGATACTTATATTTTCAACTGGAGTAACACCACCAACTGCGTGCAAAAATTCCACGAACCTCCCATCCATAGACCATGCTGCTCATCACGCTTAGTAGTGGGTCACCCCCAAGATGGGACTAAGCTATACCTAGGGCAAGGGAATCCTAGACTAGGTTGAGGTTACAAGAAACTGAACAATGCAACTAGAAGGATTCTCTCAAGGAGCCTTCTTACGCCCACTACTCACATACTCTCATTCCCCACACACCTATTCCACCCAGGAGTATACACCTTCATTGTCACACAGTCCATTGACTGCTTCCCTCTCAGGGTCTCAACAACACGCTGAATCAAGAATTCTCAGATCTCCGTAGCTAGTGCTGGACTCTCTCTGGGAGAAAACCACTTCCTAGCAAACTCTCTCACTTGGAGAGAGTTGTTCACATGCTTGAAAACATTCCCCTTCAACCACGGGCCTGACAACCTACTTCTTCAACCAGTTTCAACTCAATTCCCGCAAGGTGAGGACAAAAACCACTGGTTAATACAACTCAGGAAAACAGAAGGCAACAATCCAAAATGGTTAAGGTACGAACTCAACTCTGCAAGGAACTACGTGGCTAGAACAACCAACCGTTATGACACAAAATGACTTAGACATTTATAGAGTTCTCGGACTTCACAGGAGACATGGATCAGTCCACGGGTTTTCCACTGGTTTCAGGGTGCATGACAAGGAATCAACATAGAGGTCGATCATGGAGGTTTTGGGTTCAGACTCCAGATGGAAGAATGGACAATGAACAATATTCTCATGAGGGTTTCCTTCACTGTGCATGGGTATGCAGAGGTAGTTGTAGAGGAAAACCGGTTAAAATGCCCCAAATCCTAGCGAAATTAAGTAGAGGATGACAGAATGAGAGAGAAAACCCCCAACACGACTGACTTATTCAGATTTAACTTCATGAGCCCAGGTCGATACCTGTCTTCCTGGATCTGCATGCACTCCATTTTGAATACGTTCCTTTCCTAGGAACTTCGGACAACACTTGGTCAATTGACCACCTTAGCTTTTTAGGAAATAATAATAAATTATTATCCTTTTTAGAGGTAAGCCCCCTAGCTTAGCCCCTAGGCCCACACACTTAGCCTCCTCCCTTACCCAACCTTGTGGAATCTTATTCCCCCGCCACTCTTTCTTCATGGTCGGTCTACACACAATGATGTTTACAGTTTTATTAATGATTTTGCATAATTACATATACAAAACATGCTCCTGGCCTTAGCATCCCAGGATCTCTGGCCTAATCATCACATAAGCCTCCTAGCTTATTATAAATCGCCTCACCATCCTAACAAACATGTTTACAATTCATAATTTGTAATATTCCATATATAAAAAGTATGCAGAAAATAAATAAAATGCTAGAAATGGCAGATGAACAACAATATAACTAGAATAACACCACAATAATACTGAAATGATAACAGAATAACACTAGAAAGAGCACTTAGATTACTGAAAGCAATGTTCATGGGCCTCTTCGAGGGGGAAACCTCCAGTCGAGAAGAGCTCTATTAAAATAATATCCAAGGTAGGGTTCTCATACCCTCGACTCCTATTTATACTAAATATGTCTATCAAAAGAACCATCTAGAGGAAGATCCTTCTAGAAGTGGAAGCTTCTATTAGGTCTTCTTACATTCAACTATTCTACTTTATTGCAAGGCCTTATTAATATTGACCTTTATTACATCTAAACATATTGTTCTACCTACGTGAGGGTTAGGTCCCTAACATGTCCTCCCCCTTAAAAACAACCTTGTCCTCAAGGCTTGAGATGTGGAAATTTCTGCAGAATGGTAGCTAGTTCCCAAGTGGCATCTGCTAGAGTTGTATCTTTCCACTGGACTAACACTTCCTTGATGGTTCTTTGATGCAGACGACGCTCACACTAGTCCAAAACTACTTGCAGTTGTAGCCAAATAGATCCTTCTTCGTCCAACTCGGGAAGGTTGGTTTAAATTTGGTACTTAGTTTCAATCACCTTCTTTAAGCTTGAAACATGAAAAATAAGATGTAGCTTAGAATGACTGGGAAAAACTAACTGATAGGCCATCTATCCCACATGCTTGAGAACGGTATAAGGACCATAAAATTTGGGCGCCAACTTTTGATAATGCTCAGCCTTGAGGGAATTTTGCTTGTAAGGTTGCAGTTGAAAAAACACCTGATCCCCTTCTACAAATTGACATTCAGAGCGACCTTGATTTGCTTGTTTCTTCATGTGATTCTGTTCCATGACCAAATTCTCTTTGAGGGTGTGGAGAATAGCCTCTCTAACTATAAGCGTTTGGTCAACCACCTGGATCTTTGAGACACCTGGTAAGTATGAGAGAACTGAAGGTGGATTTTGTCCATATATCGCTTCAAAAGGAGTCATGCGGGTAGTTGTATGGTATGAAGTGTTGTACCACCATTCAGCTAGGGGTAACCATTGAGCCCACTAATTTTTCTTTTCCGATGCAAAACACCTCAAATATGTTTCCAAACACTTGTTGACAAATTCAGATTGACCATCAGTATGTGGATGATAAGCTGTTCTTAGATGCAATTGGGTGCCTTGTAGATGGAACAGTTCTTGCCAAAAATTGCTGGTGAAAGTTGGGTCGCGATCAGAAACAATAGAATGTGGCATGCCATGAAGCTTGAAGACCTGATCCATGAAAAGTTGAGCCACAATGGATGTTGTAAATGGATGTTGAATAGAACATATATGAGCATACTTGGAAAGGCGATCAACAAGCACCATGATGAATGATTTATTTCCCGATTTGGGTAAGCCGATAATAAAATCCATAGATATATCCCTCCAAATAGAAGGTGGAATAGGAAGTGGTTGTAGTGTGCTAGGAGATTTGACTGTTTCTCCCTTGTTGTGTTGACACACATGAAATTTAACTACAAAATTATGAACGTCTTGTTTCATAACATCCCATAAAAAAGAACGTTTGACCCTATCATAGGTTTTGGTAAACCCGAAGTGCCCAGAAGTGGGTGTAGCATGAAGCTCAGAAAGTATCGTGGATTTAAGTTTTGATTTTTTACTTAAATACAAACGGCCTTTGTATCGAAGCTCATCATGGAGCCAAGAGTACCCTGGAGAAATTGGAGAATTGGAATGAAATTGTTGTATCAGATGTGAAATTTTGGGAACTTGTATCCATTCCTGGAGAACGACTTGGAGCCAATTTGGTACAATGAAGGAGAGCGAAAAAAGGGATCCTTCATCTTCATATTTTTGGAAAATTTCTTCTGCAACCACATTGCCTTTTCCTTTCTTGTAAATGATCTCATAATCATATCCAAATAGCTTAATCACCCATTTTTGTTGCTTTGGGGAGGAAATGCGTTGTTCCAGAAAATACTTAAGGATTTGATGGTCTGTCTTAATTTGGAAGCATTTCCCCAATAGATAAGGATGCCACAGATCAACGATATGTAGAATAACCAACATTTCCTTTTAATAGATTGATTTTCCTAGGTTTTGTTCAGATAGTTGCTTGCTGGTAAAGGCCAAGGGCTGACCCTCTTGCATAAGGACAACGCCAATTCCTTTCCCTGAAGCACCACATTCCAGGACAAAGGTCTTTGTGAAATCAGGAAGGGATAGGACTGGAGTTGTGCACATGGCCATCTTTAAGGTTTGAAACTCTTGAGCAACTGTTGGAGTCCAAGTGAAAGAGTTATTTTTTTAGGAGTGCAGTGAGAGGGGTTGCAATCTTTCCATAATTCTTGACAAACTTGCGATAATAACTTGTTAAGCCTAGAAATCCACGCAAGATTTTGAGAGTATTTTGGTGAGGCCAGTCTTGCATAGCTTCAATCTTTTTAGGATCCACCCTGACACCGTCTTTAACAACCAGATGACCCAAGTACTCGACTTCTGAGGCGCCAAAAGCACATTTAGACTGTTTCAGAAAAAGTTGGTGCTGAGAGAGTAGATGGAGAACTTGATCCGCATGAGCAATATGGTCTGTCTAGGTTTTTCTATAGATGAGGATATCATCAAGGAAAACTAAGACAAAATGACAGAGAAATGGACGGACGATATGATTCATGAGGCTTTGGAAGGTGGAGGGGGAATTACATAAGCCAAAGGGCATGAACAAAAACTCGTAGTGGCCCTCATGAGTTCTAAAGGTAGTCTTAGGAATATTTGCCTCTTTCATACATATCTGGTGGTAGCCAGAATGAAGATCAAGTTTAGTAAAGAACTTGGCACCACTCAATTCATCCAAGAGGCCATCAATGACAGGAATGGGAAATTTGTCTTTAATGGTGAGATTGTTGAGGGCATGAAAGTTAGGACACATTTGCCAAGAACATTCTTTGTTTAGGACCATGACCATAGGATAAGAGTAGGGGCTCATACTAGGGTGGATAACGCATGTGTTAAGGAGTTCCTGAACCATTTTCTCAATTTTATTTTTTGGGGAAAAGGGGTGACGATAGGGACATATATTGGGAGGAAGGCTTCTTGGTACAAGTGGAATGGAATGATCATGAACACCACGGGAAGGAGGGATTCCCTGGGGAGTGGAAAAGACCACTTGATGTTTAGAGAGGATGGATTGGAGGTATTGCGGCACCGAGGGTGTCTCAGTTGCTTGTATGGCATGGAGTTGGGAAATAATTCCAGAATGACCTTTTTTGAGCATCTTTTCCATGCGATGGGAACTAATGATCTCAGGTGAACCAACGATGATGCCTTGGAACTTATATTGTTGGCCCTCCTGGTCGAATTGCATGGTTAATTGCTTAAAATCCATGAGAATGGGACCCAAAGTCCTTAGCCAGTTTGCACCCAACACAATGTCACAACTGCCCATGTCAATAACAAACATATGAGATTTCAGGTGGTAGTCATCAATTTAGAGACACACATTTTCAAAACGCCCTCCACATTTCATGGAGCCTCCATTGGCAATCATGATTTGGAAATTATTGACTGCATGGATATAACAATGAGTTTCTTGTGCAATGCGGTGATGGATAAAATTATGGGTGCTTCCACTATCATCCAGAATGATGACCTTCCTATGCTTGATGTAACTAATTAGCTTGAGGGGTTGGGGAGAAGAGAAGCCAATGAGAGAATTTAGGGAAATGACCGGTTCTACTTCGATAGGGTCTGAGGGAGGGGTTATGTCATTGGTTTCAAGTGACTTAGACACAAGGGGAGTTTCAACATCCTCTTCCAAAGTATCCTCCGAGATGGCCATAAAAAGATTTTGTTCCTTACACTTGTGGCCCAGAAAATATATGTCATCATAATTATGACAAAGGCCTTTGAGTTGACATTCAACCATTTCAGCCCTGGTCAAATTTTGGATCTTTAGTGGAGTAGAGGGGGTAGTGGGATTGATTGGTTTAGTGCGAGGAATAAAGGGGGGTTTCCGGTTTTGAGAAGATACAACATGTTGTGATTCTTTATCTCTTTTAGTAGCCTCCACCCAACTCTGAGGCCGAGCCATGAGGACATGGGCATGGATTTCATCCTTGAGGCCACTGTTAAAACATTCTTGGAAAAAGGCATCAGACATGCCCTCTGTCCGAAAATCCAGGCACTCAAAAGCAACTATAAAGTCTTCCACTGTTCCAAATTGTTTCAACTTTATCAAACAACCTAAATGGTTGGTGTCAGTGTCAAAGCATTCATAAATCTCTACCACAAAGTGTGTCCAAGCAATATACCCTTGACGAGAAGTTTTTCTCCATTGCCACCATTTCCAATGTTCTTGATCTAGATGGGGAACACCATACTAGAGTTTGGCCAAGTCATCTGTAATGATGTATAAAGAGAAATAATGCTCCATTTGGGTTACCCAACCAGCGGGATCTGAGCCATCAAATTCGGTCACATCCACCTGCGGAAGGCGTAGGTCACGCTAAAAATTATGGGAATGAGAGGAAGTTTCAGCTTCGGTATGTGGAGGTGGGTTAGATAAAGGGTTATCTGCAGGGATATGCAACTTTGTGCAGATCATTGAAACGACAGATTCAAGCTAGGTAGTCATGTCTTGTTTGAGATCCTCAATTGAAGCGGTGATGGAGGACTACATGTTTGTATTGAGGGAAACAACATTGGCACTAAGTTGTTTCACTTCTTGTTGGGTCTCTGTGAAATTAGATTGCAAGTTATTGAAGCGATCTTACAAATATTGGCTATGGGTATGGGCCATGATGACTAGTGAATCGAAACGAGGTGATTGGGGTAAATTGTTTTTGCTGAAAAATTATATGTATGAATGTGATAAGGGTGAAGAGATAAATCCAATGGAATAGGTCTCAAATAATGGTGCAAAAATTTCCAGACTCGTTTTTTTTTTTTACACCTGTGGAGTTAGACTCTGGTCTGAAGAATACTGCAGTGATGAAATGCCCAAATGCTTAACCAAGAAGAAATTTTTAGTGATTTGGAAACTCGAAAATAGTTGCGCGACAATAGATCTTGTCTTGTTTATTTTTTTGTTTCTGTCCCCAAGGGTTAGGTATTCAAGGGTTCTACAGACAAGGGTTTTCCCTATGCTATAGCTCTCTGATATACGTGCAAGTTCCACCAGTAGTACTCGACCCAATATCTCAGGGCACTAACTAATGAGGCTAGATTGTGCCCTTAGCCATACTACCCGACTACCCAGGTACTAGAGAGTATCTTCCCAAGTGTTGTTCTCAGTGGCACTATAGAAGTCAGGCGACTGATCGATTTATCTAAAGAGGGCTTAAGGAAATCTTGGTCGATCCGTACACAGGTGTTTTCTGATGCGCTACCACTTGAAGGGGTACCAACAGGGGTTACAAGGGTGGACAACAGATGTGCACTTAAGAACCACTTGCATTTCCTGCGTGTATGAATCCCTCAATCGCGGGTTTATGCACGTAACGATAGATATTTGTGGCTTAAAGACGTCGAAATACATCTCTACCCTGAAAAACAAATTTAACCCACAATTTTCTGCCAAGGAAAGTGCTCTGATACCACTTGTAATATTCTATATATAAAAAGTATGCAGAACATAAATAAAATGCTAGAAATGGCAGATGAACAACAATATAACCAGAATAACACCACAATAATACTGAAATGATAACAAAATAACACCAGAAAGAGCACTTAGATTACCGAAAGAAATGTTCACGGGCCTCTTCGAGGGGGAAACCTCCACTCGAGCAAAGATCTATTACAATAATATCCAAGATAGGGGAAATCTCTATCAAAAGAACCATCTAGAGGAATATCCTTCTAGAAGTGAAAGCTTCTATTAGGTCTTCTTACATTTGACTATTCTACTTTATTGCAAGGCCTTATTAATATTGACCTTTATTACATCCAAACATATTGTTCTACCTACATGAGGTTTAGGTCCCTAACATAATTACAATTGGGGCTCTATTGGGGGATATTACAATCCCCTCCCTTTTTTTGCACTGTCCTCGGTGCAACTCTTTACACAACATCAACAAGATTTCCAAAATCTTCAAAATGATGCGGGGATTCTACCCACATAGCATCCTCATGCTCCCATGTCGCGTCCTCAGGACCATACCAAGTCCACTGGACCTTTACAAGACCTATGGCTCGATTTCAGAGTTGTTTTCTCTTCCGGTCCAATATGCACCGGATGCACTTGCAAGATGCCTTGTTGCTCCACCTAAATCACATTCCAATCAATAACATGATTAGCATCAAGTATATATTTCCTAAGAAATGAAACATGAAACACATTATGTACGGTCATGGATGCAGGTAATGCAAGAATATATGCAATGTATATATATGTATATACATGCAATTCTAATAACATTATAAACTGTATACAAGATACACAACATACAATGAATAGAGAATTGTTACTTATCTTTTGATTGAGAAGACCTTCCACCCCTGAGCAGGGCTATGACTCCATTGAGGAAATGGCTTCCCAACATAGCCACGGTCCAAAATTCATATCCACATGGTCTAGGACAAGGTACCAAACCTCAATAGCACTCCAACCAATGGTCTCTCATTCCCCACATGCCTGTCCCACCCCAGGAGTGTACACATTCACTGTCACACAATCCATCGACTGCTACACCTCCCTTTCCTTAGGTTTCAACAATAGGCCAGCTCAAGAAGTCTCAGAGCACTGTGGCTCCCAGAGTTCCAACTTCCCTCAAAGGTCTCCAAGTATCCTCCAGGCCTCATACCGGGGAACCTATCCCCACACTTCTCCCTCTAGGGCTCCAACCTTATCCAAGGCAACCCAAGGAGAAGTGTACACACACTAAGATCCACCAGGGATCCACAGGGTAAGATCTGTTGTCTCCAATCAACATCTTCCTTGAGCTACTCTTTGTAGTCAACATTCCAACTTTAATCAATATCATCTCATCTGCATCACCCACATGCAGTTATCATGAGAAAACATAAAAGAATTTATTTAGAAACTCAAACTTAGTTCAAAGGGAATTTATCTTTTCCCCAAAACGTGAAATTCTATTTCATAATTCATCTTGGTTGTTTCCATATTATGAATGCAACCATCCTTGTGGTTTTCCACAGGCACCGAACTGCATAGGATTTTTCCTGTAATGCTTCATGTTGCATACAACCAACAAATTGTCAGTATTTTTTGTACATCATAATTCAATTGCAATATGTACGAAATCTTATGCAGTGATCTTAGAATTTTATGCACTTAGAAATTCAATCACAATTACCCAACAATTAATAAACTATAACGAATCATCATTCTATGCATATGCATGTTCACAGTAATATATGTAAGTTCATTACTTCTTTTTCTGAACAAGAAAATTTCCTGTAGTCAATGCTCATGTGACTACTTGACTTGCAACTTTCCTGTTGCAATGTCTAGCAACTCCTGAAATGTCCTCAATTTTATGAGTTCACAACATTTTAGTTGTTAGTAACAATTATTTACATGCAATAATATATATGCACGTTCTTACAAAACATATTCAACCATTGCATTTAGTATACAATTCTATCACTTACTGTGCATGAGTGCAATTCTCAATGCATACTTATTCAGTGCACCTTGCATTGAATTGCATAATTCTCTTTATCTCAGTCATGTATCTCACCATCAATGAATTGGAATTCTGGACAATGTGTTGACACATTCTCCACACACTTCCTATTGTCTTCCCAATTAATTGGATGCCTTCCTTTTCGACCTGAACACTACACCAAGAATATAATTTTGTGGTGTTCATTAGTGTTAGGAAAAAGGTTGCAGTCCAAGTTTTATTTAAAGGTAGGAAGATTTTAGTACCTGTGTGGCTCATAACCTTTCCATATCCAACCATGTCTTGGTCTCATACATGACTAGCTTACTGACATTCATTCTTATATCAAGTTCTTATCTTTTAATTCTTTGGTTATTTCCCCATAACAAAATTAACATGACATTCTACTATGTCAGTGTGTGCATTTAGAAGCTAAAAAGATTTGAATTAATACAGGCCTCCATCCTTTACCAAATCCAGTGGTATGCACTCAATAATATAATCATGTGATTTTATAAAATAACTCTGGCTGAGGAAATTTTTACCTAAATTTCCTTTCAGCAATTATGCAAAAAGAGTAATAAAAACTCATACCTGCATGACAACCATTAATAAATTTTATACTACTTGAATTTCTGATGGAAGTAGAATCTTTCATGCTTATTTGATCAAACTTATAACCAACACTTCAACTCTTTGTTGCTTCACTCCTTATGCAACAACATCACCAACAACACTTGCAAGCATGCAAGCATTCTTTCCTCTGGCTAACCCAACAAGCCGTAACATACTTGCTACCACAGAAATTGCAGCAACTTCTTTCTCCCTATAAAACTTTTCCTTGCTGATCCCAAAAGTCTACAATTCTTCTCGGATTCCCGGATCTTCTTGTGCTCCCATTGTGTTCATTGTGCATGATTATTCCTACCCTGAGCACTTTCGACGCATTTACCCCACCTCAACGGGGTCGGCTGACCTCCCGGTCAAGGATCTTTCCAAATGTTGAGTCGGATTGACTCTTCGGGCCTTTATTAGACCCTTATTAATCTTACACAGGTCCCCTTTGCTTCTATGTGCAGGTCTTGACAGACCCGCGGGCTATTCTTGCGCGTTTCCAAAACTCCAAGTTTCAAGCGCTATCCCCTTTTCATTATCCCTTTCCTTCATATGAACCTGGGCTATGACCTCATGGAAAATTGTGATTGTGAGCCTAGGAAAGAGTGGTTTTATGCCAAACCTCTTTTCTCCCCGCAATTAACCTCCAGCTTCCACACATCAATTTGTTAAAATCATGGTATAAATTGCAGCCCACTCTTAGATTTTTAACATTCGAGAAAGTTCTGGCCCCGCAATCCAGCTCGTCCCTCGATCTCTAATACCTTGGCAATGATCCACAATCAATGAATTCTATTTATCCTTCCTTTTCTACCTTTTTTCCTCCATCCACATGCGATCACAGATCTACATGATCTATCGACATGTAGCTCCCTTCCAAATCAATGGCTACGGTTGATTCTGATTCTCTGGCCCTCGGGAGTTTCAACTCTCAACTATCTTATTTTTCCCATATGAAAATCTTCTGGAGTGAAAGATCTATTGAAACCTGTCCTCAACAATCATACAGTTCCGATGAACTCCAGCTGTCTGGCCTTCGGGAGTTCTCACATCTCCACACACACAAATATCTGGAGTGAATTTCTCTAGAGTGATAGGTCTTTTTCCATATGTCCTCCCAAATCAACGACCCTGATTCTCTTCGGGACTTCGACTCTTTCCGAACAAGACCAGATCAATGGTCTTTCGACCTCCTCAATTATCAACGATCGATATCTTCTTCAGGACTTCGATACTTTGACAAGTCCACTCTCCTACACACACAAGGGTTAAATCTCGTGTGCTTACCTCTGGATCCAATGGTTGCTGGTCCTTCGCGCTCAGACCTAATAGATGGGATTTGTTCCTCTCCTCAACACTTCCTTTTTTCTGTTGGACGTTGATCTAACGGTCCAGGCTCCTCCCCAAAACCAATATGACGACTACTATCACTCCTCCTCCTAAGCTTTTTACTTCTTCTGCCTTGGAATATTTTGTCAGTGTTCAAAGGCTTCGGCCTTTGACCTTTCTCCCGCGATTCTGCCTCTTGGATCTCGTCTTCTCTCTTGTAAGAGTTATCTCTTCTGAGATTTAGGACTTAGAATGAGTCCATCTCCTATGCACTCCTTGCTTTATCTCTTTTGATATTTTTGATTTACTTAGTCTCCTAAGGGTCTCGAACCTTCTATTTCCTTTCAAAGGAAAACTTCATTCCCTCCTGACAACCTTCTACTCAAAGCACACCTTGCTGAGCATTTTATACAGAGTTTTCAATAGCCTTGTGAGTATCTTCCTTTGATACTCTTCTCTCTGAACTCGACAAAGAGTTCTCTTTGTGCACACTTGCACTCGCTCAATGCTTGCCTGGCAGAGCCCTACAAAGTTCTCAGTGACTCTATCTCTCTCTGATCTCAACACAGAGTTCTTCCTGTGCACTCCTTGCACTTATCCCGATGAAGGTTCAACAATATCTCTCCTGAGATTCTTTGAGGTTAACTTACCTTTGTCAACGCACTCCTTGCGGACAACG
This sequence comes from Picea engelmannii, assembly GCA_009831015.1. Lineage (NCBI taxonomy): Eukaryota > Viridiplantae > Streptophyta > Pinopsida > Pinales > Pinaceae > Picea > Picea engelmannii. The sequence goes on from ML781416.1 coordinate 595,587, forward strand.
TGCACTCCTTGCACTTGAAAACTCAAAGAAGAGAAACAATTGAAACTTATTCAATACTTCACCAGTTTACGCATTCAAATCATGAACAACATATAAAAACATAATAATGAACACAAATACATAAACACACTATATGCAGGAAAAAATGCTTTTCTATTATCTCTGTGAGTGTCTCCTAAGCGCTCTATGAAAATTTGATTTGTTTATGACACTCATTGAACTCTACAAACACAACGTCCAATCAACCAAAATTTGTCAGGTCATCATTCCTTAACAAATCCCACAACATTCATAAACCAATATGATTTAAGAAAACAATGATGATTTTAGGGGAGAAATTTCGCTCATGGGTGAAATTAAAGGGTCTCCAAATTTTTGTTGGGCAAATTTTTTTTATTGGAGTGATTTTTTAGAACTTATATCATTAGCCCCGAATTTATTTTAATAGAAAAATCATATAGAGGGTTAGCCCATATTTTTAATAGGGGGAGAGAAAAAAATTTATATTTAGCCCTTGAAATTTGGAGCTGGAAGCTTCCATTCGCCCCATTTCTAGAGATACTAGAATTTCTGGTAGCATCTTTGCCCTCCCATTTGGTAAAATCTGGGTTTATGATTTAATTCGTCCCAATTTTGTGGTAAAATCGGGGTTTATGTGGTAAAATCGGGTTTTATGGTTTAATTCACCCCAATATTGTGGTTTGAGCACTCGACAGTTACAATCTTACCTTTTCCCTTACCTTTGCTCGATTTCCAAAGAACAAGGGGATTTTGGGGAGCAATTTGGCCCTCCCATCTGGTATAAATCGTATGGGATCTACCCATTTGTTCATTGGGTTCAAATCATAGATTTATGATGCATCCTTTTACGATACATCCATAGGTTTGTCCAGTCCATGAGCATTGCAAAGGTTCTTGAGAGAGTTTACACGATTCAACTTGAAATTTTATAGATTGTACTTGCAGAATCGATTACTTCTCAATGCAGCAAGGCATGCAGCTCTGGCAGTGAACACTTACCAGGGTTTTTGTTCGTCTCAATAGGTATTTACCTTCATCCTAGTGTGTTTCCTCTTGTCATAGGTAGTTTCCTGGGAATTAATTTAGTGGTAAATAATGTTATCTTTTTAGTGAAGACAGGGTAAGAAAATATGAAGAAAATGTGACACTATACACTGTAATCCTTATTGTATTTATTTCCATTAGATAGTTCAATCTAAACGAAAGAAGACGATCATTCTAATTTCTTATTATATGTCTTTTGTTTTAATCTTTTCCAGTTAATAAGCGATATATTGTGTCTTGATGATTGAAAGAAAAATAAATAATGAAAAGAGATAGTCATTGTACGAGCATCTCTTTATTTGGTGGTTATTCATACAGTTTATATCAAATACAGTTTGGTGGTTATTCATATAGTTTATATCAAATACCATTCTTTCATAGATGTGGATGTCTCCCACCTATTATGGATTATGAAAATTTGTATATGATTGATGGGCTTCATCTTTATACCAAATTACGAGAGTATGATGTCCTTTGCATTTGATGTATCTGGAATGTTAATGTTGTCCTCAGGAAAAACTGGACCATTCAAACTCACTATAATTCTATTGCCTCTAAAAGCAACAAAATTATCTTCTATCTCCTCCATATGATGCCAATGAACTACAAGACTTGTCTTACCAATGAGCATGTTCAATTTTCTTTTACTATTAATGCTTGGGAGGATTTCCTTCGGTAGATTCCCAAAAAATGTTCTTTAGCTCCTCCAAACTAACCTTAATGGAATTATTGTCTTGCATGATGTGGAACATTATGTTATCTATTTTTTTTTATCCCAATCCAATGTATGAATATTTCCCTATCTCAGTGTCATAGATTTGGTGTTTGGAGCTAGAATTGAAACAAGAAGCAATGATTCAGTGTATGTCCAAAATAAGGGCACTCTTGCTTGAGATGTTGGCCATTGTTAGTTGTTGATTTTTTATCCAAAAAATTTCTTGTTGAATGGATTGAATATCATTGATTGAGCAGAGAGGTGCACTCTACAACCCACTATGGGGGAGATTGTAATGTTGAAAAAAAAGCATATATATTTACATGCATCCATATGAATCAAAACCATTTATACGCATATGCAAAGTTTCTCATTTATATAGCAAGTAAGAGTGCATATAACCAAAATAGCATGAGTGCAATCCATCTATGAACCAAAATACATCAACAACAAGGCTCTCAATGGCCTGTCACATTTACTGAAACACGCTAGCTTATAACCTTGGTCTTATGACTCAAAACGTGGCTTTGATATACATAAGAAGTCTAATTGAAGACATCAACACAAAAGGAAGGGAGAACAGATGAAGAATAGACTGTAAACCTCATAAAATCTTATGTAGAAAAACACCCTATGTAAGCTATAATTGTACAATATCTAACTGTTAAGAAACCATTGTTGGTTATTTGTGGCTAACCAATGAACATAATGATTATAAACCAGTCGGTCTACATATCAGCTTGGTGAGTGCTCATCTCATATTTGATTTTTGATACATCTCAACATGAGGAGCCCAAATGGTAGGGAAAACCTTTTTGCAAAACAATATGAATTGTGTTTTAAATTTTAATATTAACTTGCCAGAATGATTTGTTGTGGATCAATTTAATACTTCAAATTTCTAAGTTTTAAAACAAATTCAATTCATTTGGTTGAGAATTGTTTTGTTTAAATATTTTGTACATATAATATRGCAAAGATTGTCACTAAGAACATGATATTGAACTTTGATATCAATATACTTCAACAAGAAGTGAAATTTCAGAGCATTTTTCTGGAACTTAGATTTGGATTCTTATATGCTATGAGATTTTGATAAATTAGAATAGATATATCAATTGTTTTTTACTGATCTAACAAAATTTTACCAAATCACATGAGGCTTTTCTCATGGATGGTACATAGTATTTACAAGGATCGTTTAAAACCCATGGATGCATCCAATGTTTGCATCTCACAAAAAATTGGCATGCCTATTATTTGAAAGATTCCTCCCAGGTTTCTTTCTTGCTCATGTTTAATATACATGAGGGCCTAATCCATGATTTGTAATCCCAAGCCTTATCTGCAACTCTGATTCAAAGGGGTGATCGGAGTTTATGAAGAACATGAATTTTCTAGTTTGGTTGAGTGAAATATGGGATGCGCATATCTCAATGAAAGGTTTTGTCATAAGACTGCAAATGTTTTTGAACTACTTAATCATCATCTTCTTCATGTTGTTGGTGAGTGTTCACTGAGTATGCCAAGTATCCTAACTCAATACTTGCCATACCTGTCAGTAATTTTTCCTTCAGTAAAGTGTTTTTTTCTTGGGTTTTAGATTTGCCTATTCAAGAAATGGATACTTAGTGGATCCTAAGAGCAGTTTTGATTGTGGATATAGTGAACATAGTATGGACATAGTACTGTAGGTTGTTGTCTTCATGTAGGATTGAAAATTTTATTTCCATGTTGTATAGTGTAAATTAACCATAAGATCACACTACTTTCCATCAAACTAAGCTTGTTTTTTTAAATGTAGAATGCGCATACACGTATCTCTGTTTCTAGATGTTTGTATTAGCAAAATATACATCTAACAAACATTAATCCACATTCTTATAATCATTGCAACATTGCTTGTAGATAAAATGCACTGCTATAGGCTTGTTTGTTTTCCACAGAGATAAGGAATCCCATCTGCTTCTTTTATTTTCACATAGGAGGGTTTCTTCCCATGATTCAAGTTTACTGGAAGCATGGGTGCAAATTGGGTACTTGAATCATGGGTGCAAATTGGGTGTGCATGCATCCAATTCTCAAAATTTCAGGAAACAGGTTTTTGTTAATTCATTCAAATATAAGAATAAATTAAGTGGACACAAGAATTTTACAACATAAGAGATACAAAAATATGAAACTGTTGGCATCATGAATCCTTTTCAAATTTAGCAGGCTTCTAATACAATCATACTTATCAACTCTAAAAATACAAAAGATAAGAAAAGTCTGTGCATGGAAAACAACCAAGTGTCTTTCCCGAAGAGAGAAGAAGACCCACTCCCCCCCTTCTCTACCTTCTAGATGATAGATTTTATAAAATTAAAATTTTATAGCTGTCACCAACATTTTTGGAACTAGATCCTATCAATAAACTAAAAATAAAACAATCTCTAATTTATTGCAAAGAAATTTGGAACCGGTGAACTACATATTTGAAATTTGCCACTTGTACTGATTTTTCAATTACTCGTTGAGAATGCTGCTTAAAACCTGGGAAAAATTATTTAACTGTTGATTCTTTATCCCGAAATGATAGCCACCTTTCATCTGAAATCATTAAAAATCTAGAACCTTCCCATCTGCGAGCTATTACGAGCTATTAGGAATAAGGCTAAAAATAAATCTTTGATCAGTTACAAGAAATCTGGAACCATCAATATTTATGGCTAAGAATAACTTCCCTGAAGATGTTGAATTAGATTTAGACAATTAGTGATTCTATAGTATGTATGATGTTTAAATCTTAAACCCACTGCTGAACTCCTGCCTTGAAATCTACCCAGAGATATGGATTTGTGGTCTGTTGAAAATATTGACCTACTACTAATCCATGGTCTTCCACGAGTCAAACTCCGCAGGAATACCCAATGTTGACTTCTCTATGTTTAGCATATACAAATGCAAAGTCTTAATTCCATGAGCTAAGATCTTCCTGCACATTTCAATGTCAAGATGAATTCTATTATAGACTATTGATGGGAAATCATATTAATATGGAGTGATGCTATTTGTTATCGGTGGAAGATCACTCCTTTCATTAATATTCAGGAACTTATTGATGCAATTGATGTAAATGTTGTGTTGCTGCTAGGGCCTTGTTAAGCGAGAAACAAGGTTCACATCCAAGCACCCCGCCAAAGAGATAATATAAAAAATTGAAGAAGTTGTTGGACCTCTTGGATTCAATGTCAAAAAGAAGAATTATAAGGAGGCAATAATCTTGTAGACCTCAAATTGCTTGGTTGAGATATAAAACTCTGCTTTCCATTCTCTTTTATGCCAGTTATAGATGTGTCTATCTAGAGTCTGCCTTGGTTCATTCCATTCTCTCTGGTCTGGTGACATTTATAGGGAATGATTATTCTTTTCATTCTGATTACTATTATTCCACTTGCTCTCAGATGAAGCTACAAGATGCCAAAACTGGAAGAAAAGGGCACTTGTTAGTATCTACAGAGGTACTAATATGGTTGATAAATATGTACTCATTTCATTCAAGGACTATGGATATCAATTACAAGTCCTATAATAGTATAAGTCCTTGCCTCGTCCCTTAAGTTTGAGCTTGTTTCTTTTCATATATTTGAAGTAGCTCCATCTCTTTTCATGGTTGAGTTTCGTAAAGCTGGAGGTGACACATTGGAATTTCAGAAGGTTGCAATGCATTTTTTCCTTGTATGCCCCTGCTGAACAAGTATATCAGGGTGCATCACCTTGGATGGATTAAGTTGTTTAATATTTGATATTGCTTTGAAGTTTTACTTAAGGTGAATGTGGACTTATTTTTTTCTTTACCTACAGTTTTACAAGCATCTTTCGTGCGGGATAAAGGACATTGTCTAGAAGTCTGAGTGATCATGGAGTAGAATGAATAGATCTAAAATCCCATGAGATAATTAAATCTGGATATTTTATTGACTTCTGGTATTACTTATATTTTTATTCTAATTGCTAGCTATATGGAAATTGATTGATTAGTTTCGAATAGAGGTCGAGTGGAATTTTTTGCAGTTTGTGTAGTAGCCCCACAAGATATTGATTATTGATGGGAAATCATATTAATATGGAGTGATGCTATTTGAATACAAGTTTTTATATTTTACTACTAAATAGATAATGAGATAAAGACACCTACTATTCTATAGTTTTACTCTGTGTTCCAATTTTTATGACATGACATATATACATACATTCATATATGTGTGTGAGAAAAGTATTATCAAATTAGTTGGTGTGGAGTCATAGGAAGAAAACCTTCAAGTTGCTATTAAACTCAATAAGATCAATTGAAGGGAAGCCTAAGATCTCTACTTCTAGCAAGGCTCACTTCCTAATTCCAAATAAATTTAAGTCAAAGAAGCTAGGGTCAGAGTCCATTTCCATGAGGAACTTTGAACCAAGGACCGAGATTGTTAGGATACTACCAGTTACATCATATATGTAACTAGCAGTTTCTATTTGTATATGGAATGTGTAAAGAAATCTCCAGATTGCATTCTTGTGTTTTAGAAACAAAGTTGTTTCCCAATGGTCTTCCTGATTTTAGAGGCAGTGTTATTTCTATGTTTGTACATTCTTTATAAAAGAAAATAAGATGACAAGGAAGACTATGTTTTTTCCCTAGTGAGAAAAACTTCTTTGTTGTAGTGTGTGCTTCTTTGCTATGGTTGTTTTATTATTTTGAATTTCATGTTTATGTTGAATATATTTTCATTGTAAATTCTTGTCCATTTGCTATAGGTTGCTCTCAAGGTGTAACAATTTATATCAAAGTGGTTGTTGGCTTCAAGGGGATCCTTTTGTCCCCAAGCTAAGGCCCAAAATTAGTTCTTGGATTCATGGGTTGTTGAGGCCTTGTTTTGAGGTGTTGATTGGAGAGCTAGACAGATCTGATTGTCTAGGTTAAGGGGCTCAAACCGAACAGTGTTATGTTGCTACAACAATGAATTTTGAGGTAGATAGCTTCAGTGAGAGATAGAAAGATATATATGGAAGGAGAAATGACATCTAGACATTTGGATATTGATAAATTCAATGGTCGCAACTTCAATCTGTGGAAGTTGAAAATGGAATATTTCCTTAATTGAAGGAGAGAAGGAAGTTGTTATGAAGGACACTGAGCCTGACCATTGTGAATCAAGAGGATTGCAACAACATGAATGAAAAGGCCATTTCCTTGATTTTTCCTAATCTATTCAACGCCATGTTAATGAATGTGTCAAAGGAAACTACAACAAAGAGGCTTTTGGATAAAGTTTGGCTCGTTGTATGAGGCTAAATTCCTCATGAATTCGCTATTCCTTATGAATAAGTTGTATGCTTTGAAGATGAAGGATGGTGATAGGGTTACATATCACCTTAATGCCTTCCATGCCTTGCTTAAGCATGCAAGGCCATAAGTAAATGACAATGAGTGATGCATAGCCTTGCTATGTACTCTTCCATATTCTTGGAAGACTTTGATAGTTGCAATCAATCGAGATAGAAGGGTAGATAATATCCAGTTGAATGAGATCGTGGGTTAGTTGCTGCAAGAGGAGACAAGGAGAAGAACTTGATTCAAAAGTTTTGGTGACTAGGGGTCGCTCTAGGGAGTGAAATGATAATAGATATAATGGGAGGAAATCTAGTTCCAGAGAAAGATGTCGGTAAAGGTAGACAACAACAAGAGTTAATTTGTTGGAGGTTCCACCAAAGAGCACATAAAACGAGTGAATGCAAGGTCGATGATCCTTTGAAGGAGAAAGAAGAAAATAAGGAGGATTTGATTACTACTATTTCTAGTTGTGAGGGCTGCGTGTATCTCTCTTTAGCAGGTTTGTTAACAAATGTCCATGAGGAGGCATGGTTGATTGATTCAGGAGCTTCCTTTCATATAACTCATCATAGAGAGTGGTTTGTGGACTATGAAGAATAACATGGAGGCAAAATCTTTCTTAGAGACAATTTCTAAGTTGCAAGAAACGCCCCCAAGACTAGTGCCTAGACTATCAAAATATATGGCTGGCTCATTTCATCTGGGCAGTGAGACAACTCTTCTGCCATGTGCACAAGGCATTTGCAGCTGCAGTTTTTGGCTATTTCACTATATCTTGGTTCTGGTTGTCAAAACATCTATGGTTCTGGTTGTCTGAAAAATTTCACTATATTTGTATATGTGGCAACATCTATGGTAGCTTTAGACTCCTTTTATTTTTCTTGAGATCTAATACCTTTTTAGTTTTCTCCTTAATGGCATTCCTGGTCTCTACCAAATCTGCTTCAACCGGTTGTCTCATAAAAAATTTAACACGAGATGGATCTCCTTAGCTATCAACATACACACCAGCAGGGCGCGTTTTTAGTTGACTCCATGGGAATAATCCCACATGAATTACAAGAAATATTTTAAAATTGTTTATATTAGGAGGAATATAGAATGACAATGGACACCTAGTGCACTACAGCTTGTGGGATATCTCGTTGGCGTTGGATGAAATGGATACGTGATAAGGATATTGTTTTGTCTTTTTAAAATTAAAATTGTTTTGTCTTTTTAAAATTAAATAAAATGGATACGTGATTTTTAAAAATAAAATGGATACGTGATAAGGATAAGAAATGAATTAAATGTTGTTTTTTTAAAATTAAAATGGTTACGTGATAAGGATAAGAAATGAATTAAATGGTTAGGGATGAATTAAATGGTTAGGGAATAAAGTGAAAATTCTCTTTTTAAATTATTTTTTTACCAAATTTAAAAAAAACCATAAAACTCATTAATTTATAATAATTTATAAGTTTTTAAAAACTTTGGGGTAGTCTTTTTAAATTATTTTTTGATCAAATTAAAAAAAATAAAACCATAAAACTCATTAATTTATAATAATTACGTCGATAGGCGTATACCTATTGGTAATGGGCAGAATTAATGATCTTTTAAGCTTAATGATCTTTTAACCCTAATCTGATGGATAAGCATTCAAGATGCGGGCATATTCTTAGTCGTCCTCCAATATGAATGAACCAGATTTATTGCTCATAACTTCCGTGCATTTATAAAGACATCTGTTAACATGTTTACTTTTTTACATTTACCTAAAAATACTTAAAAATTTACTGTGCGCATGTATAATTGACACGTTCAGTGATTAATATGTATGAATGCCACAACCTCAACGCATTACACAGAGCGGAGCCACGACCTCCACACATTACATAGAGCGGCATGCATCCATGCATGGGGAAGGGCGTTTAATAAACAGTCGCATGCACGTGCGACTTGAACCGCTTGCCACGTTCTGCGTGCGTTTCTGGAGAGCCGTCAGGTGAAGAGCGCAGAGTTGGCAGGTGAAGAGCGCAGGAAGGTGAAGAGCGCAGAGCCGCCAGGTGAAGAGCGCAGGAAGGTGAAGAGTGGTAAAGTGTTGTTAAGTTTTAATTCTGGGCATTTCATGTAATTTGTTTTAAATCTATCTTCATACATGCTAATATTTTTAGTCGTTATCATGCAGGTTGCACTCTCATGAAGGTTGCAGTTCCAGTTCGAGTTTGAGCAGACAATGATTTGAAATTTATAATTAGGGTTTACAATTTTTAATTTTTAGTTATTAATTGTGTTTATTAATTGCAGGTTTTATGTAATGTACCATCTATTTGGGCACCATCGTCAGTACCTTTCAGTAGCAAGGTTTACAATTTTTAATTTTTAGTTATTAATTGTGTTTATTAATTGCAGGTTTTATGTAATGTACCAGCTATTTGGGCACCATCGTCAGTACCTTTCAGTAGCAACTATTTGGCTGCTTACAGACGCAATGGTAGAGTCGGATCCAGAAGCAACTTGGCCGGTTACAGACGCAATGGTAGAGTCGGATCCAGAAGCAACAGAAGCAACGGACCCGTTGACTCATATGCTTCAAAGGACTTGCCATTGCTTAAATACATTGGTTGTTTTGGAAAATTTTCATTTACTCTTCCATTAGGGTTCGATTTTGAATGATTGTGCTACTTAAGCTGAAACATTTTTAAGGTTTTAATCTATTGTCAAGGTTCGCGCATGCACAATACAGGTCGGGTAGTGGATTCTTTTGGTGGGTATGTTTTCGTAGAAAAAATCCTTTGTTTACTACATTCCTCCATGTCCCGTATTATTAAATTTATGATTAAGGAAATAACAGCTTCACGATTTTTTGCTGAGTCGTTAGGGGTTTACTTCCCATACTCAGAGAATGAATCTTGCCTACATTTATTATATGATTTTGGCGAAATAA